>CM036247.1:7385755-7833255 GCA_020698575.1 Bostrychus sinensis
CACACCGTGGTCCCATTCTGGCCCACTCCGGACTCACACACAGCCTCTGTCTCTGAGTTCATTTCACATTAGGAAGATGAGATACTGCACTGGGCAAAGGTTTTACTGAGCTGTGAAAACTGCTGTTAACTAAGAGTGCTTTAAGACATACAGATTTTTATTTCTCTTATCATAATTTTTGAAAAGGTCAGTAATGTGTAACCGGTCATTCCTGTATGGGTGCAACCTTTTCCTTCAAGTTATGAGGTCACACAGTTCACCTCCTCTGTCTCTTTTGCTTCACACTGTGGCATGCTCAAGTCGGCACCCAAACTTTGTGCTGGGGAATCTTATATTTTGAACACCCTTCAACATTTAGTTTGGGGATGGCCACTTCCTGTTCCAACATGACTGCACCAGAGCACAACGCACGGTCCATAAAGACATGGATGAGTGAGTTTGGTGTGGAAGAAGTTGACTGAACCTGCACAGAGTCCTGACCTCAACCTGACAGAACACCTTTGGATGAATTAGAGCGAAGACTGCGAGCCAGGACTTAGATGCAAAGAATGGGCCCTTGTCATATTAAAGTCTATGGGTTAAGAATGGGATGTTACTTAAGTTCATATGTGTGTAAAGGCAGGTGAGCTAATACTTTTGGAAATATAGTGTATGTATTTCAACATATACCGTATTTTCCGCACTATAAGGCGCATCGGATTATAAGGCGCACCTTCAATGAATGGCCTATTTTAAAACTGTTTTCATATATAGGGCGCACCGCATTATAAGGCGCATCCACTAGATGGCGCTGCGCTAAAGGGAATGTCAATAAAACAGTCAGATAAGTCAGTCAGTCAAACTTTATTAATAGAATACAAACCAGCGTTCTTACAACTCCCTCGTTGAAAACAATGTATTTCCAACTCCATTTGTCACAGTTCAAAGCTACATGAACAGCGTTTGAGCGCTCAGTTTTCTGTCCCCTCAATGTCGCAACTCTTCTACTGAGATGGAGCAAAGGCCACGCCTCCTTGTTCTTTTGCGGCAGGATCCATAAACACGCCTATGCCACACATGAACAGCTGGGACTGGAATTCCCCTTTACCGTTTTTACCGCTGTCACTTCGGCGACGCCCCCTGAATACGGTAGCCATAATTAACCAACATTGATCCATATATAAGGCGCATCGGATTATAAGGCGCACTGTCGGTTTTTGAGAAAATTAAAGGCTTTTAGGTGCGCCTTATAGTGCGGAAAATACGGTATGCATTTCCCGGTCTTGTGTTGTCATCCACATCCTCGGGGTTCTTTAATGAACAGTCTTCTGATACTGTATAATATACTGTACTTCTGCCTCACAGCAAAAGGATCCTGGTTTTGATTCCTAGACTGAATGAGGCCTTTCTGTGTGGAGTTTGCGTGTTCTCTCTGTGTCTGTGTACGTTTCCTCCAGGTGCTTTTGTTTCCCCTACCATTAAAAACATGTACAATAGATCCCACATGGGGCCAGGACTCTGCAAAAGAGGTTGTTTTTCTCAGTGGGGCTTTCCTGGTTTAATACAGGTTTGGATCCAGATCACTGTTTTGACCCAGAGGTGTTTTTAAGGCAGCGGTTCTCAAACTGTGGAACGGGCACATGGCCTTTTCTGGTGTGGTACTCAGGAGTCTGTTCCAGTTCTAACTTAGTTTAATTTAGACCCAGTTTTATTCCTATTTTACTTCTACTCAGGTTGGAGATAACTTTTTACTGATAGTAGAATTCCTGTGATCGCTATTGGAAGATCCCATAAAAGCAGCTGAGTTTTTGAGGCTAGCTGTCAGAAACTCAGGACACGATGACAGATGACAGCTCAGGTTACAACAACAACAACAACAACAACAAGAACCACTGTTCAGTCTTGGTTTAGCCACAGTTTAGTCCTGGTTTAGTCCAGGCTTAGACCTGTCATAGTGCTGGTTTAAAAACTTTACTCAAATGGCCAAATATTTTCTGCTGTGGTACTTAGTGTGAAAAGTCTAAGAATCATTGTTTTAAAGTTTTGTTTTTTTTAGATACGGATCAAAGATACTAACTTTAATCTTAAAAAAAAGTACATTATTAGTTCTAGTAGATTCTGTACCATTGTGAAATATAATGGTTTTGTGGAAAGAGCATTTACACCTGAACAGGGCTTAATTTATAAATCAAACAATGCCGGAACAAAAGTTGCGCTTTGACACTGGAGTCCACAAGGCCAACACTGTTCCCGGAACATACACACAACACAGTGCTCAGGCGCACACACGCCCAAACACCAAGCAACTGCTCATTTATACTGAGTTTTAGATTATATTTGAACATATTTGTTAACATTATTATACATTATAGCGTTTCACTTCAGTGTAATGTGTCAGTGTACATTTGTTTGATTTCTCAGCTGATCGAGAAATCAGCTGCTACGCATATTTACTGCACTTTTGTAGACTCACTGTCATAGACTGACTGTACGGCCACCAGTCTGAAGCAAGAACACAGACTCATGCAGCTGTGGTCTGTAAAAACAAAGTCTAGACTAGGAAAGGGAGCACACAGCAGCAGTAAGCTTTCAGCCAATGTCTCTCCTTTTACTTTCGCTTCTTTTTAGTGACTGCCGTGGAGCGCGCAGTTTTCTCTGCGTAATGGACGTTTCATGGCTCCAGGCTCTGTGACCCTCAGCGTTAGCTCGAGCTTACAGATGCATTTGAACAAACAAAAAAGAACAAACTGCTGTGGATCTATGTCCCGTGCGCAAAGGGGATATAATAGAGGAATAAAAAGCGCACATCGAGGGCGCATGGCGTAAGGTTTCTCTGCGTAACTATGGCTATGTAACAGTGACACTGGCCCCGGGTCTCATCTAGCTTCCATGTGCATTTGAGTAAAAGAACAAACTGATGTGGCACTGCCATGTCCCGTGCGCTCTCGGGCGCAGTGGGGAAATAACGCGGCACATCCAAAACACATCACTTAGGTCCCCTCCACGTAACCAAAGTCAGAACAACCCTCAACAGATTTACTGTCTTCTGGCTGAAAGCAAACACATCACTTTTGACTTAAAGAGCAGCAGTCAGCTGTAGCTCCACTCGTGTTTGTAAAAACACAGCCTACTCTGTGTGTCTGTGCTCTGTGCAGCTCTGTGAGCTCTGTGGATGCAGCAGGTTTTGGGCGGGGTCCGGGGACATCTCAAGGTACCACAGTGCGTACAACTGTACACCTGCAGACACCACTGGTGTTAACAGCGGTGAATAGATCTTTCAGTTTGACGTGAAGGTCTTTTCCACCAGATTCCCTGTACACTCTATAGACACCAATTACAGCGTGGGGGCAGTCTGTGTTGAAGCGCTCACGTGGAAATGAAGCATGGCTTTTATGTTTAGAACATATGCATTTCTGTGTAATTACACCTCCGACCTTCAATACAGGTTTAGGAGGTCAAAAGAGTCAAATGTAGTCAACACTTTGTTCTGAGTTGTGTCTGAGTTACCGGGTCCAAGCAAACAGTTGCCGGATCGGACCGCGTCAAAATAAGAGGGTTTCTGATCCTGTTCCGGCAAGATCTGGCTCAAATTAAGCCCTGCACCTGAACTAGGAGAGTTTAAGTCTAGGTCCAGACATTATATCTTTGCCATTGTGACATAGGACCTGTGCCTCGGCAGAGCTATACACTGACTGACTGTCTTAGTGCTTCTAGTTGTAATTGAATTTTACTTTACTTTTAATTTTATTTCATTTAATTTTTTTTTATGTGTACATTGAATACAGATTTTCCTAAAAACATGTCTCTCATGCATCTGCAGTCTAGTTGCTCATAGTGTACAGTATTTCACAAAAAAGTTATTTCTTAGGTATATGAGATTACAGAAGACGAAGTGTCGGTCCGGTTTCTTTTGGAATAGAAAATTTGAGGTGCTATTGTTGAACTGATTGTCCTGAATTCTGAGTAGATCTGAGCTTTTATAAATTCTCACACAAGCCCTGTTGGTTTCTCTGCTCTTTAGCTCCTGTGTTGCTATTTAAATTTGTTCAAAATTAACATAAACCCACTCATTAATTTACCCCATGGAGCCCATTCATTAGCACCGTTCTTTGCAGAGAATAAATGAGGCCAATTAGGAGCATTTCAGCCCCGGTGGCAGGGGGCTGAGGACAGAGGTTTGTTAGCCACAAGTGGAGCTGAAATCTGGTTTTAAAATGGGTCCAGTTCAGGCACAACTTCACCAGCATTGATATGGATATTTGTGGCCTTAGAAAAGCAATGGTAATTTAAATTTTAAATGCTCCAACTAAGCTTTAACTTCAGACATGAACAGCCCTATGATAGAGCTAAACTATACCTGTGACTTCTATGTGGCAGAGCAAATCATCTGCCTCCAAGCTTAAAGTTTATAAATATATTGGTTTAGGATAGGTTTTGCACCCAATACTTTTACTGAGAACAACCCTCTCCATTTATCTGGGCATGGAACTGGCTCAAAGTGTACATTGGATAGAAAGAAAAACTTATTAAAGGTTCCCTATTCTGCTAAATCAACTTCTTTTTTTTAGCTTTTAATGTTGTTTCCACCTCAAAAACAGACTTGGAGTAGTACTTTGTTTCATTCACACATGTTTGAGTAATCCTGTATGCTGAGACGCTGCCCTTCTCAAAAGCGGAAAACGCTCACAGCTTTCAGAGCTTAAATGGCCAACACAACAAAGCTGCAGTTCATTTATCTATTTATTAGCATTATGTTGCTAATAACTGTGCTAAATAGCCACTTTTGCTCTGTCTATCCCCTAGTGTTGCCAGCCAGGAGTGGCAGACACTTAATCAAAGTGTTCTCTGCAAAGTCACATTCAACATTTCCCCCAAAGAAGACATTTTCTATACTTATACATTATTTTAAGTTTTAAAACATTAAATACTAATGCGAGGGTGTCCAAAACTATTTCAAAACGACTGAAAAAAGCATAATATGGGACCTTTAAAGGATCAAAATAAAAAAATCAGCCACTGCCTGGAAAAAAACAAAACAAAATATGTGTTTACCTATAGTGTCTTGCCATAATCCACACAATAATCAATTCATAACAATGGACTATAACTACATGCAAAACTCATCCCAGCATTATGTCCAGGGCTTGACATTATTGTTTTTGTGGCAAGTTAAGCAGGGTTAAGTTAGGGTTTCCACTAGACACAATTTAGTTGATAAATCTACTGGACTTGGATTTATCAATTATTTACAAAACCATCTTTTTGCATGTATTTTTTTTCATCTACGGCTCTGTAAATGGCTAATTAATCTTGTCCTCCAGTGACGGTTAAACTATAAATTAGGGAGACATTTTGACAGAGGTTCAGGTCCCACCGGCCCAAGTGGGTTGTGGGAGTTAACTAGCTACTAGCCAAAATAAAAATACACCCACATTTGGCCGTTTGTCTGGCGTTAATGTCAAGTCCTGATTATGTAACAAGAAGTGAGCCCAGACAGGAGTTGTGAATACATTTTTTATTTTCTTTAAACTTTGTGCATCAACTTCAAAGGGTAAACTGTGTGCACGTCCATTTTGTTTTCACAACAAGTTCAAAATTAGTTAAGTGTTCTTTATTTTTTATCATTTTTAAATACATCTTTTTGTCCATTTTAAAACCATTTACACACGATTGCTCGGATTCTAGCGGTCTATCTGTATCACTGGGACGTGTAGATGACTCCAAACACAATCACCTTCCCTTCTCTCTCTGAGTTTGTACAATAAGCTCTGTATAGTAGCTCTAACCACTCGACCTATTCTCTCTCAAGTGAAGTTAAAAATACCTTTCTTTAAATATGTTTCCTTTACATGATAAAAATAGTTCTTATTACTCTCCACACACCGCTGTCACCACTGCCGCTATCCCAGAATGCCTTGCGTCTCCCCCACTTATATATTGGAAAAAAACGCAATTGTTGCTCCGGCTCTGTTCTTGCTCCATGGAGGATGTCTGTCGTCTTATGTCGTATTTGATAAAAATTATTATTACAAAATTCTTCAATTTCGTCTTCGTACAAAAAACACATTTTTCATAGAAATTGCATTTGCACACGTAAAATGTGAAGCCGAGAAAGGAATTTCAAATCAAAAATTAGCCACAGGGATTACAAAATGAACACAAATGGATTCAAAGAAAACTGTGAGTTATCCATTCTGTATAGTGTTATAAGTGTATTTACCGCAATAAGTGTGAAAACCCAAGTTTGTCGATATAAATAAGTTCATAAATTAACAAAAAGAATAAATATTTTCCGTATAAATAGTTTGTGATTGCTGTGAAATTTCATCCTGATCGTCCTTCACTTTGTTTTGTAGTCCGCACACGAAATCCCATTGAAAAAATTACCGCTATCAGGTGATTTTGTGATAAACTGCCCCCTCTAGCTTTTGCTTTTTAACCATAAAACCCATTTCTACATTAACGTGTTAGTATCTGGAACACAAAGAAATGACTTCACTTATTGCCTGATGGATGATAGAGAGTATATCCTTCTGAATGTGGATCAATATTATGTAACGTATGCAATGCCGTACTGTCGCTGTACATTTTGGGAGCTCGCCACCTTCTTCTCTTGGGCTTTTTTTGGGGGGGGGTTTAATTAAGTTAAAAGCCCGGGGTTTTCTATTCACAGTTTTTGAAAATAAACTATCCTTTAAAAATCTAGTGAGCGCTGCCCATGTAACCTGTGTCCTTATAATTGCTGTGCAGGGGGAATAACACCGGCAGAGCAGCAGCAGCGGCGGCGGCTATACTGTACTGTAGGTCCACATACTGTATATATATAGATATTTTTAAATGAGCGTTTCTTGGAGCACTTTTTCAACTCCTGGGTTTCAAAGTCCTGGCACTGAGTAATGAGGTAACTCTGAAATTGTACACCCAGGATCACTGTATTTCCACAGGAAATAGTGTTGAATCCCTAGCTAATTAGAACAACATACATCTCCTCCCCCCAAGCACCAAGCAAGTCCGCTGTTGTCAAAAAGACTGCTGTCCCAATGTCCGAGTGCCCCCCCTCCCGTTTTGTTTTGTTTTTCCATTTTTTCTTTTTTTTTTTTTTTGTTTCCCAGCGTGTAAAAGTGAATAGCCGAGAAGTGATTGGTCCGGTCTAAGCCATGGTCTCCTTGCCCGGCAGTCTGCGGTCGTTAAAAGTGTGCATGTTGATGACTTCCTCGGTCTTCACGATGACGGGAGGCTGCGGCTTGTTGTGTTTTAGCCGGCGCTGGCACTTGAGGGAAACCCGGAGTTCGTCCACCATGGCGCTGCAGAAGGACCTCTGGAGCAAAGGGAGACAGAAGAAAGGACAACAAAATAGGTTTAATATTTGAAAATGATTTTAAAAGTAATAATACTGGAGTTAAAATATGTGTATGTGTTATAGGGCTGCAACAACTAATCAGATTAAGTAATTATAATTGATTAATCGCTATTTGGGGTATTCATATTTATTTATTGAAGGATTATTTCATAGGGACAGACACAGTATAGATACATTATCTTCTCAAAGTAATCCAATGTCAGTATCACAGTGTTTATAGCCAAGACTAATGCGCAACACCCCAGAAGTGCTTTTGACAGATACAGCAATATTACACTAAATGGATAATAAAGATTAACAGTGAATACAATAAAATGTCTAAAAAAAACAACAAATAAACAGAGTATCTATGTATGCACAGTATCTATGCACACGTTCACACCCCTTGGACAACACCCACATCCACACTTTATAATTTATACATGATCACACTGTTGTTACTGTATGAGCTAAGATTTTGTCTGTTTCTTAAAGGGGGACAATGTAGTTATAGTCTTTATATGAGCAGGGAGAGTCTCTGGAACATGTCATGTGCTCAGAGAGTAGAGTCTGGCCGATAGCCCATTAGAAAATTATCGGTTATCGGCTGAAAGCTGGCCGATATCCACCGATATAAACAGTACTGTTTTTACTGTGCCCTGGAATAAGACCTGTTTAGTTGCAAATGGTGTTTCCAAACAGTTGGGCTTTTACTCTGCAGTTCATAGGAAACAGCCCAAATCTCCTTCTCATGGCCTGAAAAGCTCAAAAAGGCAATAAAAATATTTTGCTTATTTCTCACCTCAGAACAAAAATTCAAAATGCTTTTTGTAGTTCTCCCCATGCTCTACTTTCAGAGCAAGTTTAAATTAAATTTAAGTTAAACAAATTTAGTTAAAGCTACTCCCCACACCAATGCCCACTACAACCTACATAACAATCAGCATAAAGAACAATAAGCAGCTTTCTACAAGTTTAAAAAAAAAGATGTTTAGTCTAATAAAGTGGCCTGGGGTGTACACGCCATATTCATGTAAACAAGAGCGAAAGAAAAAAGAAATGAAAAAAAAAAAAAGGAAAAAAAAAGTTTTTTTTTTGTTTTTGTTTGTTTTTTTGCTTTAAAATACTTTTTCTTAATGTATAACTGTATTGGCCGATGTATGGGATATCGGTATTTTTGTTACCTAATATCGGCATCGGCCTAAAAAAAAAACAAAAAAACAAAACAAAAAACGCCATATCGGGTCGGGCTCTATCAGAGAGGAGGTTTTATTACCAAGACAGAGTAATAAAACTACAGAAATGGTGAAAGAGAATTTACATTTTGTGTTTTTGATGGAAATTTGTGAAATATTATTTCATCGTTTTATGGTATTATCAAAACATTTTCACAGGGACCAAAAAATACAAGTTTTTAACACAGCCAGGTCATCACGCCACATTTAATTATTTACTGATTATTAATTGATTAATTATAAAAATAACTGAAAGAGTAATTGATTATCCCAGTAATTGTCTGTGAAGACTCTCACTCGTCCAGGGTAAATGCATCGCAACAAAAGTTTAAAAAGCAGTCATCTGGATTAGATTTTTCAAGTAGAACTTGAAAAATCTAATCCAGATGACTGCTTTTTAAAACTGCATTGTGGTTATTTATAAGCACTTCAACCGGGAGAGACTCACATAAAATGATCAGACAAATGAATAATGCGTTATGTTAGTAGTTAGTGTTGCTGAATGAGTGAAGAGAAACAACGGATTCAATTTGGACAGCATTTAGTGTTAATATTCATCACTCTTAATGAGTTTCAAGAACAATTTTTGAAGCTTTTTCTCTGCTCACATTTCTGAGATCATGAAATGTCTGCATCCATAAGTCTTGGCCTCGCTTCTTCAATTCTCTCTGACCTCTTGACAACAATTTCTAAACATCCTTATGCAGGTTCTGTGCCTTTAATGAACGCCAAGACTAACTTTGTACACCACATTATTGACTTTTGATGGAAAACTTGCCTCTGTATAAACGGCATAAACACAAATAAATAAAGGAGTTTCGGAGTTGAACAATACAGCCTTCTGTCAGGTAACAAACCTCCCTCCAGCTCTTCCTCGCTTGGTTCAGGGCCACCACTATGGGAGGCACATACAGAGAAGTAAACATGGCAGTGAATGAGATGTCCGAAGGCTGTAGTGTGTACTGAAGTGTGGAGCCATGTAATTAATCCAGTCAAGCAACCCTCAAACGGAAATCCATCCTTCTGTATTATGATAGCTTTTTACTTTGTTTCTTTGGCTGCTTAGTTGCAAAGGAAGTTGGGTTTTATTATTACATGAAGTAATTTAACCTCCATGACACTTTTATGCATTTTAAAATTGCCATTTAATGTCCAGTAACTTTAGGAACTATCAAGTGAATAACACAGATTTATCTCTTCTTCATGGCGTCTCTTTGTGGGTGGGATATATATCAAAGTTGATGCGTTAGAAGAAGAAAAAATTGGTAAGGATTTGAGCGAGTTTGACAAGGGCTAAAATTGTGACGGCTAAAGATGACTGGGTCAGAGCATCTCCAAAACTGCAGCTCCTGTAGTATGTTGCTGGTCTGCAGTGGTCAGGATCTATCAAAAGCGGTCCAAGGAGGAATCCATATCCATAGAAGTCCATATTCTCTGGACTATAAGTCGCAGGACCAGCGAAACTATGAAAAAAGTGCGACTTATTTATCAAATTTCACATGAATCAAGGAGTAAACATTACCGCCTACAGCCACAAGAGGTCAGTAGTGTCAGTAGTGATGTAGAATAAGATGGAGAGCTCGAGGAACTTCCTTACTGTTAACTTTTTTTTCGCATTCGCAGGCTTGTTATGTTAATTTAGCCTATTCATCCTTCCAGGTTTGTTCTTTATGCTATTGTGTAGCTAAATAACTGTTAATGTGTTAACATACTGGACACCTATTCAGTCTGTTGTTCTGTGTGCTATTGCAAATAAATGAATAACTTGCCTTTCCAGATTAAATGTCTGTTCTTAGTCTTGGATTTTGTGAATATATTTTTAAATAAATTCGACTTATAGTCCAGTGCGACTTATATATGTTTTTTTCCTCTTCATGATGCACTTTTTGACCGATGCAACTTATACTCCAGAGCGACTTATAGTCCAGAAAATATGGTACGCAGGTGGTCATAATGTTAAACCTGATCAGTGTAATTTAAACTGCACTATATTCAACCTCTGCATGCCCCACTTTGGGTCCCAATCCACCATTTAGGAACCACAGCTTTAGAGCATTCCTGAACAAACTCTTTCAAATTGGTGAGTTCATAAATAATATTGTCTTGCAGGGAGACTAAATGTTTTTAAAAGGTCCAGAAGGAAAATGCAAGGATGTTACAAAAAATGCAACTTTTCAAAAACAAACCATGGTGTGGTTTGTTGACTTGAACTCTGCTTCTAGTTTGAGCCCTTTTTAAAACATAAAAGTTCTGATGAAAATTAGTAATCTTTTGTGAAAGCTTGCTGTATAATGTGCATATACTGCCTACAGCAAACCTGGTTCAGAGCCATCGCAGAGGAAGCTGAACGAGAACGAGAGCAAGATGCAGGAAAACTGTGATTACAAATACTAATTTTCTCAGTGATTATCACACTTGCCTCACAATAACAAAGGTCCCGGGCTTGCGGCTCAGGTGGTAGAGCTGCAGCACATACAGCAACTACAGCCTGCCTTTACGTTGTAGGCTTGAGTCTGGACCCTGACTCTTTGCCAAATGTCTCTCTGGATCTCTCCCCCTTGATTTCCTTTCACTTCTTGACGGCTTTATCCAATAAAACCAAAAAACAAAGAGGTCCCGGGTTTCTAAAAACATCCACAAGGCTAATCCTCCAGCTAGGTCCCGGGGCTCAGGATCTAAGGGGGTCCGCGGGCGCTGCACTACGGTCCCCCACTGCTCCTGACAGGTTCCCCCAGTGGAATTAAAGGATGGGTCAAATGCAGAGGAGAAAATTCCCAAAGGGGACGATAAAGTATACCTTTACACAGGGGTGTAATGCTGAGTAGACGTCTTTTGTCCCTTAGTAAACAAAAGTCAGGGATCTACCCACTTTTATCAACTCTACATTAATCCAGGCTTGGGACCGACAAACAGTATGGCTGATTTTTTTTTTGTCAAACACTTTTTTTTTTCCTTAATGCTAGGTCTGTGTCACACAAATATGAAGATTGTTTTACCTGAGCCTTTTAAGTTAAAAGTTCTAGCTGTGGCAATTTGACCCAATGAGAATTCAACAATTGAGAGCTAATACTTTGGCCCAAAAGTTGTTACAGAATAATGTGAAAGATTTCTAGAAAGATGTCAAGGTTATGAAAGCTAGTAAAATACCCTTGCCCTCTATAGTATTGAAGGGGCTACTGGATCGTCAAATATCGTTGAGCTTTGGAGAAAGCATTACAGTGACCTCTTCAACTGTGTCACAAGTGAGGATTTTAGTTTCGGTGCTGTTTCTCATCATGATGTGGTTATCAGGTCTGAGGAAGTCAGCTGTGCAATTAGAAAGTTGGCTCTAAATAAATCATGCGGTCCTGATCACAGAGTGTTGCTTGCTTTATGTTTTTCTGGAATGTCGATGCATGGCCCAGCTCTATGTCTGTCCTGCTGGTGCCTGGGATTAAAAATAAAACAGGAAAGATATCCACGAGAGAAAACTACAGACCCATTGCCTTAGCCAGTGTATTATCCAAGGTGCTAGAAATGATTCTTAGATAGATTTCTGCATTTCTTAGATGCCTCCAAAGCCTTTGAACGTATTAATCATGGCAAGCTGTTTGCAAAGTTACAACTACGAGGGGTTCCTCCATACCTCATCCTGGCTTGGCATTTTTGGCACACACCAAACAATGCAAGTTAAATGGGGAAATATAACATCTGAACCTTTTCTATGCTCTTTAACCTATATATGGAAAATCTGTCACAAAGGCTTAAAAACTGTAAGACTGGCTGTGCGGTGGGAGAGAGGCTTATTAACCATCTTCTTTATGCTGATGACTTAGTTAATGTCCCCTTATTCTGCCGGCCTGCAACAACTGCTCAGTTTGTTCAGATTATGGTCAGCAATTTGACATCAAGTTTAACACTAAAAAATCTGTTGTTATGATTGTGAGGACAAAGGAAGACAAAAGGACAGCATTTCCCTCTTTTATTCTGGGAGAAAATGAGTTAAATGTTGCGGGTAAAGGGAAATATCTATGACATGATGTGTTGATGACGATATTCAGAGACAGTATTGTAAATAGTATGCACAAGCTAATATGTTGTTGTTTTGATAATGTTAAAATTGCTAAGTTTAAAGCTTGCAGTTACAGTAAAGCTAAGTTTAATAAGCTTCAAGTTGCATTTAATGATGCACTCTAAATCCCTCGGTGGATGAGTGCCAGTCAGCTGTTTGTGCAGAATGCAGTGCCCACCTTACATGCTGTCATTAGAAATTTTGTATATCAATTTATTATGCAATTGGCAAACTCTCAAAATGAAATGATTACGGTTTTAATAAGGCATAAGGTGAAGAACTCTGTAGATGTCATTTATACTCTCTCCTGTGTCGTTTGTTGTTGCTGTTCTCTTGTTTTATATGGACAGATGGATTCAAGTGTGTGACTCTGAAATAAAGTTTGATTGATTGACTGAAACCAGAGGGCCACATTTGGTCCCCGGGCCATAGTTTGGACACCCCTGCCTTAACACACATCTGAGAAACTGACGATTCTGTGATGGTCTCTTATTTTTTTCCAGAGCTGTACCTTAATTATGACTGCAGTCCACAAAGATTGGGTAAGTACGGTCTTAAAGCAGCCGAGCCATAATCAAGCCATCCTCCAATGACTCCAGTCCGTTTTATTTCCTCTAAAATGGCAGTGAATTTAATTTCCTTGTTCCTAATGTGCATAATAGCATGTAAAAACATTATCCCACACACATCAGGGAGAGATTCAGCGCATTAAATGATTTCTCACTTTAGAAAACTCGGCTCTGGGGGAAAAGACAGTTTGTTTCAGCCACAGTTCTCTCAACTTCTCTCCATCAGACATCTGGATTTGTGCACATTTCCATTTAAATAATGTGGAGTGCACACTGTGATTATGGTACTGTAGCTGAACATCTGGACGTCGTGCCAAAGACTTTCACTGTACCAGCCTCGCTCAATATGAAACCCATAAATACATAATTCATGCGCAGATCCATGCATAATTGAGTGATTAAATGTATCCTCATTCAGTGTGAGCCACTAAAGGGAGTTGGAGCTCCTCGAGTATCTAAATACTCAAATCTCAAGACAGTTCTCAGTTTTCGACTCACCTGTCTTCAGTTACTGTGCAGTAGTTGAGATTTGTATAAATAGTAATTTTCACTTCATACAGAAACAGCAGAGAACCGGTTTGGCACATTGCAGAGAACTAACAACTGCATAACTTGAAATATTGCAAGATTAAATCCATGTTGTTATTTTTGGTGTGTGGACAAATGATAACCTGTCCAGCCTGGCTAGTATCCCTTTGCCTGAGTTTCATCTCTATGGGTGGAACAATCACAGATGGAGTACCCATTCAGAGAAACGAAGGGCGGGACATAAGCAGTGTACCACTGACATGAACAAACATGGTGGATTGTTGCTGGTTTTGCTATAAAACTCCAGATTACGCTGTATTATATAGAAACTAACTGCTTGTTTCTGAATGGGGACAGCAGTAGAAGCCAGTCGTCAAAGAGTTGCAGTAAAAGTGGGTTTGTTTGAACGTGGTCGTTATGTCGGACGTCAACGTGAATTTACTGTTGTTAATGGCAACAAGATGAAGGAAAAAAATCTTACAGAGGACTGAACAACAACGCAGACAGAACAGGTGAGAGAAGTTCTTAAATTTGCTCAGGCGCCATCCCATCTTGTTTAATTTTGATTTGATTTTTAACATTTGTAAGACGTGCTGCAGATAAACAGCTGTGATAGGCCAGGCCCAAGTCGACCGAGGCAAAATGGTTCGCTGTGGCTCAGAACCCACTTCCTTCCTTCTTTCTTTTTGAAAGCAGGAGGGGCTGGCAGCTCAGGTTAGACAAATGGTGTGGTGGGCGGGTTTTAGGTTTGCTGACAACAAGCCTCTTAGTGATACTTGTAAACAACATGGCGTCACAGGGGTGGTTCTAGACCACTTTTAAATGGGGGGCCACACTGGGGCCAGCCTTTTTCCCGGGGGAGAACATGAGACATTTTAATGTAACCCAACTGGGACTTAGTTTAAAAATAATCGTTAAAAATAAATCATCTTTGTAAACATGATAAACATATCTTCCCTCTTGCTAGAATAACCCTTGAAACAAATTTACAATACAATGTGTAAGATTTATAAGTCATTTAGGACACTTCAGAGGGGTGGCCACTAGGGGGCACAGGCTCACAGTTACAGGGGCTGAGAACCACCCCTACATGGCAACACTGAAAAACATTACGTATGCTGCTATACATTTACAAAAACGGCAAAAATCCTCCAATGACATGTATAGTTTTACACTGTTTTACTGTGGTGGCTGTTTGTTGTTGGGTCATGAGTCCAAACACTAGAAGACGCTTCAACCTAACTTTAAATACTGTACATGTTTTAATGGGAGACATTCCATATTGATATAACAGTGTATGACAATAAGCCACATACTGTGTCTCTGCCTGTTTCTGTCTCAGTCAGGAGCTATCCTTACAATACATGTCTGTTTCAAATAATAAAATAATATGGCAAAACTGGGCAATGAATGAACAATAAAGCAGACTGTAGAGATGACACTTGCAGTAACAGCTGTGCACAGGGACACATATTTAGACAGGGACAGCTCGACAGACATCTCTGTGTGTGCAAACATGTGGTGAGCAAAATGGCTGCCACAGACACATAAAGAATCATAATTTATTGATGCACATTATATCTTGTCGGGTGTAAATCTCAAGTTGCTGCACGCACAATTAAACCAATGCACTTTCGTAACGCCTGTGTTTCTGAGCTAGTGGGGCGTCTGTGAGAAAGCAACAAGGGTGAGCCGTTCTGAGAGTCTCTTAGTGCTGATGTAAAGTTTGTTATGGTTCCATTTGAAACATAATTTAAACTATGGGCTAATATGTTTTTATAGAGGCTGCTTTCTATAATCTGTGATTAAAAAAATACTCCTAGGTTAGGGGGTGACTGGAGCAACAGTGGCACAGACAGTAGAGAGATTACTTTGTTGTGTCCTTGGGCAAGACACTTCACCTACTTTGCTTGTATGACTGTGTTAGTGTTAGAATGTAGGGATGTGCTGAATCGAAAACAGTATCAATACCTATGGATTTTTTTGCGGTATCGATACCAATCTGAAAGTATCAATACTTTAGTAGTAATGACTAACTATGTAGTATAATAAAAATTAAACTGGATCCATCATGTGTGCTCTTCAATGGCAGGTTCAACCCAATCCACCGTGTTCTGCTGCTCCAGTGGCATAAAGAAGTCATTATTAGTAACACGTGTATGCATAAAGGCTTTTATAATTTGCAAAAAAAATAAATAAAAATAAACAATGGTTGTGAGTGTAAGGTGTGATATCAGAGTTGGTATCGATATCGGTATCAGTACCCTGTTTTTAGACAACAGCCTGTGTTTCTGTAATGTTTTTAAAGAAATCTATGAAGAAAAAACAAGATATAATATTTTAACTAGAGTTATGTCTTATTGTTGGGGGTCCTGCATGGGATTTTTTGTTTTTTAAGGGGGCTGTGACACTTCTGACTTTGGGAATGGCTGTATTAATAAATTCCTGAGCTTACAGACAGCTGTATCAGTTCATTGGTTCAAATGGGGGTCTTGAATCCTTTCTTACTCACTAGAAATCCTATTGGACCGTTTAAATCCATTTATCTAAAATGATTCTCTGATTGGTTGATTATTTCCAATGGTGTTCAGAGGATACATGTTTCTTACACATCGTTTTAGAAAATATTGTAAAGTATTGCTGATCAGGCTTGGTAATGAATCGAAGTTGAGAAAGCTGCTATTGCACATCAGCTCACCACCTCAATGAATAAGTAAAACGATTTTGAGTGTTTAGAAAAGTGATATACGCATTGTAAGACTGATGAATTATAATTATTCTAGCTACTATGGACCTAAAGCTGGGGACACACTACACGATTTTTTTGCCCGATTTTATAACGATTCACAGTTGCACCGAGTCTGTACCAGTCAACATTACTTGCAGGGAATCGCAATCACCAGTCGGCCCTGAAATCCGTTAGTGTGTGTGATGTTCAAAGACTCGAATCGGCGCAAAAACCTGGCCTGACGTCAGTTGCAAGCAATCAAACACCGACTCTGGACGCACGCTCCTGTAGTGTGGGCTGTTTACAGATCCAACTGGGAATTCAGCGGCCAATGAAAAACAGTTGATGGGACACAGGAAATAGCGTCAGAGAACGAAGACGACGCAACAGGAAGCGGCAGGAAAATATAAGCAGAAATTTGAAGAAGAAGAAGAAAACATAAACAACCATGGCAAACACCAAAGAAAGTTGAACGCTACAAAAGCAAAACTGGATACATAGACTTTTCCTTTTTTCCAAACAGATAGCTGTGAACACAACGGCAACAGCGACCCAGCTAACGTCCATGTTTGTTTACCATTTAGTTCCCTGCGAGAGTTTGCTGCGTTTGGTTGGCGTCAGTTGCAGGCCTCAACAGATCTTGTAGTGTGTGAGGCGCAGTCTTTCAGTCGTCAGAACTAAATCTGCTGAAACCAGTCGTCAGTGTGTGCTCCTAGTCTTTACAGAATCTGTAACGACTGAGAAGATCATGTAGTGTGTCCCCAGCTTAAGGTGGGCCACACCCTGGACAGTGGGACGGTTATAGTTGCAGGGCTGACACTTCGAGACAGACCCTGACAAACAACAACACATTAACAAGGGGCCACTTAGATGCACCAGTTTACCTACACAGGACAGGCCGACTCCACTCAAAGAGGCCTGGGGATTGAACCCACAACCACCTTGCTATAGAGGTGGGAGCCCGTGTAGCCCTTACATTAAAGTATAATTCTGAAATCACTGTCTTGAGAGTCTATAACAGCTGCTTTGGGCCTGAGGCGGGGTACACCCTGCACAATGGCTGGTCAGTCACATGGCTTAACCCTCTGGGCACCCTAGGGTCCAAACACGTACTTTTTGCTGTTTTTATTTTTTTGATCCTCAATAAATCAGTCAGTTTAAAAGCTGTTGGTGTGAAACCTGGCCAGAATATTTTTTTTTAGTTGGTGTTTAAAATGCCATGACCCCCTCTGTTCTACGGTGTATAGAACAGGAGATATGCACTTTACATACACTCGTAACCTTAAGTACGCGTTTGGGCCCATTGACTTCCATTATAACCAATGATTTTTGACATCTCTAAGCTCTAATAACTTTACCCCAAGTGATCCACTCTGCAACTCATTTTTGGATAATAGGGCATATTTTGTGATTTTGCTATCTAAAAAAATGGGGTTTTGATGACAAAAAGGCCATAAAAACATAGAAAATATAAATAAATGTTAATAAACCTCATATCTATGATTAGAGCTAAAGTAGTAGAAAGGATTTCATGTGAAAAAAGTAAAAAAAAAATAAATATTTGACATTTTTATAGCTATTTTATGAGAGGTCCCAAACGGGTCCCTAAGGTAACGAGTGTAAGTTTCTGCAATAATCTGTCCTTGCTCCAAAAATAAAAATGCATCAAAACCAATGTTGTTATTAATTAATTAACTTAGTCAAGGCTCTAATAACTTCACCCCAAGTGATCCACTCTGCAACTCATTTTTGTATAATATGGCAAATTTTGTGTTTTCGTCATCTAAAAAAGTTGGGTTTTTGATGACAAAAAGGCCATAAAAACATATAAATTATTAATAAATGAAAATAAACTTCATATCTATAGTTAGGGCTGAAGTAGTAGAAAGGATTTCATGCGAAAAAAGTTAAAAAAAAATATTAATATTTGACATTTTTATGGCTATTTTATGAGAGGTCCCAAACAGGGTCCCTAAGGTAACAAGTGTATGTAAATTTTTAGGGTGCCCAGAGGGTTAAACTCATGGTTACACTGTTTTTTGTCATTTTTCATCACTGTTAAAGAAACCAGTACATTTTGATATAGTTGTAGCACGCAGTAGCTAAATCCCAGTGACTGTGATTGAGTGCAGATGTATCCACCGTGCATTATATAATCCATCAGAGGCCCATTCAAGCACTTACCTAAAGGCCAGCCCCGCTCTGCCTGTATTTATCTCCGTCTGTGGCCACCGCTAATGCTATTCATGGAGACGGCAGTGGTCATAAATGCCACTGAAAATAGACACATTTCAGTAATGTCAAACGTTATTGATTCAGTGCAACTATCATAGCATTTTAACAGCACAGAATCCATACTCCATTGATCGGGGAGGACATTAGTACGACTACTGTAAACACGTTTGGACACTGGTGATCGGCCGACTCGCTTTCTGATGTCTGGTCATCCAAGCATCTAAATCATACGTATTTTGCTGCAAAATCAATGTGTTGTGGTGTGTAGACAGTGGGTAGTCACTAGAGGATGGACCAGCAGGAGCTTCATGGATTACACCGCCCTGCATCTGGAAAAAAAGTTTATGCCATTTTGCAAATCACACTTTTTTTTCCTATTTTGGTCATGCTGAGTTCAAATACGCCACTGAAAATTCCCTATCACGCACTGTTTTCCCACAAAATAAGAATGAAGCTTCTAAGGTTCTCAACACAAGCCTTGCACACTGTATGAGGAGACCATGGTTTGTCCAAAATATGCAGAATATGCTTTTTTTTTTAGAAAGTCTATATTTTCTGCCGTTTTCTGGACATTGTTGTCACAGATGTAGCGGAAATTATCTGGGCTATGCTTCACTGGTCATTATAAATCCCTGAAATTGAGAGTTTTGTGTGCATGTAAGTGTGGGTAGCATTCATATAAGCGCTAATCAGAGGAAAACTGATAAATGTTGCCCACCTATTGTACATAAAGAAAGTGTTTCCTGTGTCGGTCGCAGTGTATCTGGCAATAACTCTAACATTTATGGTCCATCTTAGGCAAAAAAGCTCTATAAATTGTGAAAGGTTGTGATGTTCTAGAGCAAAACTAACAGCAGATCTGTACTGAGCGTCTAAAAATTAAAAAAATCTGATGCAGTGTTATTGCACATGGAAGGTTACTTGGGTACTTAGGCATAACTTCCTTTATTAGGTTTTCCAATTCATTATGCCCTTCCAGACTACGAGCTAATCACCCAATCAGTTTTTTACTAGGAAATTACAGGTAAAAGTGAGAGGTTGTGGGTTTGATCCTCAAGGTGACCAGCTATGATCTCAAAGTGAAGCCATCATGTCCTCTCCCTGTTACTGTGGGTTTTCTGTGGGCGCTCCGTTTACCTTCAGCCGTTCAAAGACATGCATGCAGGCACATCGAGGGGCCCAGAATCTGTCCCTCTTTTTATATTTTCTAATATAATGGGTCCACTAAAAAAATAAATAAATTGATTAAATAAATAAATAAATAAAATAAAATAAATAAATAAAAATAATAATAAAATATTATACTTACTTTATTCTAAATGCAAATTCTCTGGCATATTTTCTTTTAAACTCAATTGCCTTTAAAATAAAAATTACAATATAAACTCCTGCTACGTTAAGTTATTTTGCTATATATTTATTATTTACTTCATATTTTATGTGTAAAATTAAAAAGATCTCAAATTAAAATGATGAAACTCTTTTTTGAAAAAATCTATTAAACCTAAAAATATATAATATTCAAATACTGTTCTTAAGCAGTTTTACCTCCTTTTCATCAGTCATATGTTTAAATATTTCAATATGGAAATATTGTGAATATTTTCCTATAATTTTGCAAATAAGTTATGAAATAATTCCAAGTACCCCCTGTAAAGTACTCACGTACCCCTAGGGGTCCCCGTACCCCTTGTTGGGAAACACTGCTTTAATTTATCATTCATTCATTCATTCATTCATCTTCTTCTGCTTATTCCCGTTAGAGGTCATGGGTACTGGAGCCTATGCCAGTAACTTAGGGCCTTAGGCGGGGTACATCCTGGACAGTGGACAGTCACAGGGCTGACACAGAGACACATGGACAACCACTCATTCATCCACTAGGGGGCAACTTAGAGTCACCATTTCACCGACCACATGCATGTCATGAGTACCCAGAGAGAACCCAACCTAACACGGGAGAGACTTGCAGACTCCACCCAGAGAGTGAGCGGCCGGAGGATCAGACCCACACTGAAGAGCGCTAACCACTCTGCCACCTTACCCCCCTCCCCTTTTAGATTATCTTCATATGTAATCTGTGTTTTTCGCAGTAATCCATTCACACCATAAATCTGCTAGTCCATGTATTAAGGCAGTGGCTCCCACAGGAGGGTCTGGGGCCCCCTGGTGGGCCGCGAAAGTACTGCAGGGGGGCCGCCAGAGTTTTGAAATGAAATACAATTAGGTTTGTGTTTAAAAATATGACTTTGACTCAATTTTTTAGGGTAGCTCCAGGTTTTGTCTTGTGACATTTAAGGCCTTTTTAGGACTTTTTAATGCCAGGAAATTTAATGCCTGCACTCTCAACTTTAAATTTTACACTAAGGAGTTATCCGTACTTACTCTCTGAAACTCAAGAGTTTCATTTAAAAATCTAATACAGATGAAAGAACTCCTATCCTGCATTAATATATATATATATATATATATATATATATATATATGCATTTCAATTATAACATTTCTTCAATAGATATGTTTTGTTATTGTGGTGAAATTAACATAATGTTATTAACATAATGTTTCAGTCAAATTTAATACCTATTTAATGCTTTTAAGACCTTGAGGCTACCCTGTTTTTAGCCGACAGCCTTTGTTGTAATGTTTTTAAAGAAATCTATGAAGAAAAGTCTTATTGTTGGTGGTCCCCATGGGATTTTTTTGTTTTTTAAGGGGGCTGTGACATTAGAGACAGCTGTATCAGTTCATTGGTCAACTCCAGACAATGGAGTCTTGAGCCTTTTTTTTTTACTCACTAGAAATCCTATTGGACCATTTAAAACCATTTATCTAAAATGGTTTCTCTGATTGGTTGAATATCTCCAATGATGTCCAGAGGATACGTGCTTCTTACACATCATTTTAGAAAATCTCCAGCACAAATCCTCTGTTCCTGTGTGTACATGTTCTCCAAACCTCACTGTGAGTGTGTTTGCTGATTGTCCCGGCCCACTCTCTGAAGCGGCCCTTTCATAGACATCGATTTTCCTCCTGTAAAATTAAATGGCACGGCTGTTTTTTGTTTTTTTTTTCCCACCAGCGAGCGCCGTATAGCCGTGGGCCTGCGGGTAGCGGCTCTGGGGACCCATCGCCATCGTGGCTGCTGCAGGTGCCATGTTGGATTGATGGGCCAATGCTTAGGGTCATTGGATTACCGAGTTTTTACGACGCTCAACAATCAGCTATAGCCGTGGTACTGCGAGATGGAAGGGCCCGCCCGCTTTGAGCACAGCCCGGCCCTCGTAAATCTGCTTCTCCGGCAGATACGCGAGGCAAAAAGCGGCGCATTTAGCGTTGAGAGGCTGTTTATACAGGCGGCACTGACGGATGAGTGATGGTTAATCATGAAAACATCTCCCTACACACATTTGGCTCGCTCCAGTACTGAGTGGACCTGTAGTGTATGGAAGTGAGGAGGAAGATATACGTTTTGATTAATAGGCAGGAGATATTAAGTGCACTATCAGAGGGATATATCTGGATTTGAAAGCCACCTCGGTGCTAAAATCAAAATTTATGGTTAAGCAGGGGTTTGCAGAGTTAGTTGAAATCCAGACTCAAGTGAATGGAGATACTGTACTCCCTGTGTGGCACTACTGCTTCTCTAAATAATGACAAAGGAATAAAAGGTTTTAAAATTGTTTTACTGAATGAAAGCGTCTTTGTGTTTCTCTGCAGAGTTACCAGATCTGCCTGACAGTTTCCAGCCCAAAAAGAACATAAAACCTGCCCAACACCACACTGTAAAAAAAAATCTGTAAATTTTATGGTAAAAAATTGGCAGCTGTGGTTGCCAGAATTCTACCGTAAAAACTACAAGAGGCCTGTATTTCATTTTACAGTATAATTTTATCAAAATGTTGTTTTTACAGTTTTTACTTGAGTTTTTATTATTATTTACAGCAAAATAAAGTTATTATCTTTCAAAAAAATAGGTTAATGTATATTTTAGTTTGTGACTTAATTTTTAATCAACATTTACTGTAAAATTTAAAGTTATTATCTTTTGAAAAGGTGTTAAACTGTAATAAACACAGGACTCGAACAGTGCTATACTGTATACATTACAAAAAATAAAACTAAAAAATACAATTTTGCCTTATTTTTAATATTACAGTTAATTACCGTAACCAAAACAGTATTTTACCGATATATCAATTACGCTCTTTTACTGGTGAGATTTTACAGATTTTTACCATGAAATCTACAGATATTTTTTACAGTGCATAAAAAACTGTCCAAATCACAACTTCTCCAGAATCTAAATGTTAAAACTATAATCCGTAACAAGGAAAACACATCATAAACACACAAAACCTAACACTAAATAACCAAAGGAGTACCACAAACAGGTTCCTAACAAAAGGTAAGATTTTTATTGCAACAATTAACCAATGATTATCACTTTTAATGTCAGGCTGAGCAGCTTCTATCTCATTTTCAAACAAATGAACTGATGATATAATTGGGACACAGACAGCAGTTTATTGAAATGTGTTTTTTACTTTTTTTGCCATAAAATTACAACTATTTTTCAGTGTTGGAGGTTTGAGTTTGGACTCCGACAGTTTGCCAAATGTCTCTGCCCAATTTCCTACTGTAGTCCTATCAATAAAGCCCAAAATATTGATATATAAAAGACAACTATTTTGTTAATATTTCACAAAATAATAAAAAAAAAATGTTGTGAGAAGCAACCCAAATTTTATAAATTTGTCCAACTTCTTCCAGCCCAATATGTCAAAAAAAAAAACCTGCCAAATCTGGCAAATCTGTTTCTCTGTGAAGATCCTCGCTCATCATGCTATCAATAATTAAGGTTAAAAAGAAAAAAAGTCATCTCAACATAGTTTGAAGGGATTTCATCCAAGGCATTTTGTCAAGTCTAAAAGGCACTACAGCCAAAATTATTTTATCTTAGTATGTGTGCTTATTACAACAGCAACACACGAGCAAACTGAGCCATTAACAGGTTCTGCCTGCCTATAGAACTGTAGCAAACCTGATCTGGTCTTATATTAAAAATCAGACTTGCACACCTTGGTCTAGCCCGGCAAAGACGTTAGCGCTTTCACGTCACAGCAAGAATGTCCCAGGTTAGTTTCCTGGAGTTTGCATGTTCCTCCTGCGTCTGAGTGGATTCACATCAACCAAAAACATGCACAATAATCTAATCTAATCTAATCTCCCTTCTAGGTACTCCTGACCCGGATCCTGGCTCAAGATCTGGAAAAGAGTCTCCGTGTGCTGCACTGCGGTCGCCCACTGCTCCTGACAGGTCGTCCCAGTGAAGGATGGGCATTGAGAACAAATTTAGTGTGGTGTGTAGTCACTAGAGAATGACCCTACAAGAGCTTCATGGATTATTGCACATGTAAGATTACTTGGGTTGAAAATTAGCCATGACTTCCTTCATTAGGTTTTCCTATTCAGTAAGCGCCACAGATGAAGACTGTGAGCCAATCAGATTCCGAGGAAATACATTAGATGTGATGGGATTTCTCCAGTGTTTTAAAGACTGGCCTAGTTTTTTTTTGACAAGAAAATTAAAAGTAAAAGTGAGAGGTTTCCCTGCAGGGACAATAAAGTCTACCTTAGCCTAGCTCAGTTGGAAGAGTATGCGACATATATACAGCAAACCAAGCACAAATGTAGGTTAAAAACAAAATATTAAACCATCCAGTTATGTACCTGAAATGGGCCCACCTTAAGCTGGGGTCACACTACACGATTTTCTCAGTCGTTACAGATTCTGAAAAGACTAGGAGCACACACTGACGACTGGTTTCAGCAGATTTAGTTCTGACGACTGAAAGACTGCGCCTCTCACACTACAAGATCTGCTGAGGCTGCAACTGACGCCAACCAAACGCAGCAAACTCTCGCGGGGAACTAAATGGTAAACAAACATGGACGCTAGCTGGGTCGCTGTTGCCATTGTGTGCGTTGTGTTTGGAAAAAAAAGTCTATGTATCCAGTTTTGCTTGGGTAGCGCTCAACTTTCTTCGGTGTTTGCCATGGTTGTCTATGTTTTCTTCTTCTTCTTCTTCTTCTTTAAATTTCCGCTTATATTTTTCCGCCGCTTCCCGTTGCTTTGTGCTTTGTCTTTGTTCTCTGACGCTATTTCCTGCGTCCCATCAACTGTTTTTCATCGGCCGCTGGACTCCATGAATTCCCAGTTGGATCTGTAAACAGCCCACACTACAGGAGAGTGCATCCAGAGTCGGTGTTTGATTGCTTGCTACTGACGTCAAGACGGGTTTTTGCGCCAATTCGAGTCTTTGAACATCACACACTAACGGATTTCATGGCCGACTGCTGATTGTTACGATTCCCTGCCACTATTGTTGACTGGTTGACTCGGCGCAACTGTGAATCATTATAAAATCGGGCAAAAAATCATGTAGTGTGCCCCCAGCTTTAGAATAAAACCTTATCTTTACATTTTCCTTGCACTTGCTAAGATTTGCGTCCCCTCTTGTTAAAAGTCGGCTGTTACCTGAGATATTTTTTAATGCTCTGCCTGTTTCCCGTCGTTTTGCCGCGCACCTGTTGGACGCCTCTGATGTTAGACGGCGCTAATGTCTGTGTTTATCCCTGTGTATTCTGGATGAACAGCTGTGATGCAGATGGACTGCTCCGCGACGGTGCCGCACATTCCTCAGTTTACTCAGAGCCCCGGACCCAGCGGAGTCTAAAACCATCAGCTCGGAGCTCGGTCTGACACGCTGCGCACGTTCAGAAGCAGTGAGGCAGCAGGTTTTATAATGGTGCTACTAAATCTTAGGCGTTTCAGAAGCTACACTGTGTACAGGGGAGCTTTTAATTGAAAATGCTCAACCAACATTTGAAAGCAAAAAAATCTCCATTCAAGAGCCTTCTTTAACCCTTTCCTAATTTTCGCTATTTCATAATTTATTTCCAAGATAAAAAACAAATTGCAAAACCTATGAAAGATGAGCTAAAATGTCTCACTCATAAAAAAAATAATAAAAAAAGTGAAACTGCTAAAAATTTTGACTCGAATATTATGTTTTGTCACTTTTCTTTTAGGTTTAAAAGCTTGTTTCAAAGGGGAGTTATTGAAATTATTAGAAATTTTCTTTGTAGTAAATTTGTTATGAGTTTAATATTATTATTTATTTTTATTTAAGCAAATTTTGGCCCTGAGGCACATCAAAATTCTCTTTGTTCACTAGAAAAATAAAAGAAGTTGTAGATTTTTTTTTTAAATTCTTGCCTTAAAAACGAACTCATCCCTCAAATTTAAAATTTTTTGTTTTCTTTTAAAAAGTAGCATTATCAAAATTGTTTTTGCCCTCTAGAAAAAATAAAAGCAGAATTTGTGTTGCCTCAAAAATTAAACCTGCCTCTAAAAATTAAAAAAGAGTTCATTAAAATAAAGCATTGTCTCATTTTTTAAAAACCTTGTTGTTTTTTTTAAGAAGCTTTTTCAAAAATTGAGACATGGCTTTATTTTATTTGACGCTTTTTAGTTTTTAGAGGCAGGTTTCATTTTTGAGGCAACACGTTTAAAAATCTTCCTCTGCTTTTATTTTTCTACTGGGCACAAACAATTTTGATGATGCTCCTTTTTTAATATATGATTTATAATAATTTTTCTTTTTTTTTTTATTTGAGGGGTAGGTTTATTTATAAGCCAACGTTAAAAAAAAATAAAAAAAATCTACCTCTGCTTTTATTTTTCTACTGGGCACAAACAATTTTGATGATGCTCCTTTTTTAATATATGATTTATAATAATTTTTCTTTTTTTTATTTGAGGGATAGGTTTATTTATAAGCCAACCTTTAAAAAATGTATGTATTTTATTTGACACTTTTTAATTTTTAGAGGCAGGTTTCATTTTTGAGGCAACACGTTTAAAAATCTTCCTCTGCTTTTATTTTTCTACTGGGCACAAACAATTTTGATGATGCTCCTTTTTTAATACATCATTTATATTAATTTTTCATATTTTTTTTTAATTTGAGGGGTAGGTTTATTTATAAGCCAACCTTAAAAAAAAAAATCTACCTCTGCTTTTATTTTTCTAGTAGACAAAAACAGTTTTGATGTTGCACCTCAAGGCCACTGTGCCACTGTTATATTGTCATGCAGCTAATACTTATTTAATTTAGATTTTGAGTTTTAAAATGTCTTTTTTTGTCTTTTTTTTTTTTTACACTTTTAAACAATTATTACAATGAGTAGAGGGGGTACACATGAAATGATACAAATGCTCAGGGGGTTAAGTGGATTACAAGCCATCGCAGTGTTGGAAAAAACAAAAACAACCCTCTGTCTCTTTGCCTCTCTTCAGTACAAGTCCATCTCTGATCTGAATCCACTTTTCTCCTTCGCCTTCACTCACAGACTCACTGCTCTGCTTTTAGCCAATCACTTGTAACCTGTCAAAGCCCGAGTCTTCTCCCTTTCCGCTGTCACTCATCTGTCTTCTCTGCACGACTCTGTTTTAAAACCTTTTACCGGCCTTTTCTAGAGTTTGTCTGCCCTGATCCTATCAAACTCATACAGATATTTGTATCGCTCAGATGTCACTTCCTTCCTTCCTGACGTTGCCAGCGAGCGTCTGTGTAAAAATCACTGCTCCTTCCTTGGACCACTGCAGACTGGGAACAACCCTCAAGAGCTGCAGTTTTGGAAATGCTCTGGACCAGTCGTCTATAGCTTTGTTTCACAACAGGGGGTACGGGGACCCCTAGGGGTACGCAAGCACATAGCAGGGGGTACGTGGAGTCATGTGATTATTTATAGTAACTTTATATATTTAGCTTTTAAAGAATAAAATAAAACTAAATCAGGACGAACCCAGGACTGTACCGAGGAATGGGACAGTAAGGAAGGGCAAAACAGGGACTAAACCAGGTCTAAAACCAGGACTAAACCAGGTCTAAAACCA
Source organism: Bostrychus sinensis (assembly GCA_020698575.1). Lineage (NCBI taxonomy): Eukaryota > Metazoa > Chordata > Actinopteri > Gobiiformes > Eleotridae > Bostrychus > Bostrychus sinensis. The sequence continues at coordinate 7,413,385 of CM036247.1, forward strand.
GGACTAAACCAGGTCTAAACCAGGACTAAACCAGGTCTAAACCAGGTCTAAATCAGGACTAAACCAGGACTAAACCAGGTCTAAACCAGGATTAAACCAGGTCTAAACCAGGTCTAAATCAGGACTAAACCAGGTCTAAACCAGGACTAAAACCAGGACTAAACCAGGTCTAAACCAGGATTAAACCAGGTCTAAATCAGGTCTAAACCAGGTCTAAACCAGGACTAAAACCAGGACTAAATCAGGTCTAAACCAGGATTAAACCAGGTCTAAATCAGGACTAAACCAGGACTAAACCAGGTCTAAACCAGGATTAAACCAGGTCTAAACCAGGTCTAAATCAGGACTAAACCAGGTCTAAACCAGGACTAAAACCAGGACTAAACCAGGTCTAAACCAGGATTAAACCAGGTCTAAATCAGGTCTAAACCAGGTCTAAACCAGGACTAAAACCAGGACTAAATCAGGTCTAAACCAGGATTAAACCAGGTCTAAACCAGGACTAAACCAGGTCTAAACCAGGTCTAAAACCAGGACTAAACCAGGTCTAAACCAGGACTAAACCAGGTCTAAACCAGGTCTAAATCAGGACTAAACCAGGTCTAAACCAGGACTAAAACCAGGACTAAGCCAGGTCTAAACCAGGATTAAACCAGGTCTAAACCAGGTCTAAATCAGGTCTAAACCAGGATTAAACCAAGTCTAAACCAGGATTAAACCAGGTCTAAACCAGGTCTAAATCAGGTCTAAACCAGGACTAAACAAGGACTAAACCAGGACTAAACCTTGTCTAAAAACAGAACTAAACCAGGACTAAACCAGGTCTAAAACCAGGACTGAATCAGGAAAAAAACAGGTCTAAACCAGAACTAAAGTAGGTCAAAACCAAGTCTAAACCAGGTCTAAACCAGGATTAAACAAGGACTAAACCTTGTCTAAAACCAGAACTAAACCAGGATTAAATCAGAACTAAAACCAGGACTAAACCAGGTCTAAACCAGGTCTAAACCAGGATTAAACCAGGTCTAAACCAGGATTAAACAAGGACTAAACCTTGTCTAAAACCAGAACTAAACTAGGATTAAATCAGAACTAAAACCAGGACTAAACCAGGTCTAAACCAGGTCTAAACCAGGACTAAACCAGGTGTAAACCAGGACTAAAACCAGGACTAAACCTTGTCTAAAACCAGAACTAAACCAGGATTAAATCAGAACTAAAACCAGGACTAAACCAGGTCTAAACCAGGTCTAAACCAGGATTAAACCAGGTCTAAACCAGGATTAAACAAGGACTAAACCTTGTCTAAAACCAGAACTAAACTAGGATTAAATCAGAACTAAAACCAGGACTAAACCAGGTCTAAACCAGGTCTAAACCAGGACTAAAACAGGTCTAAACCAGAACTAAAGTAGGTCAAAACCAAGTCTAAACCAGGTCAAACCAGGACTAAACCAGGTCTAAACCAGGATTAAACAAAGACTAAACCTTGTCTAAAACCAGAACTAAACCAGGATTAAACCAGAACTAAAACCAAAACTAAACCAGGATTAAATCAGAACTAAAACCAGAACTAAACCAGGTCTAAACCTGGTCTAAAACCGGGACTGAATCAGGAAAAAAACAGGTCTAAACCAGAACTAAAGTAGGTCAAAACCAAGTCTAAACCAGGTCAAACCAGGACAAAACCAGGTCTAAACCAGGACTAAACAAGGACTAAACCTTGTCTAAAACCAGACCTAAACCTTGTCTAAAACCAGAACTAAACCAGAACTAAAACCAGAACTAAACCAGGTCTAAAACAGGACTAAAGTAGATCTGAAACCAAGCCTAAACCAGGTCAAACCAGGTCTAATCCAGGTCTAAAACCAGAACTAAACTAAGACTAGACTAAACCAGGACTAAGCCGGGTCCACAAAACCCAAAAGGTTTGGAACCACTGGTCTAAAGCCCTGACACTTGGCCAAACGTATTATTCTTAAATGGCAGCCACAGAGAGACACACGGCAGAAATAATGTGTGCCGTTTATTTTGTTCCTTCTCTGTGCTTTGTGATACCGTGCCCTGTCCTCGCCGTCCCGCCTCAGACCAGCCAAGGTGCCCTCCGTCTGAGAGTCCGGCTCGTGGCCTCTTCAACATCAAACATTTAGGAACCTGACATGTCTGGGACAGGCTCGCGAGACGCTCACCGCTGTCCTTATCCTAAATCACAAAGTCAACGAGAGTTATAGACTTCAGCCTTCAGAGCTTCATCTCAGCCATGATTTGTCTGAGAGGTTAATAAGGAACACGGCTGTAACTCCTGACGTCTTTAAAGCAGTTTCAGACAGGATTAGAGTAGAGTAGAGGTAACAGAGTTTTACTGGAGCACATTCAAGTCTGTTATACGTTTTTATGTCGAGTTTGTGTTTCGTTTTCTATCAAACAAGATGTAAAGCATTAAAAAAATGCTTTGAACAGCCCTCTTAATAGACATTCATTAATTCATCTTCTTCTGCTTATTCCTGTTAAAGGTCGTGGGGGCAGTGCAGCCAGTGCAACTGAACTGGGGCCCAGGGGGTTTAGGGGGCCCTTTTCCATCTTATAATCATTTTAATTCATGTTAAATTTAACTAACTTGTTATAAATTATAAGACTTGGATCGATCTGTGTCATCTGTGAGCAAGTTTATCTTTAGAAATCTATATATTTTCTTATGGTTTATACAAACATTAATTTTAAATATAATAAGTAGTTTGAATTAAACTTTGCAGACTGTAAGAACTGGTTATTGAATCCAGTCAAAACAGCTGACTGCCACATTTTATGTTTTAGATGCTTAATACATAAACATGGAGCACTGTGGCTTTATATCACTAGGGCCCATTCTAAAAACCTGCACCGGGGCCCCTCAGTACCAAGTTACGCCACTGTCACTATTATTTGTTATTTACCAAAATGATGATTAAATGCACTAACCAATGTAAGATTTATTAGTTAAGGTGTTAAAATTTAATTTTAGCCTATGCTAAATGTTTTCCTAATAATTACAGGATTTGCAGTTTTTAGTGAACATTTAATTTTTAAACAGCTTGCAGTTTTTATGATTACACACTGTAACTCAAGTTACCAAATTAAAAGACTTTACTGCACCAAACCTGTTTTTAAGACAGCAGTTAAAGCCGGGACACACCACGACGATTATCATCCGTTTGACGCGGACGACGACATGAGTCTGTTTGGTGAGTGCTGCACCATCAGACGCAGTGGGACACAGTTGGACATAGCCAGTGTTGCCAGATTGGGCGGTTTCCCACCCAATTGGGCTACTTTTGCTCTCTCTCGGCGGAAAAAAATAGCGTTGGGCAGGTGTATAATATTTGGGCTATTTTTAGACTTATGGGGCGGGATTTTGAAAATGTAAAATAAACTTATTTTAATAATATTTTAAAATTTCCTGATCAATAATTGTATATATTTGCTGGTTATTGATGAATAAAATGAATTTGTAAAATAGAAGTAGTAATATTAGTGTCATTAGTTGTCAATCACATGTCTAATTATGGACCTCTGATTGGTTGAAAAAAGTAAACACTGCAGCCCCGTGAGAGAGCTATTTGTTTTTCTGATTACACTCATTGTGGAGACTGTTTATTACTTTTTCCATTGGCAGTTGTGAAGTTTTGTGTGCTCAAAATATGCTATTTCATATGTATTACAGTTTTAACATTAAGATTGTAGAATGGTTGTGATTTGGGCGGGTTTTTATTGCGTTTGGCGGGTTTTATGTTATATTTGGGCTGGAAACTGTCAGTCAGATCTGGCAACCCGGGACATAGCTCTGTCAGACTGAACATGTCCAATCAGCATCCAGCATCGTCGTGATTGGCTGTGTGTCCCATTTACAATCTGTCAAACAACCTGAGTTTAACATCAAAATATAAAGAACTTTCTGTCCTACAACTACTTCATTATGTTTCCCACATCTGTGACGCTAATGTGCTGCAGTTAGCTTACCTTAGCTTGTAGCCTCATGCTAATGTGCTGCAGTTAGCTTACCTTAGCTTGTAGCCTCGTGCTAATGTGCTACAGTTAGCTTACCTTAGCTTATAGCCTCGTGCTAATGTGCTGCAGTTAGCTTACCTTAGCTTGTAGCCTCATGCTAATGTGCTGCAGTTAGCTTACCTTAGCTTGTAGCTAATGTGCTGCAGTTAGCTTACCTTAGCTTGTAGCTAATGTGCTGCAGTTAGCTTACCTTAGCTTGTAGCCTCGTGCTAATGTGTTGCAGTTAGCTTACCTTAGCTTGTGGCCTCGTGCAGATAAAAATATAATCCTCCTCTGAAGAACAGCTGCAATAATCCAGTCCCTTTTATTCATTACTGTCATCAGAGTTTAATTTAGCGGGTAAAATGATAAATATTTGAATTAAACACTTGAGTTCTGTTAACTAGAGTCCTATGTAACCGCAGAGTTCAGTGACTAGCGCCGCCTGCTGTTGTAAATAGTTATTACGTCTTGCTTTGGTGTGTCTGTAGCTACTTTAGGGGACGTGAGGAGACCCTGCCTCTGCTGACGGTGGTCGGCGTTGGATCGGTGTGTCCCAGGCTTTATACATTTGTGTCTGTTGTTGATGATCATTGAATTCAATGATAATTGTAGAAAAAGGGCATGGTTTTTCGGAAAAGACCACTGTTTATAACGGGTCAAGACCAAATCACTATTGCAGAGTGAGACATTTTTTGTGCTCAGCCAATCAAAAATAAAAGCTTAATGGTATTTGATGATAAAATGAAAATATAAAGAAGTCTGAAGTGTAGCACAGTGTTGTGTCCTGATGCTAAAGACAATACACAATTATACAACAACTGTGTACAGCTCTATGGAAATGTTTTAGTGTGACTGCAGCCTTCTCATTGCACATTTGCAACAATACACTGATTAATGCACACAGATGCATTTAGAAAAATCGGTCTCCACATCCATTCTGGGTGACCTGTCCAATTTTCAAATGCCCCAAAAATGCTCACAACTTTATTCTAATACAGATTTTGTAACCATTGCCAAAAAACATACTTCTAAACTGGAGAAATGATTCTTTTCATCTCAATATTGCCCCCTACCAACCACACAAACCTGCGCACTTGTTTATTGCTTCAAGTTGTGTGAATGTAAATCTGTAACGTTCTCCACTATGAACCCTGTGAACGTATACCTGAACGTCTGTGATAACAACTGTGCCGCCCCGTGTCTAAATGTGTGTGTGTGCTTGCGGTGCGGGCGATGAGATGGTTCCTCACACACAGCCGGCACGGCGGGCGGTCCACCCCAGCGCCGGGTTAGTCGGCGGCAGACGCGGCAGCCTCAGCGATGGGCAGGAAGCGAGGGAAGAGCAGGAGGAGCAGCAGGACGGGGAGGAGCAGGGAGGGGGGCAAGAGGCGCACCATGAGCTGGGACCAGAGAGACGGAGGGGGGGAGAAAGGGAGGTGGACGGGACAACCATGGCAATCAGTCAGCCCCTTTTACACAGAGGTTTACGGTAATTTCACCAACTAAAGTCCCTTCTATGTCTGTCTCTGTCCCATTTGCACAAAGGCGTAATTAGCATTGTATGGCCTGAATGGATAAAAACTTTCACAGACATAGAAGGGTTAGACAGAAAAAGTGATTCATTTTGTATTTTTATATACCATCAATGCAAGTAATGTTTCTTATAATCTGTAAATCATCTTTAGTTAATACAAAACTCGGTTGCAAGACTTTGACATGAACATATTATGCCTGTTTTATTCTCCCTGCACTGGTTACCACTTCATTTTAGAATTGATTTTAACATTTTATTAATCACTTTTAAAGCCCTGAATGGCCTTGCTCCCTCCTACATTTCTGACCCTCCTGATCTAAACTTAAAACATACTTTTTTAGGAAGGCCTATTTACAATAATTGTATTTTGTTTTTTAATTTTTTTATGTTTAATATTGTTTTTTTTATCATTTTTTGCTTGTTTTTAAAATTGTAATTATGTTTTGCTCATTTTCTGTGAAGCACTTTGTAAACCTTGTTTTTGAAAAGTGCTATATAAATAAAGTTATTACAATGCACAAGTAACATGTTTAACCAGGCAGCTACATTAGCAGAAAAAGCCATTTAAACACTTTTTGCGTGCTTACCAGCGCTACGTGACTGATTTTAGCAGGACTGGGTTATGCACATTTAATTTTAAAAACACATATATTGCAAAACTATATTCAATATAAACCATTTCTTCTCAATGCCACTTTGTGAAGGCTCACCTTTCTGTCTGATGCTAAATAGAATCAAAGAAAAAATGCTAAAAGGCTAAAACATCACCTCATTACTGTTTTGGTTTTGCAGTGGTTTTGCAAATTAACAGAGGTGGACAGCAACAAAGTAAATTTAGGACTTGAGTACAGTTTTTGAGAATCTGTACTCTATTGTAGTTTTTTTGTGTGTAAGCCTATTACTTTTACTCCACTACATTATTATAAAAAACAAATAAATGTGTGCAGAGAAATTGTTTTAAAACCAAAAAGAAGTGTTCATGTAGTTCCTGATTTGTATGTAGTTTGTCTCTAATACTTTTATTTACTATTTTTCAGTGATATTGAAATGCATTGTTAAAGAAATCTGTTTAGTTATTTTTTTAGTTTGACTCAAGTAAGAATGAGCGACTAGCCATGTGCTTCAATTTAACTGAGCATTTTTTATTTATTCATTTATTATTTTGTTCTTTTGACAATTCCTTACATCATAATAAATCTGGAATAAAGTGACACAGAGGGCTTTAAACTAGAAGGGATCAAACTTGAAGTGCTTTATTTTTAATGTAAGGGTTTTGCATTTTAAATGTGCTGCCCTGCTTTTGTTGTTTTGGCAAATAGAGAAAAAAATAATGTTTACTATGGTGGCTCTGAAGGGTCACACCCACAAATCAAAAACACACAAACAAAAACCGAACCAGTCACACAAAGTTGAAAATTCAGAAACACGTACATGAAATCAGACACGCACACACATTTGAAAACACGCAACAAAATCAAAAACATGCACACAAATTTGGAAACACACACAAATTTAGAAATGCACCTAAATTTGGATAGAGGTACACAAAATCAGAAACACACACAGAAATTCGGAAACTTACACAAATTCGGAAATTCAGACACAAATTTCAAAATAAGCACAAAAATTCAAAGACACACACACACAAATTTGGAATGGAACAAGAGACAAACCAGGTCCAAGCCAGGGCTAAACCAGGTCTAAACCAGGGCCAAACCAGGTCTAAACCATGGCCAAACCAGGTCTGAACCAGGTCTAAACCAGGGCCAAACCAGGTATGACCCAGGTCTAAACCAGGTCTAAACCAAGGCCAAACCAGGTCTGAACCAGGTTCAAACCAGGGCTAAACCAGGGCTAAACCAGGTCTAAACCAGGTCTAAACCAGGGCCCAAACCAGGGCCAAACCAGGGCTAAACCAGGTCTAAACCAGGGCCAAACCAGGTATGAACCAGGTCTAAACCAGGTCTAAACCAGGGCCAAACCAGGTCTAAACCAGGTCTAAACCAGGGCCCAACCAGGTCTAAACCAGGACTAGACCAGGACTAAACCAGGTCTAAACCAGGGCCAAACCAGGTATGAACCAGGTCTAAACCAGGTCTAAACCAGGGCCCAACCAGGTATAAACCAGGTCTAAACAAGGACCAGACCAGGGCCAAACCAGGGCCAAACCAGGTATGAACCAGGTCTAAACCAGGTCTAAACCAGGGCCCAACCAGGTATAAACCAGGGCCCAACCAGGGCTAAACCAGGGCCCAACCAGGTATAAACCAGGGCCCAACCAGGTCTAAACCAGGGCCCAACCAGGTATAAACCAGGTCTAAACAAGGACCAGACCAGGGCCAAACCAGGGCCAAACCAGGTATGAACCAGGTCTAAACCAGGTCTAAACCAGGGCCCAACCAGGTCTAAACCAGGGCCCAACCAGGGCTAAACCAGGTCTAAACCAGGGCCCAACCAGGTATAAACCAGGTCTAAACAAGGACCAGACCAGGGCCAAACCAGGGCTAAACCAGGTCCAAACCAGGGCCACACAAATTTGTAATTTGTATGCGTGTTTTCAACTTTGTGTGTGTGTTTCAGTTTTTGTTTGTGTGTTATTGATTTTGTTGGTGTGACTTGCCCTTCAGAGCCATCGTAGTTATTACCCAGTCCTATATTAAAACTATTACATTCCTCATTTACCTACAGCAGCGTCTTGTACCTACATGTTGCTTCTCTCCAGGCCCATGTCTTATCTCTTTACGGGCCTGCTGCCTAAAAAGACCCACTGTATGTGCCAACCTGGATTTGAGTGAAAACTAGGTGCACACACCCTTCCCTTCGTTCAGGAGAGGTTCATATTTTGTCTGACAAATGCTGGGATATCCTGGGGCTGTGTAAAAGAGGCTGTGACAGAGAAGCATGAAGATGACCGAGAGCCGCTCCATTCAGAGTCGGGCGTGGGACCCAAGATGGCGGCTCAGAGAGATTTAACTTCAGCCAAATTACACTGAAACATTTTGTGGAGCATATTTTAAAACGCTGTCTTCACTCTCCACAAAGCTCTTTTTAAATAAAGCAATTTAGTCTGTTTGCTCAAACTTTATTACCACTTTGATATTAACCTTTAAACTATGTGTGAAAAAGTAAGACACAGTGTTTGACGTTTTGAAGCGAGACACCACAGGCATTTTTATTAATTCTGAGATTTTGGGTTTGCTCTTTAACAATGAGACTTTAATGAAAATGTCAAAAATCTACTACTACTCTGAGTCAGATATCTCCACTTCAGTAGCACCTATAAGCTCCAAAAACTATATTTTGAAGGCTTTTACAGAAGGATTTGTTGATATGTAATTACTTGCCTGATTTATTTGGTATTTTTTCCTAAAAACAAGATGAAATTAGATTTTTTTTAAGGCTACTGTCAGTATTTTCTAGTTTACTGAAACACAAAATTAGATATCCATAAAATCATGCCTAATTTTCATATAATACATTAAGTCACTCTCGTATTTATGTCAGTGATCTACAAGAAAGGTTCACATTGATATTGTTTAGTTAACAAATCCCTATTCACCTGCAGTGTCTCGCCTTAAATTAGCTTGTGTTCATTTAAAACATATACACAGCTTTTAAAGGCACGTCTCTTTCAAAAATATCACTCCCTCGTCATACAATTTTGGGAGTGTTTATTTTCCTTTTCTTTCATTATCTTATTCTCTACTTTACTTTTTATAGATTATTTGATTGCACCTAAGAATTTGACACTGTCGAGTCCTCCCAAAGAAAGCTACATAAAAAATAAAGTTAAAATGTTAGCATTAGAGCGATTCTTTCCAGTTCTTTCTTCCACTATCCAAAGATGTGAATAGGTTACTTTAAATACTCCTGCAGTGAATGAATGTGAGCAGTATCTAACACACACTATATTTCCAAAAGTATTCACTCACCAAAACAATTAACTGAATGTGGATTATGGTGTGGGGTTGTTTTCAGGAGCTTAATTCCAGTGAAAGGGACTCTGAATGAGATTTTGGACAATTCCATTAGGGCTGCACAATATATCGTTATCGCAATATCAGCAAACGCAATATCCGTATCGCAAGAATATAAATATATCACAATAACGCTGTGGTCTTCCATCTGACAGAGATTTACACTGAAGAATCAGTTTCCACCAGAGCCTTAAAAGAACATGTGCTGTGACTAAATAAAAATGTTTAAAAAGTCCAGTTTTAGTGGTAATTTAATTAATTTAGTCACAGCTTAGCCTTGTTTTATTCCTGATTTAGTCTGTGTTAAGTTTTGATTTTGTTGCTGTTTTGACTTGTAAATACAGGAACTTACATTTTTTGTGAAATGCAGTGAATTTAACTATTTTTGAAAAGTAGGCTCCATTTTCAAATATCGCAATAATATCGTTATTGCAATTTTCAACATAGTTATTGAAGATCGCATTTTTTCTCCATATCGTGCAGCCCTAAATTCCATGCTGCCAACTTTGTGGGAACAGTTTGGGGATGGCCACTTCCTGTTCCAACAAAGCACGGTCCATAAAGACATGGATGAGTGAGTTTGGTGTGGAAGAAGTTGACTGAACCTGCACAGAGTCCTGACCTCAACCTGACAGAACACCTTTGGATGAATTAGAGCGAAGACTGCGAGCCAGGCCTTCGTCCAACATCAGATAGATGCAAAGAGTGGGCTGCGTCATATTAAACTCTATGGAATAAGAATGGGATGCTACTTAAGTTCATATGTGTGTAAAGGCAGGTGAGTACTTTTGGAAATACTGGACTATCTCTTAAAATGGAGGCACAGAGGGGGGTATGTCGTGGTGAATCACTCAAGCCATGAAAAAAACATACAAAACAAACAGTTATATGTGTGTGTATGAAGGTAAATTAGGAGTCAAGTGTTTATTAATAATTTTATTAAAACTTTGACAAGTGTGTATATATATATATATAGATATATATATAAAGATCTCCATTTGACAATGCTCTTGTATCGTGGCATTACAATCTGGCTTCAGTAAATGCAGTAATCTTCAGAAACACACTCAAAGACGGCAACATGTCTATTTAAATGAAGCTTTTAAAACACTATTAAAACAGCCTCTCTCCGCTGTATTAGAGGCTGCATGGCTCATCCCATTAGAGAAGAAACTAGCTGCTATTTTAGGTCCATTCTAATGTTACAGAACACAAGTAATTATAAAATGCAAATTGCAGGGAGTGCGCTGTCAAGCATGTGAAACACAACAAAGAGATGCTTAGCACCGCATTTTTCAGGATGACACGTCGGGAATCGTGGAGAAGAAGGAAAAAAAAAACACATTGTAAAGACTAGGTGCTATTTAATTATGTGCACAGCCTGGAGCAATGAAACCAAATATACGGTGGGGTTTCACAATGTAACAAAAGAGATGCTTGTTCTCCAGATTAGCCTAATTATGTACCCATTAGTGCTGGACTGTGGGATCTGCAATTATAACACTCTGAGGTGGGACTGATATAAGAGCTTCGTCAATGCAACTGATCCTGTACAGTACTTTTATGTTTATATTTCAAAAGTCTGCTGCCATTTAAAGGCTCTGGTGCATCAAAGACCAGCCTTTAATTCTATAAACTCTTTTACAATCGGTAGAGCCCATGTTGAGTACATTAAAAACCTTATTAGAATTTAAAGCCAGTTTTAAAAGCCCCACATATGCTTTATGTACATTTTTCCCCCCTCACTCTTGTTTAAGTATTTGAAGAAAGACATCTGAGTAATCGGTGTGAGCAATTTGAGCAAGGAGGGGCAGAATATGATGAAATCTCAAAATAACATTGCCTAATATAGCTATAGCTAACCATATATGTATAAATATGTTCTTTGCAAATTTTTTGTATATTTGAAGAAGAATGATAAGAATCAGAAGAAAAAGAAGGTGAAGAAGGAGGAGGAGAAGAAGAAAAAGGAGAAGGAAAAGAAGAGGAAGAAGAAGGAGGAGGAAAGGAAGTAGAAGAAAAAGAAGGTGAAGAAAGAGGAGGAGAAGAAGAAAAAGAAGGTAATGAGGAGGAGGAGGAGAAGAAAAAGAAGGAGGAAAGAGGAGGAGAAGAAGAAAACAGCTAAGAAAGAGGAGAAGAAGAAGAAAAAGAAGAAGATGAAGAAGCAGTAGAAGGGAAAGAAGAAGAAAAAGGAGTGGAAGAAGCAGAAGAAAGAGGAGAAGAAAAAAGAGAAAAAGGAGAAGAAGTAGAAGAAGGAAAAGAAGAAAGTGAGGAAGCAGAAGAAGAAAACAAGGAGAAGAAGAAAAAATTGAGAAGAACAAGAATAGGGAGAAGAAGAAATCCTGACAGTTTATTTGAAATGAACACACTAATGCAGTTGTGTCTTTCACTGACTGGCTGTGTGTATATATTTAAATACAACCAAAGCGGACACTTATGAAGCAAAAAATGAGCATAACAGGAGCTTTTGAAACAGGCGTCATGAGTAGATATACATATTCTAGAACATAAACAATAACAAATTACTTAGTACAAGTACTTTAATCCATCAGTGTGGTGTAGTGGTGTAGTGGTCATTTCAAAATGGCTGCTCAAACCCCGCTCCAGTCCAGTGGTGCCAGTGTTTCCCAGTAATTCAGATTAGATTACAGCAGAGCCCGTCTAATTTTGTCCCCCATAGTCTAAAAGTAAATTATACTTTTTGTCATTAACACAAATAACATATAAACTTCTGATGCTAGACTTATAAATAAATCAGTGAAATAAGTCGTTTAGTCATTTTCATGGCTATTATTATTATTATTATTATTATTATTATTGTTATTATTATTATTATGTTTTTTCCACAAATATTAAAATAATACAAAATTAATAAAAAAAAATGCAAATCATGAATAAAAACCTTTAAGATATCTGATTATTGAGTCTTGCTAGATCTGAAAATTATGTTATTAATTTAACCCCATAGAGTCAATGTAAAGAATTGGTAGATACTTAACCAACCTGTTTGTAGAAAAAAAAAAAAAATAATAATAATAATAATAATAATAATAATAATTTGGATTTTTTTCACCAATTTAAAATAATACCAAATGAATAAAAAAAATGCAAATCATAAATAAAAACCTTTAAAATATCTCATTATTGAGTCTTGCTAGATCTGAAAAATTATATTATTTTACCCCCATAGACTCAATGCAAAGAATTGGTAGATACTTAACCAACCTGTTTGTAGAAAAAAAAAAATAATAATAATAATAATACTTTTTCACATATTAAAATAATACCAAACTAATTTAAAAAATGCAAAACATGAATAAAATCCTTTAAAATATCAGATTATTGGGTTTTGCTGGATCTGAAAATTATGTTATTAATTTACCCCCATAGACTCAATGTAAAGAATTGGTAGATACTTAACCAACCTGTTTGTAGAAAAAAAAGGAAAAAAAAAATAATAATACTTTTTCACATATTAAAATAATACCAAACTAATTTAAAAAATGCAAAACATGAATAAAAACCTTTAAAATATCAGATTATTGGGTTTTGCTGGATATGAAAATTATGTTATTAATTTACCTCCATAGACTCCATAGTCTAAAGAGGTGGGAAACCCTGGGTACTATAGACAAACTGTGTACAATCAATTGCAATCACGTGACAGTGGTGTTTATTTTGCATGAAAGGAAAGTGTAAACAGTCCATGGTCTGTGCTGTTGACTCTTTACTGTTTATGTGTTGATTCCAAAGCAACAGCCTTTACTTTACAAACAGTATCTGGATCTGTGCACGGCCTGGGAGCTGCCTGTTGGCTCTGCTCACTGTACATCTTTATTTAGCCTCTTTTCAGACAAACAGGGAAAAAAAACTCTTTGTGTGAGCAGGGACTATTTCTTTGCTCTATTATTACAACCCAGTGATGTGCGCGTGGTATTTTCATTAAAAGCAAGATAAATAAAACCCAATTTAGATGAAGCCATTAAAACCCTTTAGGCTGAGTGCATTTATATTCAGTGCCAGCACAACATTACGATGAGATGCTTATGTAACTGCCTGCACTAATGGAGGAACTATAAGGGAAATAATAATTAGGCATAATTTTAGAACTAATAAGGACTGTTTGTCGGTGCTTTTTATACACTTATTTTTATTATTTCAAGTTCAAAGTTATTTTCTTTTTCAAACAAGTAATTATTTTAAAACACGTCTAAGAGCATTTTTCTTTTCAAATATTTTATAGGTGTGGCTGTATTTATGTATTTATTTATTCCCTTTAATCCTGCAGAAACTTAAAATAAAAAAAAATGCTCAAAGGTTGTTGGTTCGATTCCTGCTACTGGCGTTGCACACTGTCATTGTGGGTGAGGTGTGGGCAGGACACTTCATCCTCCTTGCCTGTATGAACATGTTAGTGTGAGTGACTGTGTTTGGTGGTTATTGGAGAGGCCGTATGCGCAAAATGGCAGCCACACTTCTGTCAGTCTGCCCCAGGGCAGCTGTGGCTACAGAAAGAGCTCACCACCACAGAGTGTGACTGAGGAGTGAGTGAATATTGCACCAAACTGTAAAACGACTACAAAAAAAGTGCTATACAAAACCAAAGCATTATCATGATTACTGGTAGGGCTGGGAAAAAAATATTGTTTTGTGATTTATCGCAATATTTTGTAGCGCAATAGCAAGTATTGATACTTCATTGACGATAGCAATATTTTCAATAGTTTTGTGATGTCACACACATTAATGGAGCAACAGTGCTGCACTGCTTTCACAGTTAAAGTGGTCACAAACTCTGCCAGGACTGTAGAGGGCAGCACTGCACTAAGTACTCGGTCTGTCAAATACTGTCACACAAATAGAAGTATTTGTAAATACTAAATAAATGTCAGACAGACTTTTGGAAACCTTGGGTTCTTGTATAAGTCTATAGTAAACGTTATTTGAAATGTCACAGTAATTGATAATATTGTAACATAATACTTGTTGTATTATGATTCACAATACGAATCATACCATCACCAAAGTACTGTCGTTGTATCGTACCGTGACAAAAGTGTATCGTCCCAGCCGTATTGATTATTTTAACTACATTTACCGATATATGACACATGTTGTGCCTGGAGTTACTTCTTGTAGACACAACTACACAGTGGTCGATGAAGTACTGCAATGCACTGTTAATAGAAAGTGCTGTTATTTACACACCTACAACACCTAAAGAAAACGGATCTATTGTACATTTATTGCTGAGATGAACATAACAAGCCAGGCTAACATGAGCCTCAAACCCTTACTTATTTCTTGAATAGATTAATTTACATTACAGAAGAAACTCTTCTGGCTTCTGGGTTTATGGCAACTGAAAAGAGTCCCATAGACCATTGGTTCTTATATTTATCAACCAGGAGCAGCTCAGAAAATATTTGGCTTTCAAAGTGCCATCTTTAATACAATAAATTTAGCCAAAATCTGGACTAAGCAAGGGATAAAATTGGGATCAAGAAAATAGGGAATATACCAGGACTAAATCTACTCTAGACAAAAGCAGGTTTAATCCAGGACTAAACTAGGTCTAAACCAGGAACAAGGCTTTCAGTTCAATTGAATAAAGCCTTGAACCGTAACAGAGTCCCTGGTGCCACCAGATGAAGACCCTTTCCCTCAACCACTGCTGTAGACTGTGTCCCGTTAGGAGCCACTAAATGGACATTACAGAAAGACATAGTAGCCTACAATAGCAATGTTTTATAATAATTCTAGATGGCTAATATTACAGTTGAGTAAAATTATTGTATATCTTTTTTTTTTTTTGCATGTGTGCCTTTTTTCCATCTTCACAGCAAAATAAAAAATGTATATATCTACTACTTTTACTACTACTGCTATTCTGGACTCAACCTCAGGACCTTCTAGTTCTAGTAAAAAAATACTACAAAAACTACACTGCCTGGCCAAAAAAAGTCACACACTAGTATTTTGTTGGACCTTTGGCTTTGATTACGGCCCTCATTCGCTGTGGCATTGTTTCAATAAGCTCCTGCAATGTTGCAACATTTATTTCCATCCAGCCTTGCATTCATTTTTCGCCAAGATCTGAGAGGACCACTGCGCGAAGTCTTCTCCAGCACATCCTAAAGATTCTCCAATGGGGTTAAGGTCTGGACTCTGTGGTGGCCAATTCATCTCATGCTCCCTGAACCACTTTTTCCACAATTTTATCTCGATGAATTCTGGCATTGTCATCTTGGAATAAGCCCAGTGCCATCAGGAAAAACAAATCCACTAATGGAATAACCTCATCATTCAGTATATTCAGGTAGTCAGCTGACCTCATTCTTTGGGCACATAAAGTTACTGAATCTAGACTGCAGCAACCCCAGATCATGCAGTATTTACTCAGTTAAATCCAGGTGGTTTCGGCCAGGCAGTGTATCTTATTACTTTAAACCTGGAATCTAATAATATTAAGCTGGACAAAAAGTTACTGTACATTATTTGCCTTTTTACAACGGTCCCAAAGGTGACAACCCTATTATTTCCATATGTATTTGTTAGCATTTACATTTTTACACTGAACAGATCGGCTCATTGGGGATGTGGGCCGACTCGAGTGCAGGATCATTACGGGGGCCAATGGAAAACACTGCACTCGATGCCGATATACCGTCAATACAATCCCATGTTAAAGGAAGCTCTTAATGATCGTTGTGTGCATAAACAGCTGTATAAATGACTGTGTCCTCCCACGAGAGACCATTACTTTCGTGGAAAAACAACACTATCGCGGTCTCCATTGTCAGGCATATTGGAGATGGTTCATTCAGTCAACTGCCCGGAGGATTAAAAGCTTATTTTTAACAACGTATACGTCAAAGCGTCCAGTTGTAGCTTTAAGCAATGGACATGCTAATTCAAGTCGGTCAATATGAGTACAATCAGCGAGGGTGGTTTTAAAGGTTTAACATCTATAGATCAAGATTGCACAAAACCCTTTTAAATAAATACAATGTCAGAAATATCCATTCCCCTGCTGTACAATCAAATGTGTTGCGTATTTGGAAAATGTAAAATGTTTATTCTGTACTCATTCAAATGCTAATCTTTGCAAAGTACTTACTACAATCTTCAGGCATGTCTTTAAAGGGTTTTTTAGGGGTTTTTCCTCACCAAAAAGGAGGGTCTAAGGACAGGGGATGTCCTGGGACTGTTTAGTTTAGTGATTGTTATGTCTGATTGTGCGTTTATGTTTGATTGTGTGACTAATTGTGTGTAAAGTCCTTTGAGGCAACTGCTGTTGTGAGTTGAATTAAATATTGAATACAGAGTGAGATGCTTGTTCATATAAAAGTCTTAAAAAATAAAAAAAAGTAAATCTATGTTCCTAAAATGTTTTCCTGTTGCAAAGTGAGATGGTTAGGTAACATAACGAGTATCTAAGGAGAGCATGAATAATAGAAGATAATATGAAACTATTGCTAACTCAAAGTCATTACAGTGTTTTGTAATTTGTAAGGACTATAATACAGGTATTAATATTAATTTGTATAAAAACATCAGGGTGACTGGCCCTGCACCTGAAAGAACATTTAACTATTTAGACAAATGAAATGAAATTGATTTAAAGTAAATGAAATGTGAACTGATTTTAACTTAAAGGCCTCTATTCTGCTAAATCAACTTTTTTTTTTAGCTTTTAACCATGCTATAATGTAGTTTCCACCTCAAAAACAGGCCTATAGTAGTATTTTGTTTCATTCACACATTTGAATAATCCTGTACACTAAAAATCTGATCATTTCAAGACTTACATTGCCGTCTACTACAAAACAGTCACCTATTTATCTATCTGTTAGCATCATGTTGCTAATAGCCATGCTAATTAGTCATTTTATGCTCTATCCCCCACTGTTGCCAGCAGGGGGCGACAGACACCTAATCTAAGCGTTCTCTGCAAAGTCAAAGTAACAGCTCCCCAAAAGAAGACGTTTGTTATAAATTAACCATTATAAAACATAAAGCAAATATGTCCAAAATTATTTCAAAAAGCCTGAAAATGCATAACATGGGCCCTTTAAAATGTACAAACAAAAGCCTATAATCAGAAAATTAAAATTAAACAACATAATTAATAACTCCAGATAGATAAAGTAGTGGTAAGTATATTTAAATCTCAAATAGCACGTTAGTCCGCTGCGCTAGGCTCGTAGCTTAGCGCACACTTCCTGTACATTCCTATTTACAACATGTTATAAGTTCAGTAGTGTTGCATTAGAAAATATAAGTTTCTTTGGTTCTACTAAAATATTTTCTAAGTTACAAATCCGTTATCTAAAATGTACATTATTAGCTCAGAAGTTTTGTTTATGTACAGTTAGCGCTAACAGTCCTCCATTGTGCAGGCATTTATGACATTAACTTTTCAAATATTTGCTGGGTTTTGAGTTCTTTCTTTCTTTTCTTGTTGGCACATAAAAAACAAAAAAACAAAAGCAAAACAGGCCGAAGCGGGATGGCAGGTTGCAGAGTGTGGGATGGACAGCAGCAGCGGCGGTGGAGGAGGAGGGGTGCGTTTGTGATCGTCATGCAGCGCTGCAAAACCCGTGGCATTGGCAGTACTTCGTGTGGTTGGTGTTTCAAATCGCGTGACTTCCTCAAACGCTCGTGTCATATCGAGTTATTTTAAAAGTGTTCCCATTGTTTTCCCCTCTGGAGTTGTGTTCACAGGTAAAAACAGATCGGACGTGTTAAGAGGAAGATAAGTTTTTGTTTTTTCTTTGTTTAGTTTAAGATTACAATAGAAAAAAGTTAGTATGGAGTTAGTCTTGAGGTCATTTGAGATGGTGGTTATAGTCTAGCTTGGTTCCGTGGTGACAGCAGAATTCCTCACGTTTCTTATCTTGTTGTCGCCATTGGGCCTAA
Organism: Bostrychus sinensis; assembly: GCA_020698575.1. Lineage (NCBI taxonomy): Eukaryota > Metazoa > Chordata > Actinopteri > Gobiiformes > Eleotridae > Bostrychus > Bostrychus sinensis. The sequence continues at coordinate 7,431,844 of CM036247.1, forward strand.
GTGATAAAATGCAAAGAGACTTAACTTAATTTTACTGCATATGATACAGCGTTTGTATTAATCATCTGCAAATTGAGCAGATCTATTTGTTAATATTTAGCGTTTTGTTTTGTTTTGTTAGCTTGCCACGAGATCGAGATATATCTCACGTGGCGTCCGAATGTGCTAACGTTAAGAAATTCTGCTATCATGCTATGTGTTGTGAGTTAACTTGTAAAAGCTTCTCCTTACCTTTTCTAGTTGTGCGTTCTGTTTTGACTTGTACAGGAACTCCCCGACGGCCACGAACACGGACAGGACGAGTCCGGCGGCCAGGACGATGAAGATCCCGCCGATGTTCTGGACGCCCAGAGCACTGGCCTCTTTGCTCTCCTCCTCGGGACAGCCGTTACCCCGCCACCACTTCTCCTTCATCATGTGGAGCTTCCCTTCCTCCTGGAGCTGCAGGATGGCGATGGTCATCTTGTCTCGGTACGGAGAGCCTGGAGGGCCAAAAGACGCATGGTATGAGGAAAGTGCATTAATTACTGTTGTCTCAATGTTAGTTCTTGTATAGCCTTGCGATCAGCAGTGGTGGACAAAGTACCGTATTTTTACGACCATAGGGCGCACTTAAAAGTCTTAAATTTTTTCCAAAATGTACGGTGCGCCCTATGGTGCGGTGCGGCTAATGTGTTGTTGTGTGACTTCAGGAAAGCAGGACGTAGGAGAGGACAGCATGAGAACGATAAAGGGGGAAGTGTGGGCGTGAAAGAAGACACACCCCCGAATAGTACAAAAGTGCAGGTATGTGCATTATGCAGAACAACATCGTTTTGGCAAATCTGAAAATGCCACCTGCAAAGAGACACGCTTATGAAGCACAGTTTAAACTGCAAGCTATCAGCTACGCAGGAGGAACATGGGAATCGAGCAGCTGCGAGAGAATTCAAAAGCGTTCAAAGTAAGGTTGCGAACGGCGTGGGAGCGATGGATGACAGATGGCGAACACACTTTTACTAAGACTGGGAGGCAGCGCCGGGCGAGTTACGCCACAGTTTGTGAATGGATTGTAGATGCTTGGGCTAACGTGTCTGCTTGCACTGTTCTTCGAGCTTTCGCAAAAGCCGGCATCACTCATGAGGAGCCGCACGGCAACGAGACGGACTCTGACAATGACGAAAGGGAACCTGGCGTGTTTGATAGAAATCTAGCCCAGCTGTTCTTTTCAGATACAGAAGATGAGGACTTTGATGGATTTTTGGATGCTGATTGATTGATGATTGAAAAAATAATGTGAGTACTTTGCTAAATACTTCAATAAATCACAACCAAACTCAGTTTTGCTCCCGCTGCCTTTTTTAAAACACACACTAGCATGCATGTTTTACCGGTATGTTTTAAAGTGCCCGCGCCCCAAAACCCGGTGCGCCTTTTGTATGTGTTAAACACAGAAAAAGCACTCGTAACTGAAACTGCGCTCTATAATCCAGTGCGCCCTATGGTTGTGAAAATACGGTACCAAAAAAACATACTCGAGTAAGTGCTTTTACTTCAAAAATATTATTACTCAAGTAAAAATGCCAAACAAACATTTTACTTCGGTGCTAAATATAAAATCTAAAAAAAATAAAAGGCTTTCTCACTTCTGAAATGAACTGGTGAGAGAGCAGTTCATTTCAGAAGTGAGAAAGCCTCTTGGATAAGAGGTGAAACGTCTTCAACTTGAAAAATCCAATCCAGATGACTGCTTTTTTAACTTTTTGTTGCGATGCAATTACCCTGGACGAGTGAGAGTCTTCACAGAGTACATTTGAATGTTTTTACAAAATCTTTGTTTTCTTCTTCCCCAAGTTTCAAACCCTGATTTGCAAGTCAGATGTGCTGCACACCACACTACAGAGGACAAAAAATAGTTTAAATTTAAAGTTTTATTCAAGTAAAAGTAAAAATAAAATCATCCAAAATGGAGTCAAGTAAAAGTAAAAGTATGTTCTACAAAATGTACACAGAAAGTACTTTTTCTTCAAAAAAATTAACTTATTTTATTTGAGTAAAAGTATCTAGTTACTGTCCACCACTGGCTGATCAGAAGGTGATTTTCAGGAATGTACCACAGCTCATGGCCAAAACAGGTTTTTCTCCAGCCTTGAGTACATCAGTTAGAGATAAAATTACGTCCTCCATTCAGCACCAAACTTTCAAAAGTGTGTTTACATAGTCTACATTTTATATTATTTATATTGCAGTTTTACAGGAAATATTGTGGATCACAAGGGACTATAGCCCATCCTAGTCCCTGTGGCCCCTGAGGCGAGTAGTGGGGTACAACCTGGATCATTGTCAGTCTTTTGCAGGAGTAACACTGCCACATTTATTTCAGTTGGTCAGCACTATGTTCCCATATTTCTATGATTTTTTCAAACTTAGGCCAAATGTTCCCATAGCCCATTCTTTTATATTTTGGCTGCTCCTTTTTTCATTCAGGGTTGCACAGTGATTAGTTTTTTTCCGCTGGATGCCCTTCTTGTTCAATATAGCTGAAATGGGTGAACACTTTACCCACTGCACCACTGTCATCCAAAGATCCCACAGCCCTATGCTCCCAAATTTCTACATTTTAGGGTTCGAGTTAAACATTCACCGGAAAAATATCTTAGAGCTGTGGGAACACACACTCCATTATGTAGCAGGCAGTCAATGCACCAGACATCCCCCATGATATGTCAACCTTACATCCTTTTTCATGACTTTTATGAAGTAAAATATTCTGTTTACTGTCAAAAATAAGCTGCACATCTCACTTTATGGAAAGCAACATTATGGCATTGGCACTGCTGCAAATACTCTACATATGGTTACACACTAAAGAGGTGCTTAATTTAAAGAAATCAGACCAATATTTCAGTTCTAAACATCCTGCCAGACTTCTCCTAAAATGAAAAGTGTCTGGACTGACAAAAAACAATCTCCTTGATAAAAATTCTGTTTGAAAAGCTGCAGGTTTCATGATGCATTGTTACTCTGCTCGGGTGAATTCTTTGTATAGAAAGAAAAACCTGTGAGGACTGGCCAAGCTTGATCTTTATCTTTATCTTTTATTTTTTTTATTGTCTCCTAGAAAACATATACCAAAACATTTATTCATGCAGGTCATTGGGTCCAGAAAGGGTCGCTACTTCGGAAAAATATGTTCTCAGTGAAAAGTCTCCTCTGATCAAATAAAGGACCTGACTTCATTGATCCACTGTGCACTGAAAGGAAGCCTCAGTTGACTCCCATTGAAGGAGGAAAGTGTTACCTTGTGTGTGTGTTTTGATTATATTCAGTGTCACAATAGTCTGACAGCTTTGGCAGGACGTGTTCTCGGTGGCACCAGCAGCATTTACCTCTGCTCCTCTCTCTGTAACCGGTACATCAGAGGCTTTTCACTGTCGACTCATTATCGCCTCGCGTCATTAGCAGATCATTAGCACGTGTTTAAAAGAGCAGCAGCTTAAGTCTTTGCACAGTAGCGTGTTATGTTAATTTAATATTACAGAGTCTTAAAGAGTCCTTGACTACTTTCTTGCCGTCCAAAGACAGGCTTGTGTCAGGTCACTAACAGAAAAGTGAAAGCCACCTTAATCCTTGTTTAGTCCAGGTTTAGTCCTGGTTTAGTTGAGTTTTAGTCCTTGTTTAGTCTTGGTTTGGCCCTGGTTTAATCCTGGTTTTGCTCCTGTTTATTCCTGGCTTAAAAAGAATTTAATCCTTGTTTAGTCCAGGTTTAGTCCTGGTTTAGTTGAGTTTTAGTCTTTGTTTAGTCTTGGTTTGGTCCTGGTTTAATCCTGGTTTTGGTCCTGTTTAGTCCTGGTTTAAAAAGGGTTTAAAATTGGTTTAGTCTAGGTTTATTTGAGTTTTAGTCTTTGTTTAGTCTTGGTTTGGTCTTGGTTTAATCCTGGTTTTGCTCCTGTTTATTCCTGGCTTAAAAAGAATTTAATCCTGGTTTAGTCTAGATTTAGTTGAGTTTTAGTCTTTGTTTAGTCTTGGTTTGGTCTTGGTTTAATCCTGGTTTTGGTCCTGTTTAGTCCTGGCTTAAAAAGGGTTTAAAATTGGTTTAGTCTAAGTTTAGTTGAGTTTTAGTCTTTGTTTAGTCTTGGTTTGGTCTTGGTTTAATCCTGGTTTTGCTCCTGTTTATTCCTGGCTTAAAAAGAATTTAATCCTGGTTTAGTCTAGATTTAGTTGAGTTTTAGTCCTTGTTTAGTCTCGGTTTGGTCCTGGTTTAATCCTGGTTTTGGTCCTGTTCAGTCCTGGCTTAGAAAGGGTTTAAAATTGGTTTAGTCTAGGTTTAGTTGAGTCTCTTGTTTGGTCAAGGTTTAGTCCGGGTTTAGTTTCTCTTTAGTCCAGCTTCACTTCTGGATTAGGGTTAGATAAATCCTGGATGAGGGTTTGACCTGGTTTAGTCCAAGATAAATCTTGACTTAGACCTGGTTTGGTTTAATTCCAACATAATTTAGGTTTAGTTGAGTCTTAGTCCTTGTTTAGTCCTAGATTAGTCCTGGTTTGGTCCTAGCTTTGACTCTGCTTAGTCCTGGTTTAGCTCTGCCTTAATCTTGGTTTACTCTAGGATTAGTTTAGTCTTAATCCCTGTTTAGTCCAGGTTTAGTCCTGGTTTAGTTGAGTTTTAGCCCTTGCTTAGTCTTGGTTTGGTCCTGGTGTAATCCTGGTTTAGTCTAGGTTTAATTTAGCCTCTTGTTTAGTCCAGGTTTAGTCCTGATTTGGTCCTGGTTTAGTCTAGGTTTAATTTAGCCTCTTGTTTAGTCCAGGTTTAGTCCTGATTTGGTCCTGGTTTAATCCTGGTTTAGTCTAGGTTTAGTTGAGTCTCTTGTTTAGTCAAGGTTTAGTCTGGGTTTAGTGGTTTAGACCTGGTTTAGTCCTAGATAAAGCTTGGCTTGGACCTGGTTTGGTTTAATTCTGACATAATTTAGGTTTAGTTGAGTCTTAGTCCTGGTTTGGTCCTGGATTTGAGTCTGTTTAGTCCCAGTTTAGATCTGCCTTAATCTTGGTTTAGTTGAGTCTTAATCCTTGTTTAGTTTTGGTTTGGTCCTGGTGTAATCCTGGTTCAGTCTAGGTTTACTTGAGCCTCTTGTTTAGTCTAGTTTTAGTCCTGGTTTGGTCCTGGTTTAATCCTGGGTTAATCCTGGTTTTGGCACTGTTTAGCCATGGCTTAGACCTGGTTTAATCCTGGTTTAGTAGTTGAGTCTCTTGTTTAGTCAAGGTTTAGTCTGGGTTGTTTAGTCCTTCAGTCCTGGATTAGGCCTAGATAAATCCTGGATTAGGTTTTGACCTGGTTTAGTCTTAGTTTGGTCCTTGTTTAGTCCTATTTAGTCCTTGTTTAGTCCAGGTTTAGTCCTGGTTTAGTTGAGTTTTAGTCCTTGTTTAGTCTTGGTTTGGCCCTGGTTTAATCCTGGTTTTGGTCCTGTTTAGTCCTGGCTTAGAAAGGGTTTAAAATTGGTTTAGTCTAGGTTTAGTTGAGTTTTAGTCCTTGTTTAGTCTCGGTTTGGTCCTGGTTTAATCCTGGTTTTGGTCCTGTTTAGTCCTGGTTTAAAAAGGGTTTAAAATTGGTTTAGTCTAGGTTTATTTGAGTTTTAGTCTTTGTTTAGTCTTGGTTTGGTCTTGGTTTAATCCTGGTTTTGGTCCTGTTTATTCTTGGCTTAGAAAAGGTTTAATCCTGGTTTAGTCTAGGTTTAGTTGAGTCTCTTGTTTGGTCAAGGTTTAGTCCGGGTTTAGTTTCTCTTTAGTCCAGCTTCACTTCTGTATTAGGGTTAGATAAATCCTGGATGAGGGTTTGACCTGGTTTAGTCCAAGATAAATCTTGACTTAGACCTGGTTTGGTTTAATTCCAACATAATTTAGGTTTAGTTGAGTCTTAGTCCTTGTTTAGTCCTAGATTAGTCCTGGTTTGGTCCTAGCTTTGACTCTGCTTAGTCCTGGTTTAGCTCTGCCTTAATCTTGGTTTACTCTAGGATTAGTTTAGTCTTAATCCCTGTTTAGTCCAGGTTTAGTCCTGGTTTAGTTGAGTTTTAGCCCTTGCTTAGTCTTGGTTTGGTCCTGGTGTAATCCTGGTTTAGTCTAGGTTTAATTTAGCCTCTTGTTTAGTCCAGGTTTAGTCCTGATTTGGTCCTGGTTTAGTCTAGGTTTAATTTAGCCTCTTGTTTAGTCCAGGTTTAGTCCTGATTTGGTCCTGGTTTAATCCTGGTTTAGTCTAGGTTTAGTTGAGTCTCTTGTTTAGTCAAGGTTTAGTCTGGGTTTAGTGGTTTAGACCTGGTTTAGTCCTAGATAAAGCTTGGCTTGGACCTGGTTTGGTTTAATTCTGACATAATTTAGGTTTAGTTGAGTCTTAGTCCTGGTTTGGTCCTGGATTTGAGTCTGTTTAGCCCCAGTTTAGATCTGCCTTAATCTTGGTTTAGTTGTGTCTTAATCCTTGTTTAGTTTTGGTTTGGTCCTGGTGTAATCCTAGTTCAGTCTAGGTTTAATTTAGCCTCTTGTTTAGTCCAGGTTTAGTCCTGATTTGGTCCTGGTTTAGTCTAGGTTTAATTTAGCCTCTTGTTTAGTCCAGGTTTAGTCCTGATTTGGTCCTGGTTTAATCCTGGTTTAGTCTAGGTTTAGTTGAGTCTCTTGTTTAGTCAAGGTTTAGTCTGGGTTTAGTGGTTTAGACCTGGTTTAGTCCTAGATAAAGCTTGGCTTGGACCTGGTTTGGTTTAATTCTGACATAATTTAGGTTTAGTTGAGTCTTAGTCCTGGTTTGGTCCTGGATTTGAGTCTGTTTAGCCCCAGTTTAGATCTGCCTTAATCTTGGTTTAGTTGTGTCTTAATCCTTGTTTAGTTTTGGTTTGGTCCTGGTGTAATCCTAGTTCAGTCTAGGTTTACTTGAGCCTCTTGTTTAGTCTAGGTTTAGTCCTGGTTTGGTCCTGGTTTAATCCTGGGTTAATCCTGGTTTTGGCACTGTTTAGCCATGGCTTAGACCTGGTTTAATCCTGGTTTAGTAGTTGAGTCTTGTTTAGTCAAGGTTTAGTCCGGGTTGTTTAATCCTTCAGTCCTGGATTAGGCCTAGATAAATCCTGTATTAGGTTTTGACCTGGTTTAGTTCTAGATAAATCCTGGTTTAGTCTTGGTTTGGTCCTTGTTTAGTCCTATTCAGTCCTTATTTAGTCAAGGTTTTGACCTGGTTTAACCCTTGATTACTACTTTAGTGCTGGCTTAGACCATGTTTGGTTTATTCCTGACATAGTTTAGTTTTAGTCCAGGTTTGGTCCTTGTTTAGCTCTGGTTTAGTCCAGGTTTAGTCCCAGTTTAGCCCATTTTGCTCTTATTTAATAATCCTCATTTTAGTCAGTTGAAGACAGCACTTGGAAAGAAAAAGTATGACAGCTCCTCCTAAAAATTCAGCTTACATTATTTCATAGCCTTAACTCTGTTATTCTGCATTAGCTTTCAAAGTATATTGTGTCGAATGCAGATTTTCCATTTGAACTTTAATTATTTTCTCCCTCAGCGTGATTGCACTTTGTTCCTCGAGCTTCACGCCGCGATAAAGGTTTTGTGTGATTAGATGCATTTTATTTTCACTCACACAGAGCTGAGAATAAAATCTGAATTCATAACACATTTCATACTATGATAATTATTAAAAAGTGCGGGAAAGTAATGCAGCAAACTTGGGTCAGGAATATTTTTGTCACATCTCGCATTAAAAACCTCACATAGACTGATTGAATATTAATAAATCCATGTTGTTCACACATTGTATTAACTTTATTTAGTCTGTTAATTAGCCGCTAATTGCTCTTTGGCTCTGTACTTCGTGTGTTTGCCAGCGCCGTTTGTCTTTGAGATTAAGTCACGCCGCAGTAAGCGTTGCTGCGTTAGGAGGCGGTTTATACATTATTAGGCTAAATTAACTCATCTCGCGTCTGATCCGTTCAATAAACAATGAACAAAACCTGATTTAAAATGTGTGCAGACATAGCTAACTTTAGTATCAGATGCCCAATATTCATCCCAAGATTGTACATACAATTTTAAGCATTTAGCATTTTTAAAATCAACTTGTAATGAATAGTATTTACTTCTATTATTTGAAGGAGATGCATTAGTAGAACATATGTTTTGCCCCAAACTGAACTAACTCCTAGCTAGCTTCTCCTAAAAAGTGTAAACAGAACCTGATCCTGAGCTCACAAGACCAATTTTTACCTTCACAAGAATCTTGCAACATTTTGATCTTGTCTCACCCCTATTACTAACAGGAAGTTGTCAAAAATTCAATGTATGACATGTAAAATTACTGTATTTTGGACTGAGAGATTGTGAATTGGCCGACCAGGATATCAGCTCCAGCCCTAACCACTCTGTACTGTGCACCCCAGGATTAAACTTGTTACCCTTAAACAAGCCTGGACATAAAAATGCAAGTTATTTTCAGGCATTTGAAGGTGACTTTGTTGTCTGTCTAGGTCACATGGTCACATTACAGATTTAAGCATAGCATGAAGAACTTCACTAAAACCTACAAGTCAGGTTAGAAATCTCGGGGTAATCCTGGACTCAGATTTGAACTTCAGCAGTCACATTAAATCTATAACATCATCAGCATTTTACCATCTCAAAAACATTGCCAGAATCAAAGGTTTACTGTCTAAACCAGACCTAGAGAGACTTATTCATGCGTTCATCTCCAGCAGGTCACACTACTGTAACGGTCTGCTCACTGGACTCACTAAACCAGCTGTGAGACAGCTGCAGGACGTCCAGAACGCTGCTGCTCAGGTCCTGACTAAAACCAGGAAGTACGACCATATTAGTCCTGTCCTCAGGTCTCTGCACTGGCTTCCTGTTGCTCAGAGAATAGACTTTAAAGTTTAAAGTCTCTCCATGGCTTAGCACCAAAGTACATCTCTGACCTGTTGGTCCCATATGAACCATCTCAGACTCTGAGAACCTCAGGGACAGGACTCTGCTGGTCCCAGAGTCAGGACTGTGCATATGTCAACTGAAAGTGTTTTATCTGCACTCTTCTCTTTTAATTTAAATTAACTCGATTTGATTGTTTTAATTACAATTCTTGTCTTTGCACTTTTAAACTTGCCTTTTTTTCTGTAAAGCACTTTGAATTACTGTGTATGAGCTGTGCTATAAAAATAAACTTGCCTTGCATTGCGAAGAACTTGAGAAACCATCTTTGTCGGCATGACCAAACATATCACCAGAGGCCATAGTGCCCAGATCTGTAACACTAGTACTTACTTACCATTTATGATTCATAGTCCAACAACTAAAACAGCAGCTGTGATCTCCTAAAGTCCTTTTTGTGTGTGTTTGAGCTGCAGCCCACAGCTCCGTGTCCACACAGTCACCACCACAAGGCCACGTTCCCTCACTTTACACTCGTCTGTCCTTCATCTGTGTCCAAGCGCTCCCCTCTCTTCGATTCAAAAGCCTCTGTCGCTCTGATCGTCTGTGATTCGACGCCATTTCGCCGACGCTGATACCTTCCCTTTTAGATGCCCGGCGGGACGACATGCCAACACGCGCGCCACATAAATTGTCCGCTTAGACAACAAAACGAGCGGCCTTGAACACACCGCCAGCTCGGATGGATCAAAAGAAAGGCCTCAAAAATGGGATGCTGCAGACAGGACAGGAGTGCTGTGTGGTGCTATGGGTATCCAGTTTTAGTAAGTCCTGGTTTAGTCCTGGTTATGTTCTGGTATAGTCCCAGGTTAGTCCTAGTTATGTGAGGGTTTAGACCTGGTTTAGTCCTAGATTAGTCTTAGACTAGTTTTGGTTTAGTTGAGCTTAATCTAGTTTAGTCTAGTTTTAGAAGATTAGTCCTGGCTTTGTCCTGGTTATGTCCCAGTTTAGTCCTAGATTAGCCCTGGTTAAGTCCATGTTTAGTCTTGGTTATGTCCCAGTTTTGTCCTACATTTGTCCTAGATTAGTCCTGGTTTAGTCATGGTATAGTCCTGGTTTAGTCCTAGATTAGTCCTAGCTATGTTCTGTTATAGTCCCAGAAAAGTCCTGGTCATGTGATGGTTTAAACCTGATTTAGTCCTAGCTTCATCTTAGATTGGTCTTGGTTTAGTCTAGTTTTAGAAGGTTAGTCCAGGTTTAGTCTTGGTTATGTCCCAGTTTAGTCCTACCTTAGTCCTAAAATGGTCCTGGTTTAGTCCTAGATTAGCCCTGATTTAGTCTTAGATTAGTCCTGGCTTAGTCCTGGTTATGTTCTGGTATAGTCCCAGATTAGTCCTAGTTATGTGAGGGTTTAGACCTTGTTTAGTCCTAGATTAGTCCTAGTGATGTTCTGTTATAGTCCCAGAAAAGTCCTGGTCATGTGATGGTTTAAACCTGATTTAGTCCTAGCTTCATCTTAGATTGGTCTTGGTTTAGTCTAGTTTTAGAAGGTTAGTCCAGGTTTAGTCTTGGTTATGTCCCAGTTTAGTCCTACCTTAGTCCTAAAATGGTCCTGGTTTAGTCCTAGATTAGCCCTGATTTAGTCTTAGATTAGTCCTGGCTTAGTCCTGGTTATGTTCTGTTATAGTCCCAGATTAGTCCTAGTTATGTGAGGGTTTAGACCTTGTTTAGTCCTAGATTAGTCTTAGATTAGTTTTGGTTTAGTTGAGCTTAATCTAGTTTAGTCTAGTTTTAGAAGATTAGTCCTGGCTTTGTCCTGGTTATGTCCCAGTTTTGTCCTACATTTGTCCTAGATTAGTCCTGGTTTAGTCCTAGATTAGTCCTAGCTATGTTCTGTTATAATCCCAGAAAAGTCCTGGTTATGTGATGGTTTAAACCTGATTTAATTCTAGCTTCGTCTTAGATTAATCTTGGTTTAGTCCTAGTTTAGTCTAATTTAGTCTAGTTTTAGAAGGTTAGTCCAGGTTTAGTCTTGGTTATGTCCCAGTTTAGTCCTAGCTTAGTCCTAGAATGGTCCTGGTTTAGTCCTAGATTAGCCCAGATTTAGTCTTGTGCTGGTTTAGTTGTGGTATAGTCCTGGTTTACTAAGTCCTGGTTATGTTCTGGTATAGTCCTGGTCATGTGATGGTTTAAACCTGATTTAGTCCTAGCTTCATCTTAGATTGGTCTTGGTTTAGTCTAGTTTTAGAAGGTTAGTCGAGGTTTAGTCTTGGTTATGTCCCAGTTTAGTCCTAGCTTAGTCCTAAAATGGTCCTGGTTTAGTCCTAGATTAGTCCTGGTTTAGTCCTGGTTATGTTCTAGTTTAGTCGCAGTTTAATCCCCTGTCTTGTCCTTGTCCTGTAATGTTTTTTTGCCCCATTAAGTTGTTAAGTTGGTTCTTGGTGTAAAAAGCTGGAGAATCACTGCCACAGACCACTGACATTATGCAACTGAAGCACGGCAAAACCTCATATTCATTCTCGAGTCGAGCGAGGAGACGCCGCCATTGTCCGGCCTTGGTTCTTTGTGGTTTGTCAAGGCCCCCTATTCACAGCCCAGGCCTCTCAGATAACTACAGGCATCCAATAGCAGTCTGTATGTAAACAACTGTAGTGACTTTTCTTCCTTTGTTAACGGTGCACAAAAGGAGAAAGCTGTGACTGCATCAGCGTTAGACTTGAGGAGGAGGCTTTAAGGCTTACCTTTGTGCAAACTGGACATATATAAAGACATATAACACTGCTATACATCAACTTATTGTCATTTCTAAGAGGAGGACTTGGATCATGAGGGATTGGGACAAGCTGACTATCTGTTAATTTAAGTAAGTAAGTAAGTAAAGCTAGTCTAGTTTCGGGGAAATACTCTGTCCATTAAGCCACGCCGCACTTATATTTCACGATAGTAAATAAACTACTCATTTGTACCTTTACTGACCCCTTGTGGCTGTGGTGTATATCTTTCCTACAAGAGCCCTGTTGGCAAAGTGGTTAGCTCCCCTGCCTTTGGTGCAAAAATCCTTCATGGGGCACCAAAACCTCCAGCCTCACTCTGTTTCTCCTCGGTCGATTTGGAACTGACCTATCACAATCGTTTATCTGCAGCGTGTCTTACAAATATGGAAGATACACTATATTAGTAAAGTATTAGCTCACCTGCCTTTACACGCATATGAACTTAAGTGGCATCCCATTCTTAATCCATAGAGTTTAATATGACTCTTTGCATCTATCTACAGAAGACCTCGCAGTCTTCATGGAATTGTCCAAAATCTCTTGGTGCCACAACCCCCGCACCATTCGTACTATTCTGGGTCCACTACTTTTTCTTCTCTATATTAATGGCCTTCCTCTGGTAAGTAATTACTCTAAATGTTTATTGTATGCAGATGAAACATTCATTCGTTTCATCTGCAACGTCATTTTTACTCTGATCCAAATCCTAATCTTGTAAACTCTAAACTGACATCTGATCTTTAAAAATTACAGAACTGGCTGAAGGATAACCATGTCATGATCCATGTCTGTGGCCTGTTTTCTGTGTTTTGTTTAGTTTTTGGATTTTGACTTTTGTGTTTTTTTCCCCTTGGCTTTTTGTGTGTTTGAGAGTTTTTTTTCCCTTATGGAGTTTTATTTAGTTCATTAAAGTTTTCATTGCAGTCCTGCATTTTTGGCTCCTTTGCTCCCTTGTTCCCCCCAAATCCCTGTCAAACCCTCTTAAAATCAATATAAAGAAGACTGAATACATGTATTTTCACCCATCCAGGAAAACCCCATGTATGTCTAATTCGTTTTTGCCAATCAAATACTCTCTACAATAACAACCTATAAATATCTTGGTGTGCTCCTGGATTCACACTCACACAAGTTATATGTCTACTACAAAATCAGACCTTACCTGTCGCTTTCTGTATCTGAAATCTACTTACATGCAGTAATTGTATCAACCATCTCGTACTGTCTTCCCGTCTGGTCCCTCACCACTAATGATGCCATAGAACCAAAAGCCAGACTCTACAACAGAGCCTTTAAGATTCAGAAAAGGCTTCCTAAATGGGTTCATCAGGAAAATGCCCTCACTGTTCAGAATTTTATAAACTGTTATGCCATTAATGTTTAATTTCAGCTAAAACACAACTCTCTGTCACCCGCTGTGACTGCTCTGCTCCCAGCTATGAACTCTCAACATGACCGAACCACAAGATCTTGCTCCCAGGAACTTCTCCCTGCCCCAGACTTTAAAAACAGTTATGGGCAAAAGTCTTTTTTCACACCTTCACCAAAGTGTGGCATACAGATCCTCACCACATTAGGACGATGACTTCTCTCCCACCGTTCAAAAAAGCACACAGGCAGTTTCTGGTGGACAGCTCCTGTTGTGAAAACTGACAAACCTGGTTCTGAATCAGGACTCTCTCTGTGTGAATGTGATTTAGGACTGATGTTTCTGATCCTTTTTTGTCTCTTGTTGCGGTTGTAGGTTTTCCTGTGTGTGCTGGAGAACAGGAACCTGCTGTAAACCAGATTTTTTAACTGAGTCAGGCCCAATTAATTGTAACATAACAGTTGCTTTTAATTCTTTCTGTAACACTGGTCTACAGCAAAATGCTTCTGGAACAAAAGTAGTGAAATTTTTCATGGATTAGGTCACTAATAAAGTAAAAGTGAGTCAGAAGTGGAGATTGGCTATAGTTTCCAAGAAACAGTGTTGGGTCAAAATAGGAAATTTATGCAAAATAAGGCAAAAACGGTAGTTTATCAGAAGGTACAGTGTCTACAAGCAACCAGTTCTATCTGAAAGCTGTCTGCACATTCAATACATTCATTTTAATATGTCTAGAGTTTTGACATAAAATGTTTTGTTTTTATTTGCAGAAATCTCTCTCTTGGAAGTGGACAAAATGCATGCATGTAGAGAAATTAAATATTTTCAAAATATAAATATTATTTTTAAGCAAAAATGTCTAAATCTATTGTATAAACAGATGTGATTTTGATGTGAAACAATATCATTAAATATCTTGAATACATTAGCTAACCAGCACAGTTATCAATTGATTTTCAGTTCATTTTATCAAAATAAATGAGATTTAGCCACTTTTATCTCGGAAGCAGATCGAGTCCAAAAGTAGTAGTACCGTGTAATTTATCAGCAATAACCAAGATGGCATCAGAGAGAATTCAATAACTTCTCTTGTTGATTCTTAAGTTTGTGTTGTTGTTCAGTCCTCTGTGGGATTTTTTTTTATATATATATATATATCTTGTTTCCATTTTAACAACAGTAAAATCCTGTTAACGTCCGAAGTAACGACCACATCCAAACAAACCCACTTTTTCCGCAAGTCTTTGTGCAACTGGCTTCTGCTCCTGTCCCCGTTCAGAAACAAGTACAGAGCTGCTCATAACACGGCTGGCGTTTTAGGGCAAAACCAGAATTTGTTTTGGTTACAGGTCAGCGGTGCTTTGCTTACGTCCAGCCCTCCGTTTCTTTAATTGGTTACTGCGTCTGTCATTGCTCTGCCCATAGAAAGTAAACTTAACCCTCCTACACCCCTAAGACATTTTTTTTTATATATATATATATTTTGCACCTGTTTTTTGTGAATAACTTTTGCTGTGTCTATTCAAATGGCATAGATTTTGCCTCAGGTGTGAATTTTTGGATGAATTTTCAGATTTTAGTCACACCTTTACCCCTAAGACATTCTTTTTGTGCCATTGACTCCCATTAAAACAACATTTTTATTATACACTGTCACTGCAATATAATTTCACATTTTTATCAAGTATTTCATGGATTCATGATAGTGAGGGATTGGAATTTTAGTTTTTATTGTTTTTTACTAGGTCGCGCCATTTCCCCCATATATAATAGACAGAGGTATAAATTTGGAGATGGCCACATTAGTGTTTGTATAAATGAGCAAGCCTACAAGGTAAATACATTTTTTTTTTTTTTTACTAAAATGATTTGGGTGTGTTTTAGGGTTGTCATAAATTGGTGTGAAAGTGTTTGTTGAGAAATGAGTTTGTTTGTGTTTGCGTGAGCACAAATCCAAAATGTAGTTCTTACAGAGATGTGCACATCAGGGCAAAGTAGAAAAAGTGTCCAGACTGAGCAGAGCCTTGTTTGTGTTGGATGTGTACGCACCACATAAACTGGAATTTAAGGGGTTCAATTTCATAAACAGAATGAAATTTTGCTGTGTGTGATGAGGACTGAAGTTAATCATTGTAATCATGAAAAAAATGGAATTATTGACTATTAGATAATTTCTCTATGGCAGTCTTTATCGGTGCAGTTTTGTGCTTAGGGCGAAAGGTGTGACTAAAAAGTGATGGATGTAGGAGGATTAAGCAAAGGGACAAGACTGACTTCTTTGTATAGAAGAGGAAGATAATTGACCCCAAACAACACTGAACTCAGATGTTTTTCTTACAATCTGACAGCCCAATGTTACAAACTCTGGGAGATTGTGTGTCTCTGTGTTGTCAGAACCAATTTGTTTGTTAGGTGACTTAATAACTCTAAAAATTGCCCCTTGTGGATGTAAAAATGAATATTTGTCTGTCTGTGTATGTCTCTGTGGCCCACATTTGCTGGGACAGGCTCCAGAATGACTTAAGCCTTTTAATTTATACATTATACACTGCTTTTTCTTTTTTTTTTCAGTCTTGCTATGTGGCAGTGTATTACAAATGAAAGCAACACTATGTAAATTTGTAGCATTAGCAGGAGCTGGTGCGACTGAGTGACGATGGTGAATCTATCCCGAGTCACGTGGATGTAATGTGTCAGATCAAAGCACAGTAACAGCGCAGAGCAGCCCCTAATGCACCGTCTCGCAATGAGAAAGAATAATAACAAGAGGAATTCAAATGAGCTGCATTGACTGACACTCGAAACGTGGGTATTTTTAGCTCCACTACACAAATCCCCCTCATGTCCAATCATTTGTTTTCATGTTTTGACACGAAGTAAACAAAAAGAACAGAAAGTCAGACATGAGCAGTGATTATTTCCTGGAGACTTTGATGGACCACGAGACAATACAGAAGCTATTTTAGGAAAAGCTTAGTGATGTTGAGACTCAATTCATCAAAGCCACAATAAAACCCAGCTAATGTGTTAATATGCTTATTAACATCACTCATATACAGGTCTATTCTCAAGTTTGGTTTATCAGTAAGGTAATGAAAAATGTTCTTTGTAATGACCAAGGTTGGCGTTTAAAACCTGACATACTCTACATACCTAACATGTTAGTATTACACAAAATACAATGCAGTAGTGGGACAGTTACAGTAGTGAAAGTAGGTCTAAATAGTTGGTTGTTCTTAAGACAAAAAGGAAAATCAGAGGGGACAGTGCTTTTCCAGTTGCTGCCCCATAATTTTAGAATGAAGTGCCTCTGTAGCTTAAACAGGCGGATTCACTTCCTGTTTTTAAAACCTCTCCCGAAACCCCCCCTCAGGCTTTTAATACAGTTTATGTGGTTGACTATTATTGTTTTATAGTTTTTTTCATAGTTTGTATTGATTCAACTCTTGTTTTTAGTTCTGTTATCATAAATTTTACATGCTTGTTAGTAATATATTTATAATTCTCTGTTCTGTTTTAACTCCAAAGCTATGTACACCACTTTGGTCAACTGTGTTGTTTTTAAAGTGCTCTATAAACAAAGTTGTATAGGATTGGGGAAGAAGTCGAATTTACAATTGGGCACATTATTCATTCACTCCTCAGTCACACTCTGGTGGTGGTGGGCTACTTCTGCAGCCAGAGCTGCCCTGGGGCAGACTGACAGAGATGCAGTGGCCATTATGAGCCTGCCCCCCCTCCAACCACCAAACACACAATCACATTAACACCCAGTTCACACTGAATATGTTGTGTGTGCAGTGTGTGTCCTGTACGACCTCTGTAACAAATAGATACCATTCAAGTCAGTGCATGAGTTTCTGTGTGACTCTAGCAAAAATACGTGAGGAGTTTATTTTTGACAGATGCCGCAGCCCTCATGCATAAAGTTGAACAGAGCAGAGTGAGTCAGACAGGATGTCAGCCCTGGGACCAGTGAAAAGACAATATGTTTTTTCAAAATAAAAATAAAAACTCATGTGCAGGTTCTACACCACATCACTGTTGTGGTCACTGTAGCTCTCTATACACCGTACATGGCTGTTATGAACTCACGACTTCCAGCATTAAAGCAGAACTAAACCATTTTGAAGTCCATGTGATGGTTAAATAAGTTGTTGTGGGGTAAATGAAGGGCCCTTCAGCTCCCCCTGGTGTCTCTGAGCTGAAACTGACCCTTGCAAAAGTGAGCGCCGTCGACCCGGTGTCACAGAAGTCTCAGGTCTCGTGAGAAAGCGGCACATCCCAGTTAGCAAAACAACAAGCTAGGAACTGCTTTATTTCTTCGTTTTTCTTTGTGCCAGAGCGGCCAAATGGAAGAAAAAACAGGAGAAAACAAAAGTAAAGACGAGCGAGGGATCACACAGGAGTCAACTGAGCTTGTGAGTATTTACAATAGTGCTTTACTCTGAACTGTAGGGGGAGCTTGATAGAGGAAAGAAAGGCAAAAAGAGCAAAGAAACAAGCAGAGTTACTGAGTTCCGCTTTAACTCTTGACTCTCTCATAAACTTGTGGTCTCCCTGCCGCACACACGACGTACTCGGTGTAAACTAAAGTCACAGGCTGTAGAAAGGCGTGGACTTGCACTTCACTGGACGCCAACAAAACCTACACACCCAACTTGGAACATTTTTCTTTATAACATGCCAATTTCTGTGAAAAAAGGGAATGAAAAGACCCTAAATCTGATCTGAGGTTTCGTAAAATGTCATTACCAAGACCAGACGCTGTTAGAAAGGTTGAATCAAATGCTGTCGCTGCTTCTGTGCTCTGACACGGTTTTAAAAAACAACAGTGAAGATAAATTGTAGGAGGTCTTCGAGGGTTAATGGACTTAATTGGGCCAGCACACGGCACACCTTTATGTCATTAATTTACTTAATTAAGCATGTCATTTACACCCACACACTGTAGGTTTAAAATATTAGTGTGAACTCCGCTCTGAGGTAGACTGCTAAATTATTCAAAACAGAATAAAACAAGATAATGGGACAAATACAATGTGTTCCAATAAGACGTAGGACTCGGTTAGGTCCAAGGACATCATCTCTCCACATATTAA
The DNA here is from genome assembly GCA_020698575.1 of Bostrychus sinensis. Classification (NCBI taxonomy): domain Eukaryota; kingdom Metazoa; phylum Chordata; class Actinopteri; order Gobiiformes; family Eleotridae; genus Bostrychus; species Bostrychus sinensis. Next base: position 7,449,960 of record CM036247.1, read on the forward strand.
AAAATCAATTATGTAAAGCAAGAGTATTCACCAAAATGTCTCTGGCAACACTCATTTATTGGGCTTTGCTGTAATTAAGCTAATAGTTTAAAGAGTTCTATATCTATTTATCCACTTCTTTCAATTGGGGTGCTATGGGCCTGAGGTGGGGTACACCCTGGACAAGGACAACCATTCACTCTCACATTTATTCACTAGGGGCAATTTAGAGTCACTAATTTACTTACACATGCACAGAGGTGTGACAAAATCTCGCAATCTTGTGATGTCGCAAGAATCAAAACGACACAAGATTCTCATAAAAATCAGTCTCATGGGCTCAGGATCAGGTTCTCTTTGCATTTTTTACAAAGCAGAAGCGAGTCAGTTGAGTTTGTGGCAAAACATTTGGCAGTATGTTCTGCTGTTGCATATAATTAAAGTAAAACTGGATCCCATTTCTACCCCACAGCCCTTTGCCTTAGCCATAGCCCTTCATTTTGTGTGTTTACGAGAGACAAAGGGCTATCCCAATTCTCGTTTGCAGTAAGGGCTAAGACAAACGGCTGTACACCCCTCCAAACGGAGCTTTTCCAGATGTACACTTAAAACCAAGGGGTAGGAGGAGTTTACCATGATACGTCATGTTTATGGGTAACATGGAAGCAACAAAGACGTATATTCTGCATTTATGACCATTTTAAGAGTTAGGACAGAGTTATTTTGTGTTTCGTTCACCTTGTGCTCGTTTAAAATAATGTAGGCTACATAAAATTAGTTTGTCTAATGGCAATGCCTTAGGCCATGTATCTGTCATTTTGTTGCTTTTTCTTTTGTATTTATGTTGTAACTAGTCTCACCATTTTGCGCTGACAGAGAGGACCTTAAAGTTTATGCCAGTGTTTGTTTTATGTCGATAGCTCCAGTAATCACTGAGATATCTACCGTTAAAGTTTGTGGAAAACATTGCTTTATCAGCAGGACCCGCGGTGTTTTTAAATAATATAATTGATGTTTCAGTCAAAAAACAAACACAAAACGCTATATCTAAGTCCCATAACCTTGTTTTAATGCCATTAATTTGATGCAGAAAGAAGCACCAGCGCATGAGTCACGTGACACAGATGCGGCTGTATTTTACAGAGACAGGTGATCTTGACCTGAGCACAGTGAGCTCCTCCTGCTCCACGCGGTGTAAGGTGAAGATTAATCCCATGACAGTTCTAGTTTTCAGCAATTTGTTGCTTTCTCTGGTGTTACATTTGTGTTTGAGCTGAAGCTCATTCACCTACAGTTCTCCTGTTGTTCACAAAAAAAAGTATTTTAAGTATAAACTGAGCAAAGTGTTTGTTCAATGATGTATAGCCTAATATAGCGGTGTAGGGGTGTCCCATTTATTTGGGGTGTGTTGTTAGCCGTACCTCTTACCCCTCTATTTTAAGGTCTAAGGGGAAGGCAAAGGGCGAGGGGTAGGGGTAAAAATGAGAAATGGGATTGGGCCTAAGTAAATACCACTGATTTCAAAAATGCACCTAAAAGGTTTTGCATTTTATGATTTTCATTTAATTGATGTAAAATACGTATTTCAGTAGTGTCAAAATCTCGTCTCATTCTTGTTAACCCAGACTTGCGTCTCCTGAGATTTGTGTCTTGTCATGATTTGGACAGTGTAAGCTATATAGAAGCTACATTAACATGACAAAAGACAGAGAGATTGTTAGTGGTTGGGGGATCGAACCCACAACCTTCTTGCTGTAAAACTACTTTGTGTTGGCTCCAGGAGTTACCAGCTCCGCTCTTCAAATTGGTTGTTTTTCAATGTCCCCCGGTCACTTACAGAGTTGGGGAAAACAGCCTTTTTTTACTCTGCACCATGGACATGGAACAATTTACAAAGAGATATTAAATTGGAATCACTCATTTCAGAGGATAAATGTAAGGCAAGAGTGCGGTAAAGGAGACATGTGCTTGTTTTTCTTGAGAGGCTCACTATGTTTTTAAATAGTTCTAATTTCTTAATGTGTTTATCTCGCTTTATTTTGTTGTATTTGTTGTCTTGATGACTGTATTGGCTGCTACCTTGGCCAGGTCTCTGTTATAAAAGAGATTATGAATCTCAATGAGACTTCCTGGTTAAATAAAGGTATAAAAAAAAAACAAAAAAAAAAACAGGAACACTAAACACACTGAAAATCTACTAAATAGAGATTAATTCTTGTAATGAGGGCAAAGCAGTAGCACTGTCCTTTCTCTGTGGAGTCTGCGTGTTCTCCTTGTGCTCGGGTGGGTTTTCTCTCTGTGCCCTGTTCCCACATCAACCTAAAACATTCACAATAGCCCTATCCTCTAGCTAGGTACTCCTGACCGAGATCCCGGCTCCGATTTGGAGAAGAGTCCCCGAGTATTGCTCAGTTCACCCACTGCTCCTGACAAGAAGGATGTGTCCAATGCAGAGAACAAAATATCCCTTCAGGGACAACAACGTATACCTGACAAACATTAAACAGAGTCTGCATGAATAGGAACAGTCCTATTTTGGTTGCATTCTGTAGCCAAAATACCTAAATACATACGTAATGCACATTCAGAAAAATATGAGTCCTTGCTGCTTTGATTCTTGGGCCAATATCAAGTATCACAGCCAGAATCTTGCCATAATTTTCTTATAGTGTCTGCATTTTACCTACATTTATCCCATTGTAGACTAAATACTTGTAAATTTATGATCTAATTATGCTTTTTTGGGGGGAAATCTAGCTGTAAACCCCCCCTGCTGGTCATGACTGAACTTAAATTACTTATTAGCAATAGCTTATCCATTGAATCTATCTTCTTATATCCAGAGGTGCTTTATTGTCCAATTTTAATGCCACATAAACAGTTTGTCCTTTGTCTTAAATGCACTGCCTGTGGGATTCGGGGCAGCAGAGTTGAGAGGATGGACAGAAGGTTGCTGACGAGCCACACAGACATTTCCTCTTGGCTCATTTGATTAATGCAGCCTAATGAATCTAAATGAAGATTGATTGTCGTCAGCGAGAGCGAGAGAAAGAGACACAAAGACAAAAGAGAGAGGGGGGAGGGGGGTGGGGAGTGGAGGAAGGCAGAACCTCGAGGGACTGGGACCAGACCAGGGCTGACTGGGCCAATAAACCCACTGACAGAGACAACTGGGGTAATAATGGTCTGATGAAAGACACACATTATCAAAGAAATGATGAGACTATGTGGTACTTGACGGGACAGCTGTTCAGATGTCTCATTATGCCATTAGGTTATTAATTAAAACATTTGACATTAGCTTTTTATTGTTAGAAGTCATGAATACCTGCAGTCTAGCCCAGTAACAATAGGTAATTTAGGTGGGGTACACCCTGAACAGTGGATAATTATTCACTACGGGACATTTAGATTCTCCAGTTCACTTAACACATTCATGTCTTTGGATGCTTGAAGGAAGCCAGAGAGAACTCACAGTAACAAAAAGAAGGACATGAAGAGTCCACTCAGAAAGATTGGCCCATGCAATGTTCAAACCTACAACCTCCTTCTTGTTGAGAGGAAGGAGCACTAACCACTCTGCCACTGTGAACCCAAGCCATAAAATAATAATTGAGTTTCCAGGGGCATGATCCAGGGTTATGTGGTGCTGTTGAAAAGTCAGAAATACAGAGCTAATAATGCTAAAGTTCTCTTTGTTCATGATGAAGATGGATAACACATCAGAGAACATCAGAAGGACCGCTCATGTTAGGCATTTAGCAGATAAAAGTCAGATTTTCCAGATTGAGGCTATATCCACACGAACACGAAAACGTTAGCGTCCCGACAAAACCACTGACAAAGCTGTAATACATCTGCCAGGCCTGTTGGTGGTGCTGTAACGCTGCCACACGGAAGAACAAACGGAGCATGCGCAAAAAAACCTGTGCGATAGAAACAGAAGAACATAGCGGTGAATATAAATGTGCGAGTAAAAAGACAAGTATAAAGACAAGTCACAACCCAAATAAAAAAGATAGAGGAAAATTAAAAGATATTGACGAAAATTAAGCAGTACACTCATCAACCTTAGTTATAGAACTGGATTTTTTGCTCTGGTTGAGTTTCTTTTATATTATTTTATTCTATATGTCCCACACTGCCACCTACTGTTAAGGAGTGTAAATTGATATTTTTTCTTAAATTCAACTTTCTTTATTTGTCCTGGCAAAGGCCCGCGACCCAATGAAAACAGTTCTGCGACCCACTTTTGGGTTCTGACCCACCAGTTAAGAACCATTGGTTTAGGGCATGTGGGTTAAGGGAGCCATTGTTTCAGTAAAGATGTGTATTGGCTGTAAACATAGAAAAATGTATCCTGCATTTTGAAATCTTTCCACTTTGGGACCTGGTTTAAAAAAAAAAAAAAAGTTTTTGGCCTCCCAAAATGCCGGCATGAGGACAAAATGCCTATACAATAAAAAAAAAAAAAACTTTGCAAATACGCCTAAGCCTGTCTCTGTGTGGATAAGGCCTGAGATGGTTTGGAAATGTACAGAAAAGAGAAAGTGAATATATGGCTAGAAGGATGCTGAGGTTAGAGCTGCAAAGCCAAGAGAAAGACCAAAAAGAAGATTTATGGACGCAGTAAAAGTGGACATGAACAAAGGCCCAAAGCAGGAACCCTTCCCACATATTTAAACCCATTTGGTGGCATCATTAAGGTCTAAGTGAACTAAATATGTTTCTTTATAGCCTTGAAACTATTGACACAAAGCAACAATAGCCCCATAGCAGCTACTGGAGTGGACTCCCGGCCCTACACACACTTTCCTTCTGTCTCTCGCTTCCGTTTCTTTTCACATGTAAGTGGCGTCCCGGGGATCATCAGGATTTAGCAGCAGAGGTGTCAGGTGCCGCGGTAAACACTCCATTAGGATGAGCTACGGCTAACAGCTGCGAGGGGAGCGCCGTGTGTCCATTTGAGAGCTGAACGGCCCCCGGCGCTAATGCTAATGCTGCACGACGTCTAACTCCCGTGTTCAAGTCAATGAGATATATGCTAAATGACCGCGGGCTGTGTGTGTGGGGAATACAGGCCACATATGGTAAAGGGGCTACTAAAAAGCTAGGATTAGCAATTTAAATACCTTGTTCCGACCGCAATGCGAATGAAACCAGGAGGGAATATGGAAGCCAGGTTGTTTTAGCGTCTGCGTAGCCTGTGTTTCTAAGTCAATGCTTTGTTCCCCACCCTTTGAGCTGACAAAAGCCATAATATCAATAAATACATACACTACAAAGTCTCGGAGCTTGGTCGTAAATGTCCCGCGCAGGTTTTTATGCCCCTGTCAAGTGCAGTCATTGAAGCACACGCAGCGGAACAGACCTCCGCAAGCACCACATCAGTCACGAAATACAATCAGCCAAAGCAAATAGAGAGCCGGGCGCCATTGTTTTCACACGCTGCAAAAAAAAAAAAAAACAGTCTCTGAAAATTACTCTGCGGCCCGAGCGGCGGAGCATGCACAAACAGCGGGAGCAAATGACCTTGGCAACACTACGTTTCCCAGAGGACAGTGGGGGCACGGCTCTTTAGATCAACACCGCAGATCGTTGGTCAAATATAACAAGCTGACTGCCGTGTGATTTTCGGGAGCCACTCGGTTGTAGTGGCCATTTGTTGGAGGACATGCATCAGCTCAGAATGATCAATGGGTAACAGTGGGACAGAGCAAAGTACTTATCATACAACAAAGCCATATTTAGACGCTAGATTCAGGCATATTTGAGTAGTATTTTTAGGGGGAACTTACTACTTTTACTCCACTGCATTTCTAAAAAAAAAAAGTAACTTATGCTGAGAAATTGTCTAAAAACCTAAACCGAACCGACTTACTCCCTAAAGCAATGGTTCCCAAAGTGGGGTCCGGGGCAGCCTGGGGGTTCGCAAAGGTACTGCAGTTGGACCCCCAGAGGCTGTCTAAGTAAAGTACATAAAAATAAGTTTGAAATGAATTACTTGCTTTATTAGTTATATACTTGTTTAAAACATTTTTTAGCCAACAGTCTGTTTTTGTGAGGTTTTTATAGAAATCTATGGAGAAAAACATGACTTAGTCCTTTGAAGAGAAGGAAGTTTTACAGGTGGGGGTCCGTGTGGGATTTTTTAGAAGTTTAAGGGTCAACAGTCTTGACTTTGGAAATGGCTGCCCTAAAGATAATCATTTACTAATTGTAATTTATACTTTAAGGGCCAGATTTATCAAAGGTTTGCGTGCACGCTAACTGAAAAATATGCGCTAAAATTGGAGCAAACCCAGACGCAGTTGAGATTTGCGTGTCTTACAGGAGCAGAGCGAACGCAATGCAGATTTTGCTCCTATGACCTAATGAATCTGTAAACTGAGGCGTTCTTCCCAGAGTGCGCAAAGTGGAATCAAGGCTCACCATGACTTTGCGTGCGAAAATAGCGTATAAATTTAGCACATTGGACAAGGACGTGCTAATCTTTTGCACAGATTTGGCTGCTGTGATTCGTGTGAGACGAAGGAGAAGAAATGAAGAAATACGTAGGGTTAGAGAGTTTGCCACGCGTGCAGATCTATTTGCCATAACGGATGAAAAAATTATTCACCAGCACTTTCAGCTCTTCTTAGTTAGATTTTTGCTCCGCCCCCTCTGTTTGTACTGTCACCGGCCACGCAGTTTGTCTTAGTAATTCACGTGCAACACGAACATTAATAGCGGCCGCATATTTTCTCACTGCACTCGCAGTTTAGCACCCGTCTTAGTAAATATGGCCCTAAGTCTTTTTGTAAAGTAAATGTACATATATCTCTCAACTCGTATATGTTCTCAGGAACTAAAAGGAACCTCTGGACACAATCTGGAAGTGATTTAGCTTTTGCTTTGAAAATTATTTTCACAATACTATAACAAACTAATTTAAAAATAATATATTAGTATGATTATAATACCCAGCCTTATTTATAATACATATGGCTCGTTTTTGCTGTAGAACAATCTTATCTATTATAGTTTGAGTACTTTGAATACTTAAGTATTTTTGAAAGCACATACTCCTTTACTTTAACGCAAGTAAAATTCTGACTTAGCATCTTTTACTTGTATTGGAGTAATATTTGAGCAGGAGGATCTATACTTTTACTCAAGTAATGAAGCTGAGTACTTTGCCCACCGCTGGATTCAGACTAGTTGTTATCTCAAACAATACAAAGTACAGTGGCGCTGTAAGGAGGGGGAAGGTTAGGATGATTCCAAGGGCCCATGACTGACAGGGCCCTGGAAAATCTTTCAGCGTAAAATAATTTAAGTTTATCATTGTTTGCGACAATAGGGCACCATGTTCTATTCTTTCAGCCCAGCCCAGAAAGCTTGGCAGTGCCCCTAGAGTATGCAAGTGCTTGATAAGGTTCACTAAATGTTTCGCCTTAAAGGTGCTATGAACAATATATACATTTTATATTTCATAAAATTACCCATGTGTGCCAATGTATGATGTAAACATGTTTAAATCAAATATTAGTTTTACTGATAATAATGGTTCAGCTGCGTTATTAACAATTAAAAATATATTTTACATAATGGCCAAGTTATTTAGGGTTAGCTTTATTTAGTTGGATTAAAATAACTAAGTGCTTTACAAAGTGCAGATAAAAGAGAAATACAATGACATAAAGATAACAATTAAAACCTAAAAACCCAGTCAGAGGGTTTTCTAAACAAAAGCGTCTGCAGCTGTTTTTTAGAAGAATCGAACAGTCAGCCACACAAAGAGACAATTTGGGGCCTATACTGTCTCAAAGGACATTTCCCTTCAGGTTTTTGGGACTGTGAGGAGGTTTTGACTTGAGGATCGAAGAGCGAAGAGCACTGCTAAACTACTGGTCAATAATTGTATAAATATAATGCCAAATGCAGCCAACAAACTAGGCAGCCCAATCAAAACAAACACTTCTGAACAACACAAACAGCAACTCAAGACCACAGTGCATTTTCAACAGACAACAGGGAATAAGGCAGTCAAATGCACGTATAAGGTAGGGTCATTTTAACCAAATGGATGATTTTAGATAACAATATATATATTTACAGCCCATCCATCCATATTGTTGGCATTTGGTTTTGCACTATACAACACTTTCACACTACATCATTCCTCACGCACCCACACTGCTGATACTGCAGACAAACACACCTCATTCATTTATAGATTAATTATCGTAAATTTATTCTAAAATTAAAGTAATGTTTTTTACATGTTTTTGTTGTCTGGCTTCCATTTGTCTTTGCCCTGAGTCAAGTTATGACAGGTTGAAAACAGTGTGTGCAGTTAGTGGAATGGGTGGAGAACATTAGCAAGTTGCATGTCTGTAAAGACTCTCATGCATCCAGGCTAACTGAATCACAACAAAAGGATCAAAAGAAGTCATCTGGATTTGGTTTTTAAAAGTGAAAAAATGTCACCTCTTATTTAAGAAGCTTTCTCAATTCTGAAACTGAACTGGTAAGAAAGCAGGTTTATATGCTCCAGAATTTAGTTTCAGGTCTAAAACTCCTCCTTCCTTGGAACATATAAATTCAATTCAATTCAGTTTTATTTGTAGAGCCCAGTATCACAACAAAAGTCGCCTCAAAGGGCTTCACAAACAGTTAATCAAACATAAACACACAATCAGCACAAACAATAACTACACTAAACTAAACAGACCCAGGACACTCCTGTCCTTAGACCCTCCTTCTCGGTAAGGAAAAACTCCTAAAAAAAACCCAGCTACAGGAAAAAAGAAGAAACCTTATGGAGCCCATAAACCAGCTTTCTTACTAGGTCAATTTCAGAATTGAGAAAGCCTCTTGGATAAGAAGTGAAACTATGAAAAACCAAGTCCAGATGACTTCTTTTTAACCTTTTGTTGTGATTAGCAAGTGGCTAAATAGCTGCATGTTACGTATCAACCATTGGGGACAGATCAACTGAAGGCTACGAGCTACACTTTCCTGAAATAATATCCTATAGTGCACGTCACAAATGCACATTACACACCTCCTTTACACACCTATGACCTGCACATAACAAAACGCCTGTAGACTTTTACCATTTTGAGTACCTTGATTTTTAACTGCTGTCATGTTTGGTACACAGTGTAAACGTAGTGAACTTACCCATAGGCGTCCCCACTCCGTACGCTCTGGAGTCGATCAGGCCTCCGATCTGCGTCAGGTTACAGTTGCGCTGGATGACGTACTCGATGGTGGTGGACTCCATCAGAAAGGCGTAGTCCGAGGTCAGGACTCGGTGAATGCCTTCGTCCACGTTTTTCACCATCACAGAGTGCCTCCGACTGCTCATGAACTCCCACATCTTATCGTACGTCGAGATCTTGGTTTTCTGCAAGAAGACATAAAGAAGTGGAAATTAATAGAGTCAAATGTAATCTATTTTAGTACAGGCCCGCTGACAAGCTTGTTGGAGTTTCACATGGGCCCAATGTAATAGAAAATATAAGAAGAGGGACATTTTCTGGGCCCCTCTGACCCTAAGGGAGGAACAACAGGCCCCTTTGCCTTTCCTGTCCATGGGCCTGGTGGCATATTTTGAACATACAGTAGTGAGAGCATTAGCGGATGAAAACTTTGTAGATAAATTTCTTGGGGCGGGTGCGTAGGAGCAGAGAGAGAAATCCAAAAGTGCATCAATTGAAAAAAGATTCCCGCACAATACCTGACCTGCAAATGTGAGACTTTTTTTGGACTCAACAAGCAGCATTTCGGCTGCAGTTTTGGTCTTGAATCTAATTTTACTCGGTTTTGTCTGTGTCCTGGATATGGTGGTCTCTAGAGATTTTTTTTTACCAAATATTATAAGAAAATGCTATTTTCAGCGTTTGAAGAACCAGGGAAAGGATTTGTCACTGGTTGTGGAGTGCATTAGATCATTAAAATAATCATTAATGTATTTAAACCACTTTTTTTTTTACTTTTCCCTTTTACTCAGTGTTAGTTCTCAAAGTTTGCTTGACCTGGTCTCGGTTTGCTTTGGTCTTGGTCTGTGGTCTTAGAAACTGGCCTTCTTCTTCTTAGGGTACTTTTTAGATTTTAAATAAGTCAGAAATCAGTCCAGCGCTGCAGCAATTTAGCTTCACTTTCCAACGCTGAGTGAGGCTTGAAAGTTAAATCCAAAATAGCAACTAGAAAATAGGACTACAACGTGTATGAAAAGTTTCAAGTCACTTTAGCACTCCTGCCTTGGTAACAAATCAAATTAAGTCATAACATAGCAGGACTTCCAGACTTGTATCAACTTTGGATAAAAATAAAAGCTTGAAAACATTCATTTAAAGCCAGACATCTGCATTTACAAGCTTCTTTTGTGAGTATTTCTTTTACCATATATTATAAAACAGTTATAACAAACAGCAAACCACATCTTTTAGCGTGTCCTCTTATCTAGAAAGGCAGATTCTTTCCTAGCAGGACAGTAGCCAAATAAGCAGAGAGCTGTACTTTTTAATGACAGGACGTAACATTCCTTGGCCACTCAACAAACGATCATACAGTGGCGTGCAAAAGTACTCACCCCCCTTAGCATTTTTCATTTTATGTTGCCTTACAACCAGGAATTTAAATGGATCACTTGGAGTTTTATGTAACATCACTTGACAACAATTATGAAGATGCTTTTTTTTTTTACTGTGAAGCAAACAAGAAATATGACAGAAAAACAGAAAACTTGAGAGTGCAGAAGTATTCCTCCACTTTTTAAAGAGGCTCCTCCCCCTGCGAGGTCACAAAAACAGTTAGATAAGGTCTTTTCTGTCTGAGGGAATGGAGGATGGAGCTAAATACAGGACAGTTCTTGAAGAAAACGACTCAATGTACACTCAAGGAAAAAAGAAACACACCACTTTCATTTTCTCAATTTGTCAAAAAATATTACAGCCAGTAAAAAATTACAGACTACAATGAGTTTAGTACGATTCTGAGTCAAAATGAAATGACTGTTTTCCTGGTTCCGGTTGATTGATTTTGATGAGCAATAACAACTGTATTTTTGTATTAATCACCTATGTCTGGGTCATGAGTAAAACTCAGAGATGAATTGGACCTGTCCTCAATTGTGCACAACCATTCCCTATAAAAAGACACCAAAATGGAAAAAAAAGCACATTTGTTCACGATGCCACGACTCCTGCAACCAGAGAGAGATTGGCAGCCATTGGCATGCTTCTGGATCCTCCAATGACCGTCCCAGATCTGGTCGACCACATGTCACAACTGCTGCATTATTATTGTTTAGTCATGTTATTGTTATTGAAACTGTCATAAGCATTGATTAATTGGGTCTGAATATCAGGGACGGGTATATGGTTGACGTGCACATGTAATATTTCCATCAAAAATAAGTAACCAAACAAAAATGTGGTAAAAAAGCAGTGGTGCGTTTCTTTTTTCCTTGAGTGTACAATGCATCTGACTTGAAAGAGCTTGAGCTGTGTATAGATGAAGAATGAGCACAAATCCTGCTGATTTTATGAACCAAAATCATAAAAACTCATCCAAGACTTGGAGTTGGAAGTCCTTCCAAAGGTGGTTCTACAAAGTACTGCATTCTGGGGATGAATACTTCTGCGCACTCAAGTTTTTTGTTTTTCTGTAATATTTCTTGTTTACTTTACTTAAATATTTTGCATCTTCATAGTTGTTGGCATGTGATGTAAAGTGACTGACATAAACAGAGTGATGACAGCAACAGGAAAACACGTCCACGGCATTACCCCGCCAAAATAAGACCGGTTTAAGTCTTGGGAGGTGACCCAAGTACAGAGGAGACCGCAGCTACCAATACCAAACTCTGCTAATTTAAAATTGTTTTGCCAAATGAAAAGCTGTCACACAGAGATTTTGGATTTTTGAGAATACTGTAGTAGGATTTATGAGAGTACATTTGAAGGATTTATGAGAGGACTTTCGTGGAATTTATGAGAGTACTTTTGTAGGATTTTTGAGGGTACTTTAGTAGGATTTTTGAGAGTATTTTTGAAGGATTTATGAGAGTACTTTTGTAGGATATTTGAGAGTACTTTTGAAGGATTTATGAGAGTACCTTTGGAGGATTTTTCAGAGTACTTTAATAAAATTTTAGAGAGTACTTTAATAGGATTTTTCAGAGTACTTCAGTCTGATTTATGAGAGTACTTTAGTAGGATTTGTAGAGTACTTTTGAAGGATTTATGTGAATACTTTAGTTAGATTTATGAGAGTACTTTAATATGATTTTTGAGAGTACTTTTGGAGGGTTTTTTGAGATTGCTGTAGTAGGACTTTTGAGAGCGAGGACTTTTTATTAGGAAACTAAAGCTATGTCTACACTTGAGAAATTTTAGTTATTATAATACATTCCACTTAAACCTGTCTACACTAATGTACTGTTTGTTTAAACTGTGGTATTTGCATTGTTACCGACTTATTGTGAACATAGCCATATGCTTACCACACCTATCTTGACCATCAACTGTAGCCACACCTCTCTCAGTAGACATTATGAAAATACAAATATGAAATGATCCATTTAAATTCCAGATTGTAAGGCAACAATAAAGGAAAAATCCTAATGAATGCTGTATATTTCACCAATTGCACTGTAACATAGCATTTCTACACCGGTTGTTTATAATGCTAAGTTTACAAGAAGTTTTGACTATACTTGCAATAAAATACAAAGCTTTACATTGAAATAGACATCTTTGTTGTTGAGTATTGAGCCAGATAAGAGGCTCTATTCATGCTGAGGCCATCTTGCTCCCTTTTGGGTTTGCTTTTAGGAGCTGAATAAAGACATGGCAGCTTTAAATATGCCAAACATACTGTGCAAAAGCATAGAAGGAGCTTGTGGGTAACTTTTCTCTTGTAATGTGTGCATTATTGTCAGTACATTACATTACAGAGCATTCGGTCGCGTTGACAAATGCGATTTCCGTGTTGGAGGTTAACGATGACTTCTGCTTGTCTCGTCTGATAAAACATTCAGAGTTTTATTGTTTTATTTGAGAGAATCATTGAGAGTCAAAGCGGCGCCATCACTCATTTATACCCAGCCCGTGTGCGCGGCCGCCGCTCTATCAAGACTTGCCAACCATTTACATTCAATTACTTTGGAAATTTCATTAGCGAAAACATGTCATCTGTTTTGACAAATCTGCAAAAGTTATTTTTTTGTGCAGCTGCTATATTCCTCCCATCTGCCTCAGTCATTACCAATTGTGATAAGACTTTAGACAGGGGCGGCATATTAAACAGAAGAGTGGCAGAGGGACTTTTTGTGGTTAGCAACGTGGACTTTTTAACACCTGTAATCACGAAGAAAAATCCAACAGAGCATTACTCTCTGGAGAAGCAGATTTTGAAGGCATTTTTGAAGCCATTTGAAACCTAATTAAGTCACATCTTCAAGGTCCTGCCCTGCCATTATTGTGTGTAATGACTTTTTGAGGCCGGTCGATATTTTAGATCAACTGGGTGATTTGCGGGAGTGCCTATCAAGAATCTTTTCGGAGTCACCCTTGACAAATCAGGCGATTGAGCATGCAAGCTTTCGGACTGCTGATAAGGCCGGAGGGGGAGCGCTGGCCGTGAATGCTGCGGCGCCAGATAACCACCGACATACACTCCAGCGGCGGTGTATGAGCACGCACACTTAAAAACCGTGACAGAGATCTCAGTCGATGCACAATAACAGCTGTCAGACCAAAAATAGCAAACAAGCCGGCTTATCCGCCTTTAGCATGGTCTCATTTATCGTTTAACATGAACTTCAACAACATTTTCTCACACGCCCACAGTGGATCAGGCAATCAAAAGTGCAGCAGATGAAAATTTTGATGCCATTATTGGCCATGGTTTGCCAGGCCGGCCAGACAAACTTTTTCCCTATTCAATAAAAAGAAGTTAGTCTAATATCCCTTTCCGTGCGTTTTTGTGTATATACAATCACAGGCGGAGTAACCAATCAGAGAAACGAAGGGTGGGACGTAAGCAGTGCACCGCTGAACCTGTAGGCAAAACAAACCTAGTGAATTTATACCGGTTTTGCCATGAACTACCAGATTGCGCCATATTATGAGCAGCTCTGTACTTATTTCTAAACAGGGACAGCTGTTGTACAAAGACTTGTGGAAAAAGTGGGTTTGTTTGAATATGGTTCTTACGTCGGAAGTCAACAGGACTTTACTGTTGTTGAAATGGTAACAAGATGAAGAAAAATCTGCAAAAGTGCAGATCTCACAGAGGATTGAACAACGCTGACTTCAGCAGAACCAACAGGTGACGAAGGAAAGCACTAAACGCCATTAATCGCGTGAGAGTAGTTATTAAATTTGCTCTGGTTCCATATTCATAAGACACTCTGCGATAAACCGCTGTGACAGGCCAGTTCCAAATCGACCGGAGAGAAACATTGTCCTGCTTCTGTCCTGGTCTCGAATCCAATTTTACTCAGTCTTGTCTCAGTCTCGGATCTGGTGGTCTCAGAGATTTTAAATACCAAATGGGGTCTAACCCGCCTAAGGCCCAAAGTTACTGGGATAGGCTCCAGTACCCACGAACACCGAATTTTAGAGAAATAAGCTTTCCATTGAAAAACTGAAAAATGATCTGTTTCTGTTTGTTTGTGGAGTCTGTGGTGTTAGATCATTGTTTTGTTTGTTGTTGTTTTTTTTGATTTAGTGTTAGTTCACAAGGTTTGGCCTCAACTTGGTCTTGGTTTGCTTTGGTCTCAGTCTCGACTCTTAGTACTTCAAAATCTCAGCCTTGTCTTGGTTCACTCTGGACTCGTACTGGTCTTCGTCTTGACTAAAACACTACCATCTAATAGAGTTTTCCCCTGCCCTCTTCTCCTTAAGTGTCCTCACTCACACATACTCTCATACCCATAATCCTCTCATCAGTCTGGAGCGGCCTCGGGAATCGGTCCTGTCTGAATCTGACCCCACTTCAGGTCTAAGTCTTCATAAGATTTTAACACGAGTGAATGGACTTTTTACTGATGTGAGGCGACAGAGAGAAGTCGACCGAAACCACCTTCAGTTTTAGGCAGGTCAAACTTTGATGAGTGAACCCTGCGGAATGGTTTAAACCTTCAGGAGAGCATGATAAGATGATAAAATGATTTAAAAGCAGTTTATCCATTCACACTTAGAGGTTTTGATTCGAGGAACGACATATTTCTTTTAGTAAAATGCTAATTATGAAATCTTATTGGAGTGCCACAGCGAACCAGTCGGACAATGATTTAGAATCATCATATCATCTTCAAATACAAGACTCAGCAAAAATGAAAGAAAAGATGTACAAGACAGTGGTAAAAACAGTTATGTTGTATATTTTGGAGACTGTGGCTTGAGGAGTCAGAGCTGGAGGTAGCAGCGCTGAAGATATTAAGAACATCTTTTTGAGATGAGTCACTGAAGCTAATTTTAGAGATGAAAATTGCTTGGCCATATTTCACCATATGGAAGTTTGACATCAGAAAAAAGCTCAAGATAATCGTTCAGTGCAGTGATTCTTGACTGGTGGGTCAGGATATTCAAATTCAAAATGACTTTACTAATCCTCAAGAGGAGATTTAGTTGTTAGGTCTCTTCAAGTTCGTTGATTCACGAATCTTCATAAACAGTCTTATGGCAGTCAGAAGAAGGAGATGTTGTGACGTTCTGTCCTGCAGCTCACTGATCTCAGACATCCACCTTCTGCTCTCTGGGGATGGTCCATGTTGCTCAGTATAGCATCCATCCTGTTGACTGACTCCGCTACCTCAACCAGAGTCTCTAATCTGCTTCCTATAGTTGAACCCGCCCTCTCTGTTAGTTTTTCAAGTCTCCTATGATCTCTTTTTCGGAGACTGCAGCATAAAAAACAGAGTTAGCCATTACTGCCTGATAAAACATCTGCAGCAGTTTATTGTTTACATTAAAAGACCTTAGCTTTCTTACTATTAGTTACTTTCATTCAACCAACAAGTTTGTTTTTTTTTACCGGAAATGACACAGGCTTCTCCCAAAGGATAATAAGACGATGTACAAGAGCTATCATTGTGGAAAAAAATATTTTCTCAGCTTTTTTTTTTTTTTACATTTAAACAAAAAGTGTCATGTTGGTTGAATGAAGGTAAGTCAGAATTTGCCAGGGGTATGAATAATTTTGGGCTTTACAGTATAGGTGGACACTATTTCAATATCTTCACTGATGGTCACAGTTTGAAATAATACTGATATAAAACATGGGCTAATGGTAGGTTGAATATAGTTTATACAATGTCTTCATCTAAGTATTGTTTGAATTGCACGAAAAAGGTAAATAAAGTGGGTCACAATCTAATGAAGAATGAAATTAAGTCCATTTGAGAACCACTTAGTTTTGTCTTTTCATTTTAGTACAATTCAATCTGCGGATGTAACTCTCCATTGTCCAACTGTCTGTACTACAAAATGTTCATATCCTATAAGCAGTCGAGGCCTTGACACAGCACTCTCCTCATTTCCTTATTTATTTTCTTCACAAACCAAACATTTAAATTCCTTGGGCAGAGCTAACGTCAGCGCTGGATTCAGAGCTCGCTCCCTCAGGGCCCGGTCCGACGCTGCAGCCAACTCTGCAGGAACTTCAGCCTGCAGCTGTCTCAAAACTATATGTTAATTATTGCTACTTTTTTTTTTCTTTTCCACATAACATTTTAGGTCTGGAGCCTGTTTCTGACCATTAGTGCCGAGTCAACAAATCAAAGCACGTTGCAAAGACTTCTGGGAAAAGAAAAGTGCAAAGTAATCATGGTGTAAAAGTGAAATAAAGAGGACAGACTCATTTAACATAATAATAATGGTCTCCAGTAGATGCATACTATATTTACTTTATGTATTCATCAACAGGAGACAGACGACTTTGCTTTTAAAGGGATTTTAAAAGAATAACTAGGACTCTACGTTTAGATCTGTGCGCAGGTGGGCTCTGTAGAAAACCCACTGCTTCTAATGTAATATTGAGCCACAAACAAGTCTCCCATTAGGCCGATTATTACAGACAAGGCTTAGAGCAGTGGTTCTCAAACTGTGGTACAGGTACAACTAGTGGTACACGGACATCCTCTGGTGGTTCAAGTCCTGATTTAGTTTAATTTATTAAGTTTTATTCCTTAAGCCCTGCTCCAGTGGAGGATTTTATGTCAAGTGTAGACCACCGTTTAGTCTTGGTTTAGTCTTGGTTTAGTCTTGGTTTAGTCTTGGTTTTTGATTAGTCCTCGGTTAGTCTTCGTTTATACCTGGTTTAGACTTTGTTTATTTCTTGTTAGTCCTAGTTTACATTTGATGTAGACCTGGTTTGGTTCTGGTTTAGACATGTTTAGACCTGATTTAGTCCTGGTTTAGTACTGGTGTAGACCTGCTTGTGACATGTTTCGACCTGGTTTAGTCCTAGTTTAGTACCTGGATTAGTCCTGGTTTAGAATTGGTTTAGAACTGGTGTAGACCTGGTTTAGACTGGAATTAGTCCTGGTTTAGACATGGGGTAGGACTGAATTAGTCCTGGCCTTGGTTTAGTCCTGGTTTACTCCTGGATTAGTCCTGGTTTAGACATGGCGTAGACCTGGTTTACTCCTGGATTAGTTCTGGTTTAGACATGGCGTAGACCTGGTTTACTCCTGGATTAGTTCTGGTTTAGACTCGGTGCAGTCCTGAATTAGTCCTGGCTTACTTTTGGTTTAGTCCTGGTTTAATCTTGGTTTAGTCTTGGTTTAGTCTTGGTTTTTGATTAGTCCTCGGTTAGTCTTCGTTTATACCTGGTTTAGACTTTGTTTATTTCTTGTTTAGTCCTAGTTTACACTTGACGTAGACCTGGTTTGGTTCTGGTTTAGACATGTTTAGACCTGATTTAGTCCTGGTTTAGTACTGGTGTAGACCTGCTTGTGACATGTTTCGACCTGGTTTAGTCCTAGTTTAGTACCTGGATTAGTCCTGGTTTAGAATTGGTTTAGTCCTGGTGTAGACCTGGTTTAGACTGGAATTAGTCCTGGTTTAGACATAGTGTAGGCCTGAATTAGTCCTGGCCTTGGTTTAGTCCTGGTTTACTCCTGGATTAGTCCTGGTTTAGACTCGGTGCAGTCCTGAATTAGTCCTGGCTTACTTTTGGTTTAGTCCTGGTTTAATCTTGATATAGACTTGGCTAAGTCCTGGATTAGTCCTGGTTTAGACATGGCGTAGACCTGGTTTACTCCTGGATTAGTCCTGGTTTAGACTCGGTGCAGTCCTGAATTAGTCCTGGCTTACTTTTGGTTTAGTCCTGGTTTAATCTTGGTTTAGTCTTGGTTTAGTCTTGGTTTTTGATTAGTCCTCGGTTAGTCTTCGTTTATACCTGGTTTAGACTTTGTTTATTTCTTGTTTAGTCCTAGTTTACACTTGACGTAGACCTGGTTTGGTTCTGGTTTAGACATGTTTAGACCTGATTTAGTCCTGGTTTAGTCCTGGTGTAGACCTGGTTTAGACTGGAATTAGTCCTGGTTTAGACATGGCGTAGACCTGGTTTAGACCTGGATTAGTCCTGGTTTAGACTCGGTGCAGTCCTGAATTAGTCCTGGCCTACTCTTTGTTTAGTCCTGATGGAGACCTGGCTAAGTCCTGGATTAGTCCTTGGTTTAGTTCTTGAGTAGACCTGGTTTAGGCTTGGGTTTAGTCCTGGTGTAGACCTGGTTAAGTCAAGTTTTAGCCTAAGTGATGGTTTCAGTTCATTAAAAAAGCAAAATATTTTCTGAGGTGGTCTAAGGTGATGGTTCGATCCTGGCTACCATTATTGCATACTGCTGTTGTGTCTTTGGGCAAGACACTCGACCCACCTTGCCTGATGACTCTGTTACTGTGACTGTGTGTGTTTCTCTGTCAGTCTGTCCCAGGGCAGGCAGCTCTCCTCCGCCATTTTGTGACTGACGGATAATGGACAAATCTAGAAAGACTCTGTATAAATGTAATCTATCATCTTTTTATTGTATTTTCTTATCTATTTTAAAGTCTAATTTTCAGCTACTGTTTTTTGTTAGGCAAAAAAATCCTTCTCCATCAGCATATCCTTCTCTAATTTTAGTCCTGGTGAGCTTTTGTACCGTAAACCTGCCTCTCTTTGCTCATGAGTGGATTTTTTCGGCTATGGTTATGGCGCGCCCTGAAACACATCATCCTCAGCCTCACAGCCTCGCCCCTGGTCTGCATTTTGCATATTTTTCAAAAGCTCCTAATCAAAAGAATTTGGGAAAAAGCTAAGAGTATTTTTTAATTTATTTTTTTCGTCGGCATAAACAACTTTCCTTTTTTTTATGAAGCTCACAGCAGATTTTTTACACACACGCCGTTTACGATCGACTGTTGACACTAAACACAAGTGGCTATAAAAGGAAAAGTGTGCCGTAGTATTTGTAGCTTTGTCAGCTCCGCCGCGCAGAAGAGTCGATCTGACAACAAAACATTATACAGCTGAGGTTTATATTGATTTGAAGAGTTTAATTCCTCATGGTCTGCATTATCTGTAACACTGTAGGATGTGGGAGGAAGCTCTACAGTGATCTTTCCAGGAAAAAAGTCATAAAAGCTTTATGACCAAAGGGCAGAGGAAACATATACACAGCCCACTGGGAAAGAGTTGTGTATCCATTGATTATGTATTGTAGTTTACTATTGTTGAATGTATACAAATAAAACTGACTTGAATTAGAGTTTGACCAGTGGAAGATGGAAAATGTCAGTTTACAGAACCCAAATCTGAGACAAAATGAGGGTTAAATTGAGTTAACTGCAAAATAAATTGCTGATTATGATCATGGATAACATAAAAATTGTATAAAAGGAGTAGAAAAAAGAGCTTAGCTTAATTCTGCTCCTTTTAAACATTAAATACTTTTTTTTCTCTTTAAAAATATGAAATGTATATCTGTTGTCTGTATACCTTAAACTAATGACTAATATTGGGGTTTTTTTTTGTTAATGTATATTGTATATTGTATTTATGTTGTGCACTAGCTAAAATTACTTGAATTCAGATTATTAACCTTGATTTGAGTAATGTTTTATTAAATTAGATTTATTTACTAATATGTCTAGATGATTTGACTTGTTTCAAATTATTTCTGTCTTAATTTTAAGCCATTTTTACTTATTTCAAGCAAAATTATCTGCCAATGGGGTAAGTGGAATTTTCTTACCCCTTTGGCAGATAATAAAAGTAAAAATGGCTTAAAATTAAGACAGAAATAATTTGAAACATAAATAAATAATCAAATAATCTAGCCTAGTAAGTAAATAAATCTAATGTAGTAAAAAAAAATACTCAAATCAAGGTTAATAATCTGAATTCAAGTCATTAACTAATTCTAGATATTGTTTTTTTGCAGTGTTGAGTGTAGGGCTGCACAATATGTGAAAAAAATGCAATTTTCAATAACTATGTTAAAAATTACAATGACGATATTACTGCAATATTTCAAAATTGGGCCTATTTTTCTGACAAAAAGTCAAAAGCGTCAAAATCAAAACTTAACACAGACAAAACCAGGAATAAAACCCTGGCTAAATTGCGACTAAATTAAGGAAATTACCACCTTTTAAAACATTTTTTATTTAGTCACAACACATTTTTTTAAGGCTCTGATAGGAAAACGATTGGATGGAAGATGGATAGCGTTATTGCGATATATTTAGATTCGTGCGATACAGATATTGCGTTTACTGATACTGCGATATTGATAATTTCGCGATATATTGTGCAGCCCTAGTTGGGAGGTCAAATATTTCCAAAAAGTGTTCACGGCATTGAAGTCAAAGTGTTTTTTGTCATTGTTTTACTGTGACATCGTCAGTGAAAGAAAACAGATCGTAATACTGCATTTATTCTCTGTTAAGTTCCACATTCTGTACATTTAACCCATCCTTCTTATAGACAGAGATTCTTTGTTCCAAAATGCAGAACAAAGAGATACAAGGATAGTTTTGTTCCTTCAGCGATAACTCTTTAAAACAAGAATTTGAACAACTAAAGGTGAACACTAACACCTTAAAACTGCAACCGAGACCGGGACAAAACCAAGAAAAAATTGGCTCAAGACAAAGACCGGTCTCGGGCGCTACAACGCTGCAAGGTTTCACAACAAATGAAGACTTTTCAGCAATTTTTTTTACCCGAAACAGTCAGGTTTTCGCAAATTTAATATTTAAGTACCTGCAAGCCTGGTTTTAGGACTTAAGTTTGTCTGAAAAAAGCTTGTTTGTTGCAGAACGTCTGTATTAAAAGTGAATGTGAGTCTTGCCACAGCTGCATGGACAGATGTGTATAAGTGTATCTGTATCTGAAGCTGTGTGGACTGTGTTAGGATCACAGCTAAATAAAGGAACACACGTCGTCATTAAACGTGTTAGAGCTGGATCCTGGACTCTCACATCTCGCTCAGCCCTGGGTCTGGATCATAACGACTGCTGTCTCCAAAGGTCAGCCGGACTACAGGCGAGACTCGACCTCTCACGTCAGTCAAACAAGATTTTCTCCCCTCGGCCTGTCTAATTATGCTGTCTGTTTTGTTTTCTGCCTGTCAACGTCACCTTTTTATTTATTTTTTTACCATGACCTTACAAAGTTCAAAAGAGCTCCAGAAGTTCACTAGAGGCCATTACAGATGTGATTGACCTCACCTCACCATTAAAAACACAATGATAACAGTAAGCTATTAATTATAACATCAATTATTCATCAGTTTTTTTCCTCTACAGCTGTATTTTCTGTTATGGGTTTGCAGACTTTATTCAGAGAGGTCTTTCACCGCTGGCCTGGGCTGCAACTAACGATTATTTTGATAATCGATTATTCTGTCAATTACTTTTTCAGTTAGTTGATTAATAATCAAATAAAGACGCGCAAGTAAAATGGTTAAAACTTGAGGTATTTAATAGTTTTTATTAAAATTTGGTGATAATGCTACCAAAAATCACTTAATTTTTACAAAATTAACTCAAGACAAAAGACAAAGCTACAAGCTGCTTCTTGAAGATGTTTATATAGAGCATGTATACATAAAATATCATCTGTAATACATATATGATATTTTTAATCAAAAACACAAAATGTATATTGTTTTTAACTGTTTACTGCTCTATCTAGGTAATAAAACCTTCTCTCACAGAACACGGCATGTGTCAGAGTCTAATAAATATCCCAGTTGGCAATTATTCGATTACTAAATTAGTTGATGATTATTTCAATAATCAATTATAATCAATTAATCCGATTAGTTGTTGCAGCCCTAGATCATACCCATAATCTCCTGATTGTGAGGCACTAACCACTGTAAAAATAAAACTGAAAAACTATTAGATTATTCATTATTTATTGTGTTCATGAATGTGTCCAATAATACAAATAAATTCAAATTAATTAAGAATGACTAACGCGAAGTTTGGAGATTGGACCCACGTTAGCGGCATTGTATTGTGTCCTTGGGCAAGACACTTAACCCACCTTGCCTGAATGAATGAGAGTGTGTTTGGTGGTGGTTGGAGAGGCCATAGCCACAGAATGGCGGCCACATTTCTGTCAGTCTGTCCCAGGGCAGCTGTGGCTACAGATGTAGTTTACCACCGCTGAGTGTTGGGAGTGATTGAATAATGCAATTGTTTTTGAGTGTCCAAAAAAGCATTACATAAGATTGATGCATTATTATTATTATTATTATGACAATTTTTGTATTTATTTAGCTTGGATAGGTGCGCCCATTTAAATCCTCATAGACACATACCACACTAAATATCACTGGTCTACAGCAAAATGCTTCTGGATGCTTCTCTCCGGGTTCTCCGGCTTCCTCCCACCGTCCAAAGACATGCATGTGTTTGGTGAATTGGTGACTCTAAATTGACCCTAGTGAATGAATGCGAGAGTGAATGGTTGTCTGTCTGTGTTCGTCTCTGTGTCAGCCCTGGGACAAGCTGGCCCCTGTCCAGGGTGTACCACGCCTACGGCCCAAAGTTACTGGGATAGGCTCCAGTCACCCGCAACCCCTAATGGGAATAAGCAGAAGAAAATGAATGAAAATGAATGAAAGGGAAGAAGAAGTGTTAGGGAAATGTGTATATAAGTTATCTACTTTTATATGTCTCATAAAATCCTAAGTACGATATGTGTGTTTTGAATGTATTAATCATGTGCTGAGTTACAGAGTGTTCCAGTAGATAATGCTGACGCACGACTGACTGCTTAATCTATACTGACCGTATAGATTAAGCATGGCATGGCCGCAGAAGAATGACCAACTGGATAAGAAAGTGCGGCCTCAGAACTGATAACCAGCGTTGTTATGTTAAATTATCATACGTAGAGTTGATGACTGTCTCTGTCCTAGTTCTCCAATTCCCTTATCGGACAGAGACGGTGCATGTAACCAGGGGCGTGATTTTTAATAAAAAGCATGAGAGCACCAGGGAGCCCAGAGCACATGGAGGGAATGTCCCCGGTGCATGTCACTGGGTCTTTGTCTCTGTCTGCTCTCCTTGCAAGTAAACCATTTAACGTGTCTGTGTTTCTTCTTGTTTTAGTATTATATAGTTGGATTAACCAGCTCCAACAAGAAGTACAAATAAATTAGTAGTACGGCTAAAGGATACACTCTGGTGATGTTTTGGTGCTGACTTTAGCAACTCTATAAAGGGCATCGCTGGGAACTACCGCCCTTAGCTTAAACCATCCTCAGCTCCTCCTCCTCCTCCTCCTCCTCATCATCTCAGTGTGACTCCCTGAATCATCTCGACGCTTTATCTCTCCCATTTAATCGCACGCTGGAGCTGTCCGTCCATCTGTCTTAACGGCTAATGCACAACAACGAAGGCTCGTAAGGGCCTGGGGACAGCTCTCAGCGCCGGCGCCGGGAAAGAAACCACAAGGTGAAAACGCCGCATTACCTTTAATAAGATGTGATTGTATTAGCTAACAAGCGCTACAGCGACGCTGCACTGCCTGCGTTTGCTTATTAAATTATTCAGTGTTATTGTAGCGGGTCTATAGGGAGAGAAAAAGGACGCCTCCTTCCTCTCAGATATTTACATAATTAGCAGCTATTAGACTTTAGCGCTTAAATCAATGAATCCCCAATAGGCAAGTGCATTTTGTCAGATTTTTTTTCAAGGTTTTGTTGAACGGGGATAGCGATGCGAGAGCACGTCACGTCTGAGGCCCGACTCCGCAGAGACTGGTGATAAGTATGATCAAAATAACACTCCATCAATCATCACGGCACAGCGCAGACCGAGGCGTGGGCTGAATGCATTTAGACGCACGGGACAAAGGCCTGGCGACGCATGCACGCGCACTCGTTACAGATGTATACAAATATATGCACAGGGGATAAAGAAGAAGGGATGCCATGTTTGTGAGGGCACAGCGATCCAGGAGCTATCACAACAACACAGCACAGATCTGGAGTTTGCTTTTAATTCTTTGAAATAAAAAATAAAAATACTGTGAATAAGCTATACATTTTGAGCTCCTTCACATTATTCCTGATAGATTCTAGTTGTGGATAGATAAAGGATGTATTGACCAATCAGAGCGCTCCTGTCCTATGAAAGTTTGTGATTGGTTAAACAAAAACCCTTAAAATACAGCTCACAGGTGACCTCAAAGTCTGGTTTTTTTCTCAGATGACTTCTGTTATGCTGCACTAATAACTAAATAATTATCTTTACAAAACTGTTACACAGTTTATAGATGCCTTAGTGACTTCACTGTAAAAAAAAAATTGGCAGCTGTGGTTGCCAGAATTCTACCGTAAAAACTACAAGAGGCCTTTATTTCATTTTACAGTATAATTTTATCACAAATGTTGTTTTTACAGTTTTTGACTTGAGTTTTTATTATTATTTACAGCAAAATAAAGTTATTATCTTTCAAAAAATAGGTTAATGTATATTTTAGTTTGTGACTTAACTTTTACTCAACATTTACTGTAAAATTTAAAGTTATTATCTTTTGAACAGGTGTTAAACTGTAATAAACACAGGACTTGATTTTTTTAACAGTGCTATACTGTATACATTACAAAAAATAAAACTAAAAATTACAATTTTGCCTTATTTTTAATATTACAGTTAATTACCGTAACCAAAACAGTATTTTACCGATATATCAATTACGGTCTTTTACTGTTGAGATTTTACAGATTTTTACCATGAAATCTACAGATATTTTTTACAGTGTTGTGTTATATTTTTGCATTGATTTATATGAGCTTCTAACTCAAAAATAAACAGTAATAACAATGTTTAAACTCAATGGTGTTTAATAATGTTGTTTAACTAATTCTAATGCTTCATAGTGTGAGTTATTCTAAAGTTTTACCAACACTGCAGTTATTTTTAGAGCAGCTAAGGTAGTGAAAAAAAAAGCAAGGCAGAGAAAAGTAGATGAGACACACAAATGTACAGACAAAGCTACGGAAACACACAAAAAAACATTTTCTTATAGAAGCCAAGGGCCGTATGAAATCTCAACCTGTGCCACAAATGGCCCCTGAGCCACACTTTGGACAGATCTGCCCTAGAAAATAAGTGCATCTCCATGATATAGACCATTTTAATGTTTGTAAACAATAAGAATCATGCCATAAGCTAAACAGGCCACAGCCACTTTATTTATTTAGAGCAGCCATTCCCAAAGTCAAGACTGCCGGGGCCCCCTTAAATTTCCAAAAATCCCATGCGGACCCCCAACTATACAACTTCACTCTTTTCAAAAGACGCTGTCGTTTTTTTCTCCATATATTTCTACAAAAGCATTACAAAAACACTGGCTGCTGCCTAAAATTTATTTTAAAGTAATATTTTAAAACAAGTATATACATTTTTTTTGTACTTTGTGTTGTTAGGTACCTAATATTTTCATTGACTAATTGTCTGTTTATTTTTTTATGTTTTATTTGTTGTTATGGACCAAAAACCATGTGTCTGAAATAAAGAACTGATTGAAATTTAAATTGAATTGAAATATAGACAGCCTCTGGGGCCCCCCCTGCAGTACCTTCACGGACCCCCAGGAGGCCCCGGACCCCACTTTGGGAACCACTGATTTAGTGTAAAAGTATACTAAGTATACAACTGTAATTCATTTCAAATGTTTTTTATGTACTTAATGTTTTTAGGTACTTAATATTTTCATTGACTTTTTATATTTTTGTATGTTTTATTTGTTTTTATGAACCAAAACCATGTGTCTGAAATAATAATAATAATAATAATAATAATAATAATAATAATAATCAAAATTAAAATTGAAATATAGACAGCCTCTGGGGGCCCCCCTGTTTTTTCTATGTATGCATGTTTTTTTCTGTTTTTATAAACCAAAACCATGTGTCTGAAATAATAATAATAATAATCATAGAAAATAATAAATTGAAATTAAAATTAAAATATAGACAACCTCTGGGGGCCCCCCTGTAGTACCTTCGCGGACCCCCAGGGGGCCCCGGACCCCACTTTGGGTACCACTGATATAGACCATTTTAAAAGTTGTTTTAAAGTAATATTTTAAAACAAGTATACAACTGTAATTCATTTCAAATGTTTTTTATGTACTTAATGTTTTTAGGTACTTAATATTTTCATTGACTTTTTATATTTTTGTATGTTTTATTTGTTTTTATGAACCAAAAACGTGTCTGAAATAATAATAATAATAAAAATAATAATAAATTCAAATTGAAATTGAAATATAGACAGCCTCTGGGGCCCCCCTGTAGTACCTTCGTGGACCCCACTTTGGGAACCGCTGGGCTAAATAATATAAGTTTCAGATTTGTGTTTTGTTTGATTGTAAATACTTAAAGCAAGCAATTATACCATACTGCAACACCAGAAAACCAGTAAAATAAATGTTTCTATTATCTAAGCAGTCTGATGAAGTAATTATGCTAATCTCCAGTGTGTAAGTAAACTATTATCCAAAGGCGCACGTGTGGAGGTGAGCAGACTGTGACCTCTCTGGAAATGAACTCGCTGAGGGACTGGAGCCTCGGTACGGCCGATATAACGCACAGATGCTGCTGCTGCTCACACCAACTGTTGTTCCTGCTCACTACACATCACAAAGACACTGTCCAGCTAGCAACAGTCGCACAATGTAGTGGTTCTTAAACTGTGGGACAGGTGCCACTGGGGGGTACGCAGGAGTCATTTACAGTTCTGATTTAGTTTAATTTTATTTCTATTTTTCTTGTGCTCTAGTTGGGGATCTGAAATGTAGACCAGCTGCTAAGTCATGGTTTAAGCACAGTTTAATCTTGGTTTAGTCTTTTTGTTTAGTCCTGGCTCAGACCTGGTTTAGTCCTGGTTTATTCTAAGTTTAGTCCAGTTTTAGTCCTTGTTTAGTTCCAGTTTAGTTACTGCTTTGTCCCCATTTAGTAATAATCATTTTAGTCTGTTGAAGTTCAGTTTTAGCCCTTGTTTAGAACTGATTTAGCCTCTTTTTTAGACTTAGCTTAGGACCTGTTTAGCCCTAGTTTATTCTAAGTTTAAACAAGTTTAAGTCCTTGTTTAGGATTGGTTTAGACCTGGTTCAGTGCAGTTTTAGTCCTTGTTTAGTCCTGGTTTAGATAGTCTTGGTTTATGCTAAGTTCAGTCCTGGTTTAGCACTTGTTTAGTCCTTGTTTAGACCTGGTTTAGCCCTTGTTTAGTCTTGGCTTAGACCTGGTTTAGTTCAGTTTTAGTCCTTGTTTAGACCTGGTTTAGCCCTTGTCAGCCCGTCAGTCTGCCCCAGGGCAGCTGTGGCTACAGAAGTAGCTCACCACCACCAAGTGTGACTGAGGAGTGAATGAATAATTGATCAATTGTAAAGCGTCTTTGAGTGTCCAAAAAAGCGCTATATAAATTCGATGAATTATTATTATTATTATTGTTTAGACCTGGTTCAGTCCAGTTTTAGTCCGTGTTTAGACCTGGTTTAGCCATTGTTTAGACCTGGTTTAGTCCAGTTTTAGTCCGTGTTTAGACCTGGTTTAGATAGTCCTGGTTTATTCTAAGTTCAGTCAATTTTTTTAGTCATTGTTTAGCCCTCATTTAGTCCCTTTTTAAGACTTGCTTAGATCCTGTTTAGACCTGGTTCAGTCCAGTTTTAGTCCGTATTTAGACCTGGTTTAGCCCTTGTTTAGTCTTGGCTTAGACCTGGTTTAGTACAGTTTTAGTCCTTGTTTAGACCTGGTTTAGCCCTTGTTTAGACCTGGTTCAGTCCAGTTTTAGTCCATGTTTAGACCTGGTTTAGCCCTTGTTTAGTCTTGGCTTAGACCTGGTTTAGTACAGTTTTAGTCCTTGTTTAGACCTGGTTTAGCCCTTGTTTAGAACTGGTTCAGTCCAGTTTTAGTCCGTATTTAGACCTGGTTTAGCCCTTGTTTAGACCTGGTTTAGTCCAGTTTTAGTCCATGTTTAGACCTGGTTTAGCCCTTGTTTAGTCTTGGCTTAGACCTGGTTCAGTCCAGTTTTAGTCCGTGTTTAGACCTGGTTTAGCCCTTGTTTAGACCTGGTTTAGTCCAGTTTTAGTCCTTGTTTAGACCTGGTTTAGATAGTCCTGGTTTATTCTAAGTTCAGTCCAATTTTTTAGTCCTTGTTTAGACCTGATTTAGTCCCTTTTTAAGACTTGCTTAGATCCTGTTTAGTCCTGGTTTATTCAAGTTTTAGCCCTTGTTTGGTCCTGGTTTCGCCTTGTTTCATGTCTGACCAGGTTTAGTCAATTTTAATTCGTGTTTAGTCACAGTTTTGTCCTTGTTTGGTCTCGTCCTGTCTTAGTCCTGATTTCAGTCAGTTTGAATCCTTGTTTAGTCCCAGCTGAGTCCTTGTTTTCTCCTCCTTTAGTAATGCTCATGTTGCTCAGCCGAAGCCAAGCCAGAAACTTCCTGAGGTGGTCCTCGGTGTCCTAACGCATTTACGTGAACAGAAATAAATTAAGCACGAGTGTGTCTGAGCGCTGCTGATGAAGGCTCATGTGCTCATAACGCACAGATGGGTGAAAAAAAAACAAGGCATGGAGGAGAGCTCTGTCCTCCGACTGTCCAAGTGGCCCGAACAGATTGAGCTAAAGATGTTCCACGAGGAGCAGAGAGATGACGCAGAGGAAGTTTGGAAGGCGTACCAAATTAAAAAAAAGCAGTCTTGGTGTTTAGCTGGTAGCTGTGAAGAACTGTGAAGAGCTTAGAGACAGCCATTTTAGACGCTGACCTTTAAATCAAATGTCATGTTGAAGATATAAATGAGAACAATGGTTAAGAGGGAAACTGAATCAAAAACGGTGCAAATCTATAAAGCTGATGATGTTACAAGAGCGTAAAATATTCTCCAATGGCGATTAAACCACAGCATAATGTTGTTGATGCTGAATGGACTCGAAAAAGACAACAACTCTGGCACAAGCAGTGTATAACCTGACTATCAGTGTGGTCTGTTACACTGGGCCATCCAGAGACTTCCACAAAAAAGATAGTTAGCAGAAGTCAGGCACCGTATGAAACCCTGGCAGTGATAAGAGAAATACACTGAGTAATACCTGTCACGAGATCATTTTATCCAATCAGAGCAATACCAAGCTGAAGAGCGTACTGTGCTGCGGTGGGAAAACCTGGTGCGATATCTGTGCCACAATGTGCTATACAAGGAGAGTTTGGGGAGAGCTACAAAATGCATTTGAAGTTATAGTTCTATGAGGTTTGATGCCAGAGAAATTAGCAAAATCTTTTTATTGCCATTTTGAGCGGCTTGCAAATACACTTCAGATTAGGGCTGTCAACCTTAACACATTAACGCAAGCGATTAATAGGAAAAAAATGAATGCGTTAAAATTTATTAACGCAAATTAATCACATGATGTGTTTTGCTGTACACCAGCGCTTCTCAAAGCACTTTTGAGTGCATGAAGCCGTGTCGGGGGCGCGTGACCGTCTTGGAAATGTGCGTATATCACAACATTGACTTGCTTTCACGGTGAACGGCCCACGCGTCCAGAGAAGAGAGAGCAGCTGCTTCACGGTCACTGCTTTGGCCGCTGCACTACAGCCCTCTCCTTTCCCTCCCCTCACGAGTCTCATGTAAAACTTTTTACTAATAAATGTTACATGTGCCTTTTATATCACTTCCTTTCACTGACTCTGTCCGTGCGCGTTCCTGGGAGCTGTGCTTTCTGTGCGTCCTGGACCCGCGGTGAGAGCGGGGGGCGATCCCTGGCCATCCCTGAACTCATGGAGCCACAAGCCACAAACTCCTACAAACCATTCATTTGAGCTGTTTTTTTTTCCTAAAGAGTCAGTTCTCGACTCAGAGCGTCAGCCTCACTGCGGACAGGTGACCGTGCCCCGCCCCTGACAGGTGACCGTGCCCCGCCCCTGACAGGTGACCGTGCCCCGCCCCTGACAGGTGACCGTGCCCCGCCCCTGACAGGTGACCGTGCCCCGCCCCTGACAGGTGACCGTGCCCCGCCCCTGACAGGTGACCGTGCCCCGCCCCTGACAGGTGACCGTGCCCCGCCCCTGACAGGTGACCGTGCCCCACCCTTGACAGGTGACCGTGCCCCGCCCCTGACAGGTGACCGTGCCCCGCCCCTGACAGGTGACCGTGCCCTTCCCCTGACAGGTGACCGTGCCCCGCCCCTGACAGGTGACCGTGCCCCGCCCCTGACAGGTGACCGTGCCCCGCCCCTGACAGGTGACCGTGCCCTTCCCCTGACAGGTGACCGTGCCCCGCCCCTGACAGGTGACCGTGCCCCGCCCCTGACAGGTGACCGTGCCCCGCCCCTGACAGGTGACCGAGCCCCGCCCCTGTCCACGGCGCTGAGAGGAGCAGAGGAGAGGCTCAGGTATATTTAATACAGAGCACAGTTCAGCAGACAATGTTATCTCAAAACAGTTGGCCAGTTACTACACAGACTTATTAAAGGCTCTCTCACAATATTCAGAAGTTATTTCTGAGATGTATTTTTTTTTTTATCTGAGTAAAAACACACTCCAACCTCTCTGGACTTTTTTTTTAATTCAAACGCTGCATATTGTTATGGAAAATCTACCACGTTATACATTGTGATTAATCATGATTAATCACAGCCCAAGAGTGTGATTAATCTGATTAATTTTTTTACTCGATTGACAGCACTACTTCAAATACACTTAAGTTGGAGTGAATGCTGCCAGAGCTCCGCAGTATTTCTGGCGCTTTGTTGGAGAACTTTCTGCGACGGTGTTCCCAGTTCTTGCCAAACTACACACATCGGATTGCACCAAACCGGATACTGAACAACAACATCTGGATTTTCAACGTAAAAACCTACACTATACACACAGCATTTAATTTTTATAATAATATTTATATACTTTATGCATATGTGTTTGTTAAAATATGTTATGTACGTATATTTCTTATTAATAAAATGTATTCTAACACACGACAACAAATGTCTTGAATCCAGTCACAAGCCATTCAGTTGCTACAAAAGCTAAGTAGCCATAGATGAGGAGAAATGAATCCTGGAGGTGGAAAAGCAAAGCACCCTCTATGACTCCACACATCTTTTCTACAAGAGCACAACCAGAAAACACAAGACATGGGGTAAAAGCTCAGAGCTCTGCGGCACTGCGCTGGCCTCTCAAAATGCTACCAGCAACGCTCATGCTTGCAGTAAAAATCTGTGGTAAGTGCAGGATACAGCAACACGCCCAAACTGCTAAAAGCTGGACAGAAACACGCTTCTCAGGGAAACATATATCCTTTGAACCCCTGCTTATGGTGAAGAGACATAAGCTTTACAGTGAAAAGCTATGAAAAATAACAAAATCGTGACTAAGTAAAGCTTTGGTTACAATACATATCATTCCTAAATTTACAATAAAAATGCCATGTAATAAACTATGGCTGCACGATATGGAGAAAACATGCGATATTCGATGTTGAAAATTGCAATAACGATATTATTGCGATATTTGAAAATAGAGCCTATTTTTTGAACATAGTAAGTTAAATTCACTACATTTCACAAAAATGTAAGTTCCTGTATTTACAAGTCAAAACAGCGACAAAATCAAAACTTAACACAGACTAAAGCAGGAATAAAACAGTGAGTAAATTAATTAAATTACAACTAAAACTGGACTTTTTACACATTTTTATTTAGTCACAACACATGTTCTTTTAAGGCTCTGGTGGAAAATGATTCTTCAGTGTAAATCTCTGTCAGATGGAAGACCACAGCGTTATTGCGATATATTTAGATTCTTGCGATACAGATATTGCGTTTGCTGATATTACGATAACGATAATTTTACGATATATTGTACAGCCCTATAATAAACTGGTTTTACTCTTGGACATTCTTGATTTAGCATCTTATGGGCTCTAAACCAGGGACGTCCAAACTTTTTCCAAAGAGGGACGGATTTAAAGACGTGTAACAGTCCAAGGGCCGACAGTCCCTTCTTATGTTTTTTAGGATCTGAAGGCACATAAAGCATACATTGAATGCACACTGTTAAGTATTTTGTTTTTAAAAGTCAAATAATTATCAAATCTAAAACAAGACCCAAGAAAATACCATTGTTGAACATAAAATCCATCCTCTCGGTAATTAGGTACTGTATATTTAGCTCAGGTTGATTTTAATGCTTACTATGAGTAATGTGTGATAGAGTAATTTGTAATACTTCAAAATGTGGTAAACATAAAATGCTCAAGGCAGAGAGAAGTAGATGAGATGCACAAATGTACAGATAAAGCCATGGACACTGTATGAAAGTGGGCCATAAGTAATACATTTTGTAATGTAGGCTGAGGGCCATATGAAACCTCAAACTGTGGGTTTAGACATGTCCGCTCTAAACCCAAGAACAACACAAGAGCTCATCCATACAGGGAACATGTCACCAACTGTGAACTATAACGGTGCTAATTGTAGCTAATTCTAAAAAAAAAAGACAGAAAATCTATACCACATCCACAAATTCAGCAGTTTATTTAACAATGCCTACCTTGAAGAAAGCCATGGTGGCCCCGTCCTCCACCACGCCGTACTCGATCTTGGTCTGCTTGGCGAGGTCGTCGGCCGAATCGATGGGCGACTCCATGCGCTCCACGGTGAGGAAGGCCGCCAGGTTGGCCGTGTACGAGGAGATGATGATGAGCGTGAAGAACCACCAGATCCCGCCCACGATTCTGGTGGACAGGGCTTTGGGCATGAGCTCCGAGCCTGGGGCAGAGGAGCAGAGGAGCAGAGCGAGGGGTGAGGCGGGGCGGCGCTGTGGGCCTGTGGCCGGGGAAGCGGCGAGGGAGAGGGCAGAGCTGGGCCCGCTACCGCCGCCGCTGCTGGGACACGCTCACACAGACAGACAGGAGACAGGACAGAGTGGGCAGCAGCGTGGGCTCAGGAAGTTTTGGCTTTCAATGTATTGTCTTTAACGGGCTGTAAAGACAAAACAGGGACCGAAGAAGGACTAAAACTGGACTAAACCAGGACTGAACTAGCTCTAAGCCAGGACTAAAACTGGATTAAACCAGGACTGAACTAGGTCTTAGCCAGGACTAAAACTGGACTAAACCAGGACTGAACTAGCTCTAAGCCAGGACTAAATCTAGACTAAACCAGGACTGAACTAGGTCTTACCCAGGACTAAAACTGGACTAAACCAGGACTAAACTAGCTCTAAGCCAGGACTAAAACTGGACTAAACCAGGACTGAACTAGCTCTAAGCCAGGACTAAATCTAGACTAAACCAGGACTGAACTAGGTCTTACCCAGGACTAAAACTGGATTAATCAAGACTGTACTAGGACTAAGCCAGGACTAAAACTGGACTAAACCAGGACTGAACTAGGTCTTAGCCAGGACTAAATCTAGATTAAACCAAGGCCGAACTAGGTCTATCCCAAGGAAAAAAGCAGGACTAATCTAGGAATAAACCAGGATTTAACCCAGACAAAATCGGATATACTGTAAACAAGCACTGAACCAGGACTAACCTAGGACTAAACCACGTCTAATCAAGGACTAAACTGTGCCTAAACCAGGATTAAGCCAGGACTAAGCCAGGTCTAAACAAGGTGTAAACCAAGAGTAATCCAGGACTAAACCAGGTTTAAACCAGTTCTAAACCAGGACTATTCCAGGACTAAACCAGGTCTAAGCCAGGACTAAACAAGGTCAAAACCAGGTCTAAACCATGACCAAACCAGTTCTAAATCAGGACTGATCCAAGGCTAAACTAGGTCTAAAAAAGAACTAAACCAGGTATAAGACAGGACTAAACCAGGTCTAAACAAGGTCTAAACCAGGACTAAACCAGATCTAAACTAGGACTAAACTGTGCCTAAACCTAGACTAAGCTCTGGTCTAAAATTCAAATTTAAACCATGACCAGAGCAGGACTAAAACAGTGATTACACTTAGCTCCATATTAAACTAAATCAGATCTTACGCCTGAGTACCAAGAGACCTGCGTACCACCAGTGGCATGTGTCCCACAGTTTGAGAACCACAACCAATAGAGATTAGATTAGATTAGAGTGTTTTCCTCCTCTACATGATGACACTTCCTGAGATGTTGCAGCAGTTGTACCAGTGGTGAAGCTGCCTGCAGGCTTTGTTCTGGGCCTGCAGCAGACACTGATGGATGAGTCCCACAGTAAACTTTTATATTAGTTCCAGTTTATATCACAGAGGTTTCTATGAGCCAACATACACTAGGTACCAAATTATTTTAACTGCAATGTCCCGGTCCAGTGGTTCGCAGACTTTTCACGCCATTGTACCAGCACAGAAAAAAATAAAGATGGCGTTCAAAGTACGATTTCAATAAACTAAAATGAGCAATAACAAGTAAGTAAATTAAATCAGAAAAAAACAAGACTAAACCAGGACAAAATCTGGGCTAAAACCTGACTAAACCAAGACTGAAGCAGGACTTATTAATCTAGAACTAAACCTGACTAAATCCAGACTAAACCAGGACCCATTCAAGATTAATCTAGAACTAAACCAGGTCTAATCCAGGACTAAACAAACCTTAAACCAGGATTAATCTAGAACTAAACCTAAATCTAAACTAAGCCAGAACCCATTCAAGATAATGTAGAACTAAACCAGGTCTAACCCAGGACTAAACTGTGCTTAAACCAGGATTAATCTAGAACTAAACCTGCCTAAATCAACACTAAACCAGGACCCAAACAAGATTAATCTAGAACTAAACCAGGTCTCAACCAGGACTAAAGTGAGCTTAAACCAGGATTATTCTAGAACTAAACCTGACTAAATCAAGACTAAACCAGGACCCAACCAAGATTAATCTAGAACTAAACCAAGGTCTAATCCAGGACTAAACAAACCTTAAACCAGGATTAATCTAGAACTAAACCTGGTCTCAACCAGGACTAAAGTGAGCTTAAACCAGGATTAATCTAGAACTAAACCTGACTAAATCAACACTAAACCAGGACCCAACCAAGATTAATCTAGAACTAAACCAGGTCTCAACCAGGACTAAAGTGAGCTTAAACCAGGATTAATCTAGAACTAAACCTGACTAAATCAACACTAAACCAGGACCCAACCAAGATTAATCTAGAACTAAACCAGGTCTAAACCAGGACTAAACAAACCTTAAACCAGGATTAATCTAGAACTAAACCTGACTAAATAAAGACTAAACCAGGACCCAACCAAGATTAATCTAGAACTAAACCAGGTCTCAACCAGGACTAAAGTGAGCTTAAACCAGGATTAATCTAGAACTAAACCTGACTAAATCAAGACTAAACCAGGACCCAACCAAGATTAATCTAGAACTAAACCAGGTCTAATCCAGGACTAAACAAACCTTAAACCAGGATTAATCTAGAACTAAACCTGACTAAATAAAGACTAAACCAGGACCCAACCAAGATTAATCTAGAACTAAACCAGGTCTAAACCAGGACTAAACTGTGCTTAAACCAGGATTAATCTAGAACTAAACCTGACTGAACCAAGACTAAACCAGGACCCAACCAAGATTAATCTAGAACTAAACCAGGTCTAAACCAGGACAAAACTAACCTTAAACCAGGATTAATCTAGAACTAAACCTGACTGAACCAAGACTAAACCAGGACCCAACCAGGATTAATGTAGCACTAAACCAGGTCTAAACTGTGCTTAAACCAGGACTAAGCAGCTGTCTACACTTCAAATTTAAATAACAGGGCAGGACTACAACAGGAATAAAGCTGCCTCTACATTCAACTACATCAGGACTTGAACTGCAAAAGACTCCTGAGTACCATCAGAGGTACATGTACCACAGTTTGAGAACCACTGATCTAGTTTATCTCACATTTTTGTTAATAATGTCAATGTTTTTGAGCCAATCTAATGTCAGAAAAAATAAAATATTAAAATTCTGAACTTGTAAAACCTATTAGTTCCTTATGAGTTTGCTTTAAAATCACTATATTCTGCAAAATAGACTTTCCTGAGCTTTCTACCATTCAACAAAGCCCCGCCCACTCCAGGAAGCACTGACCAATCAACAAGCCCTCTACATCCAGTCTGCTCTCATTCATTTATCCCCCCAAAAAATGGTGTCCATCTCTGCTCCCACTGATTCCTCACAGACATTTTTCATTTTGTAGTAAAATGGCATCATACAAAAAGTTTAAGGAAGTAAACAGCTTTTTTTCCCCCCCAGTTTCTGTTCAATGGAGCTCTGCTGCCCTCTGCTGGTCTCTATTTATTGTAAACACATTCTTTAAGTCTAATAATGTTTTTAAAGGTTGTAAAATGTGCAATGCTGGACAAAATTGGTTTAAAAAAAATACAAAAAAGCACATCTAGTCCCTTTACTTAAATTTGCTAAACAAACTTATATCTGCGTAGTAAAAAAAATGGTTTTATTCGAGGTTGTTGTCGATAAAATGATCGTTCTCCAATCAGACCATGCAGCTGACATAGGCCTTAGGAGATTCAAAGCCATATTTTGCCTAATAATAATAAATGGGTAAATCTAAAAGGCTGCTTAAATGTTTATATTAACAGTGTTTAATGCGGTACGTCGTGATTTTTTTCGGGTCCGGACGGTACGCTGCTGGCAGAGAGGACGACTTATCCGCTCGCTGTCCGGGTGAAAAGGTGCTTTCATGTCAGAGCTCTTCTGTTTGAGCGGCTTAAGTCATTTGAAGGCAGGGATTTGGCTCATCCACGGAGAGGACGGGGCGGATACAGAGGCAGAGAGCAGGGGGAGGTTAACAAGTCTCCGAAATCAGAGGCGCTCAATAAAAGGATTCTGCACTTCTCAGAAACTTTACTTTCACACTGAAGTCCCATTAGTGAGCTGACTCAGGCAACATTAACATCGGGACCTTTAGGAGACTTTTCTAACTATTTTTGCTAACTATTCTTTGAAATTTATTCTGGCTCCTTTTATTGTGGGCCAAAGTTATTTTTCAGAATTATTTTACTTTAACTTTTATGGGATGTCATATTTTAAAAACAGTGAAAAGTTTCAGGCGACAAAAAATTAAACATTTAGAAACTTTTTGGTCTTGATCCACAATTTAGGAACTGTCTAAAAAGGGTCTAAGCCAGGACTAAACCAGGTCTAAGCTGGGCCTAAGCCAGGACTAAACCAGGTCTCAGCTAGGTCTAAACCAGGACTAAGCCAGGACTAAACCAGGTCTAAGTCTAAGCCAGGATTAAACCAGGTCTAAGCTAGGTCTAAGCCAGGACTAAACCGGGTCTCAGCTAGGTCTAAGCCAGGACTAAGCCAGGACTAAACCAGGTCTAAGTCTAAGCCAGGACTAAACCAGGTCTCAGCTAGGTCTAAGCCAGGACTAAACCAGGTCTCAGCTAGGTCTAAACCAGGACTAAACCGGGTCTCAGCTAGGTCTAAGCCAGGACTAAACCAGGTCTAAGCTAGGTCTAAACCAGGACTAAGCCAGGACTAAACCGGGTCTAAGTCTAAGCCAGGACTAAACCAGGTCTCAGCTAGGTCTAAGCCAGGACTAAACCGGGTCTCAGCTAGATCTAAGCCAGGACTAAACCAGGTCTCAGCTAGGTCTAAGCCAGGACTAAACCAGGTCTAAGCTAGGTCTAAGCCAGGACTAAACCAGGTCTAAGTCTAAGCCAGGACTAAACCAGGTCTAAGCTAGGTCTAAGCCAGGACTAAACCAGGTCTCAGCTAGGTCTAAGCCAGGACTAAACCAGGTCTCAGCTAGGTCTAAGCCAGGACTAAACCAGGTCTAAGCTAGGTCTAAACCAGGACTAAGCCAGGACTAAACCGGGTCTAAGTCTAAGCCAGGACTAAACCAGGTCTCAGCTAGGTCTAAGCCAGGACTAAACCGGGTCTCAGCTAGATCTAAGCCAGGACTAAACCAGGTCTCAGCTAGGTCTAAGCCAGGACTAAACCAGGTCTAAGCTAGGTCTAAGCCAGGACTAAACCAGGTCTAAGTCTAAGCCAGGACTAAACCAGGTCTAAGCTAGGTCTAAGCCAGGACTAAACCAGGTCTCAGCTAGGTCTAAGCCAGGACTAAACCAGGTCTCAGCTAGGTCTAAGCCAGGACTAAACCAGGTCTCAGCTAGGTCTAAGCCAGGACTAAACCAGGTCTCAGCTAGGTCTAAGCCAGGACTAAACCAGGTCTACGCTACGCCTAACGCAGAACAAAACAAGGACAAAACCAGGTCTAAGTCTAAGCCAGGACTAACCTAATCCTAGTCCTAGGATGGGCCACAATGGTTCCCAAAATGGAACAGTTTTTTTTGGGAATTGTAGATAATAATCTACAATAGACTGTGATTCTCAGCTGGTGGGTGGGGGCCCTAAAACAGGTCGCAGGGAGGATGAATAAAGTTTCAGTGTTGAGCTTGTGTTTTTTCAGGATACTGCCTGGACCCAAAGAAAGTGTCCCTGATCTGAACGGGACCATCCCCTTTTGTTCTGAGCGTCTGATTTGTCAAAAAATTCAGTCCTTATTCTAGTTCCCCCTCTGTCAAAAACACTAGAGTCAATGAATAATTTTCTTCAAATACAAGGTAGAAAAATGTGATTTAATGAAAATAAGTAGATAGATAGATAGATAATAAGTAGTAGTAGTTGTTATTTTCCCAGGTACAGTTCTTTCTCTCAGTCTATTTATTCATTTATTTATTTTTTATTTTTGCAGAATTGCCTTGATAATAATCGCCAATTCAAATATTCTATTTTTAACAATTAATGTTTTGGGACATTCCAGGGGTAAAGCAACAACCAGAGAGTCGCTGGTTCGAATCTCGCCTATAACACTTACTATACTGTATACAGTTGTGTCTTCTTCATTTAGAGCATGAGAATATGTGGCTGGTTTCTTGTTTATAATACATTTTTTGCAAGATTTTACAATAGCATCACTTTACAAAATTGGCTTGGTAATTATCTTCAAGTATTAAGTTAAGTTGGTGCGTTTCAGTAATGTAACATTGCCAATGAATATATTCCTAATTTTAACAATTTGTGTATTTGGGACATTAAAAAAT
This sequence comes from Bostrychus sinensis, assembly GCA_020698575.1. Taxonomy (NCBI): domain Eukaryota; kingdom Metazoa; phylum Chordata; class Actinopteri; order Gobiiformes; family Eleotridae; genus Bostrychus; species Bostrychus sinensis. The sequence continues at coordinate 7,489,513 of CM036247.1, forward strand.
AGAAAAAAAAAGAAAAACATTGGACTTCTATGTACCAAAATTACCACTAACATTATCGTCTCCAGGCCTAAAATGACTAATGGCCCTCTGCCTAAACTACAGCAGCACACTCGAGTTGAACTAATATTTGTGTGTGAAATTGAACAGTTTTTAATTAAAAGCAGTGTGCGTAATCTTTAAGAGTAATATGTGTGATTTTTACTGTGTAGACTTTAAATCAGAGCAAATCTTAAGCTAATGCATGCACTTAATAGCTACATTTTAAGTAATACAAGTTAGCATAAATAAACACAGTCAATTCAGGGCTTCACGTTAGCATTAGCCAATTAGCTCAATGCAGGAAGAATTTCATTTTGGCTAATACCACAAATACTCCAACTAGCAACTTTGGCAGAAAGAATTTTATACACCTCTCTTAACTTTAGGCATGCATTTCTGTTGCTCTGCTTGGGTGTTCTGCTCTTTATGATTTGTCGTGCTATGATTTGATAAAGTGCATTGTCAGGTTTTACCTAAGCTCATCAGAAAATGAGCTTAGCCTAGCTTTCAGAATGATGTCTGTCCATCCTGTTATCCTTTTTTTTAACCCCATGTGACAATTTTACAGTAATGTTATGTTAAAATATCAAAATTTTTTTAGAGCAAAAGAAAAATGCTGAGTAAATACGCTACAAGTCCAATGTATAAACAATTAAAAAATACTGATTTAAACAAAATAAACAAAAAATAGTGTTTTAAATGATGTGACACAAAATGCACTGAGATAAAACTTATTTTGCCAAGGCAAACCTGTTTTTTAATATCTGATAAATGCCTGTCCATTCATAAAACCACATTTAACATTTCTTTAAGCTTATTGCATACCAGTGGTTCCCAAAGTGGGGTCCGGGGCCCCCTGGGGGTCCGCAAAGGTACTGCAGGGGGGCCCCCAGAGGCTGTCTATGTTAAGCACATATAAAGAAATTGAGTTTGAAATGCACTGTAAAAAACAATGCTGCAAAAACTCAAGGCAACAGGATCCCTCAAGATTTTTGAGTTTTTGTGATCAACTCAAAATCTCAAGTTTTCAGCAACTAATATTTTTTACTCACCAAAGTTTTGCTCACTATCTTTATTTTTTCCAACTCATCTGACTCCGCTGTTCAGAAAAAAGTATTATTGATAATAATAAAAACTAAATATACTACATTTAACAAAAGAATAACTTTTTCTGAACACTGTAAGTTGGCTGTAAGATGAGTAAAAACATAATGATAGAGAGAAAAACTTAAAAATTAGAAAAGTTTTTAGACGTATGAACATCAAATTAAGTGAAAATGTGGAAAACTTGAGATTTTGAGTTGGACCCAAAAATCTTGAGGGATCCTTTGCCTTGAGTTATTGAGTTTTTGCAGCATTTTATGTATTAGTGTATTTGTTTAAAAACATAACTTTAAAACACTTTTTAGCCAATAGACAGTGTCTTTTGTAATGTTTTTTATAGAAATATATGGAGAAAAACATGAAAATAAAATTTAGGATCGAGGGAAGTTGTATTGTTGGGGGTCCACGTGGGATTTTGGTAAATTTAAGGGGCTGTGATGCTCCTGACTTTGGGAATGGCTGTTGTATACTATAAAAAATACACAAAAACTCCAGTCATTAAATTGTGGCTATAGTAAAAACACTAATTGTCAAGCAGCTTTTGACAAAGACTAGCCATGGTGCCAGTGATCAAAAAAGTAAATGTATAGCCCTGAATATATTGGTAAAAGAATGCAGAGGTTGGAGCAGACCTAGAGGAAGACCAAAGAGGAGATTAATGGATATAGTGAAGTTAGTTTGTGTGAGAGAAGACGATGCAGAGGAGAGATGGAAGCACTGTGGCTTCAAATAAAGTAAATATCAAGACTATAATGAATCTCCTTGCGACCCACAACTAGAAAGTAATATCTCTGAGCATCCACGATCAATAGAATAATTTTAAGCTGTGCTATGTCAAGAGGGGTGTCTAAAAACATAATTTTTGCAGTGTCTTCAATTACACCAATATAAATCAAAATGACGCTGCCCACTTTGTCCTTTCACCAAAACACATTCTTTACGTCTGTGGAGCAGTAGACCGTCTTACCCTCGGTCCACCACCAAAAACTACAGCGTTAAAGAGCAAAAAGAGCAACCCTGAGAGAAACAGAGGCTGGTTGGGGGCTGACTGTCATGTACCCAAGGCAACGTCATGAGCTGGGGAGGACGTCCCACACTTTTCTGGGGGACGGGGGCCACCAGAGCGGGGCACAGGGGAGCTCTGTGCATGGGAGCCCCACACTAACCCAAGCCCACCGCCACATCTTCTCAACCAGCAACTCTGAGAAATCTTTTAATTACACAATGCCGACCGTTTTATGCAAGAATCTGTGAAAATGTAAACTTACTCTAGTGGGTCGTAAAAATGCTATCATACTTATACTAATACTTTACACACTTTAAAATTGATGCAAGAGACAAAAAAATATCTGTAAAAAGAGATTGATATTTAGAAATTTAGGGATATTAGTAACCATGCAGTAAGTCATGGCATGCAACCGGCCAAACATTAGTTATTCATAATATTATGTTAATATTAAAACTCCCAGTAGTGTCTGGGCAGCAGCAAGTATCCAGTCATTTAAATTACATGCATCAGGTTTAACACCACACACAAGCTTTCTCTAGCTGTCCTGCAGTGGCTCTTTTAAAATTAAGGATTGTTAAAAATGATACTAGGACTAATGGTGCATTCATGCGGTCCTTGGAAACTTGGGAAAGCATTTTTATGAGTTCAAAAGAACACCTGCACTCAGGAACCTGCTGCCTGACTTCCTCACCTGAAGACATCTGCTTCACGGACAGTTGATTCATTAATTTGTGTTTTTTTCCATCAGCTCTTTGACAAAATGTTGCTATTAATATGAAGTTTACTAAAAGCTGTGGCTTGCATAAAAAGAACAGAATATATTTAGAAATGCTAATCACTGCCGTTAATTTTAATTTCCCCTAATGTCCAAGCTCTTTGGCTAAAGCAGGGGTGTCCAAACTATGGCCCGGGGGCCAAATACGGCCCGCAGACTATTTTTTATTGGCCCTCGGACTTCACTCACAACTGGCCCAAATTGCCACAGATAGCACTTTTTACTGCAAGGTTTGAAACCCAGGTAAAAAACTTCATTTGTATGAGCTGTACCTGGCTTTAAGAAAGAAAAAAATGGAAATTCGTGGCTGGTGGCGCAAAAAAAAAGCAACGTCTTCTTTTGTGGTGATGCAGAATATGGCGCCTCCTGCACATATATTCTTCAGTATGTGGCCCTCAAGGAAAAAAAGTTTGGACACCCCTGGGCTAAAGCTATATTTGCAAAATGTATTAATGTTCAGCTTTTCAGTAATGAGAAGGCTAACATTAAACTGCTGTGGTAAACGCTAATTAATAACATCACTGACCAAAAACTTTGTTGCTCTACATGTGATGACGTTAATATCCTCAGTTTCCGAGATAAAAGCACATGAACATAAAGTTGGGAAAACCTGAGGACCACACGAATGCAGCATATAGCAATACAGGCACAAAATAACAAGATATCGATATACACAAAACATCCTTTCTCATAAAATGTCTTCTGACACGCTTGGGATTTGAACCAGGTCTTTAAAATAAATACATCAATACAATACATATACTTTAAATTATAAAGTCTATTATAACTTCCAAAATGTCTTCAGCTCCGGTGTCACATTCAGTTCAAGTAAAAGTCTGAAGCCACAAAGTCACAGTGTTTAAATAATTTGAATGCCTGGACCCTTTGCAGCTGTGTTATTAAATCTATGTTGCATACTGGAAGAAATGAGTCTTACTTTGACCATGCATTTTAAAGGCAAACATGCCACTTTGTAAAAACTCTGGTTGTTTTATTGAGAAGATATGGCACTGCTTTGTAACCACACAGGCAGGGTTAGGGGCAGAGTATCACTAAGATCGCATTCAACCTCCATCCATCTCAGGTGTCCTGGGGCACTTACCTGATTGGGCCATAGACACATTATTACTGACAGACATTAGAACAACCCATTCACTTAAAAATGTATGGCCTTTAATAAGTTATACCTAATTTAAAATGTAGTAGAGTAAGAGCCAGCCAAACAAACTCTTTTCCTATTCTATACAAAGAATCCCTTTGTTTGACTTTCATTTCTATGGGCAGAACAAACACAGGCGGAGTAACCAATCAGAGAAACGAACCTGCACGCTTAGGAAGAATAGGGGTTATGCGCTAACTACTTCTGCATTCGACTAAACGGAAGGATCCACTTCAAGTCACAGCTTGTAAGCGAGCAGCCGGACATGGGCAGCTTCAGAAAACATATTTATGTCTTACACATCGCAAAATAAAATCACCAAACTAAAGTTGCAATGGACTAACGCAGTTGTATCCTTCAAACAAGGGTTTTAGCATTTGTGTGTTATTTGTTTCTCTAATCGCTGAGCGCGGAGGTGGGATATTGTTGAGTCAATCACCCGGCGCACTTTATTTCAACGAATATAAAGCACACAGCAAGTTAAATTACGTGATACTTAATCGCAAACAACACTACTGCCCATTTTAGCACAGTCTTAATTTATTATACACCTATTAAGGGACTTTGACGTATTTATTAATTTCTACACTCCAAGGCTACAACCGTTGTTTTGAAGCCGCTTTCACAGCTCTTCTGTGGCGTTTTCAGATGTTTTTGTGCACACTGTGGCTGTTTTTGGTCGCATACTTTAGTAAAATGTGATGTGATGGCTTTAGTTAATTGACGCAACAAGATTCCCGTCTCTGCGCTCAGCAATTAGGTAAATATTTAACACACAAATGCTAAAACCCTTGTTTGAAGGATAAAACTGTGTTAGACCATTGCATTGTTAGTTTGGTGATTTTATTTAGCGATGTGTAAGACATAAATATGTTTTTTGAACCCGCCCTTGTCCGGCTGCTCGCTTACAAGCTGTGACCAGAAGTGGATCATTCCGTTTAGCTGAATGCAGATGAACTTGAAGCGCATAACCCATATTGTTGCCAGTTTTGCCATCAATGTTTGTGTGTATATAATAATGGTAATGTAGTGTATAGAATTCATTTTTTTATGGACCTGAAATCGGTAGAGATATGTATGAGTGCTGGTACACTATGGTAATAACGGGTGGGCAGGTGTATATATACTAGAAGGTGCGTATATAATGTATGTAATGTAGTATATTGAATTTAACTTCTGTGTGGCCCCAAAATCTGTATGGACGAGCAGGTGCTGGTACACTTATGGTAATAATGGGTGGGCAAGATGTATGTACTAAAAGGGGTTTTAGATAGTTTTATAGTATATAATTAGATCAATGTTCAATGTGCTGTATGACATTCTCCTATTTCCCTCAACCCTTGGGACAATGGATGGAAATTAGCATTCTTGTTAAAATCCGGTATGTTTACATTCATGCTATATATGCCTGTCTGTTCATTAACATGCACTGTCCCGTTTAAATAAATAAATAAATAAATAAATAAATGTTTGCTGTATTATTAGCAACTGTGTACATTTGTTTGAATGTTTTGCTACGATGGACGTAAATGGGACTTTACTGTTGTTAAAATGGCAACAAGACGAAGAAAAAAGTCCCACAGAGGACTGAACAACAACAAAGACTTCAGCAGAACCAACAGGTGATGGTGGCGCAGTGGGTTAAGCATTCGCCCAGCAATCGGAGGGTAGCCGGTTCGAATCCCATCTGAAGCGCATACTGTTGTTGTGTCCCTGGGCAAGACACTTCACCCACCTTGCCTGTGTGAATGTGTTAGTGTGGCTGTGTTTGGTGGTGGTCGGAGGGGCCGTTGGCGCAGATTGGCAGCCACGCTTCCGTCAGTCTGCCCCAGGGCAGCTGTGGCGACAGAAGTAGTGACTGAGGAGTGAATGAATAATTGATCAATTGTAAAGCGTCTTTGAGTGTCCAAAAAAGCGCTATATAAATTTGATGAATTATTATTAAAAACTCTAAACACTGTTAATCTGGTCAGAGAAGTTATGTATTAGCTGGAGCCATCTTGGTTAGTTTTGATAGGAGATTATCTTCTGGTTTTGTAAGATGCGCTGCAGATAAATGGCTGTCATAGGTCGGTATCCGGCTCCCTATGGCTGACTCTCTTGCTAATGCCTATGTGGCTCACCTGGTAGGGCCCATACCACATAAACAGAGCAACTTGACTCTCAGTTCTGGAAGACTTGCTCTATGTCATTCTCCATCCCTCTCTCCCTGACTGTCACTGTTACATAAAGCCTAAAGATATCTCTATCCATGTGGCTGTACATTTTTGGACCACAAAATAACCTAAAATGTTGTGGTCCAATAATATAAATGTGCTTTTTGATAACGATCCATCATATTTTAGAGCCCATACATTGTCTATCAGTAATACACAGTCTTAAGATGGGACAGGGAGGTTGTAGGGGGGCGGGTTGTTGTTAGAAGGCCAAGAAAAAGGGGCACACATGCAGTGAGTTCATCATTCGTCACCAATCATTCATATCCCACTCTTATCCAGTCATGTACTCTTAAAGCTCCATGCACAGAGGCCTCCCATGCATGTTCGCGGGCTAAAGTTTGACCCCCAGTAAAAACGTGGGACAGAGGTATAATATGCAGGGGAAGGGGGGGGCAGGCCGAGGCGTCTACCTTGCTGCATGAGAGCTCCAACTCCAAACCAGAAACTATTGAGCAGCGTGAAATTGTTTTCCACTACGTCCGACTCGGGGTTGCACGGGTGGGGATTGTACCACTCGTAGGGACTAAACCTGAAGAACAAACACACACACACACAGACGTTTATACACAATTCACGTAGAGGAGGTCATCGGACAATATGGCCGACGTCCTACCTGGAGAGATAGGAGAGAAAAAAACAAAGGTTAGTTAGACAAAGGAAAAGCACATCTGTGTCATTAAACAGTCCTGCTCAAAGTTAGAAGACCAGGAAGACAGTTGGGAGACTTTTGTGCAGGTGGATCATAACCAGATTGTATAAGGAGCTTTGAAATGTAAAAAGAAGTGCAACATAAGACCAATTTGTGAAAAACTGGCCTGAATTTAGCCTGTGTAGCAGAGTGAGGTGAGTCTGAAACATCTCCCATTGAACAAACTTGAACTTACCACTTAAAGCAGAACTAAGTAACTTTTTCAACCATATCGAAGTCCAGATAATGGCTAAACGAGTTGTTACAGGGTGATAAAAAAGGGTCCTGCAGCTTTCCCTGCTGTCTCAGGCCGAAAACCAGCCTTGCAAGAATGAGCACAGGAGTCGACCCGGAGTGCCTGAAGTTCTCAGGTCTCGCAAAAAAAAGCAGCTTGTTAGCCAAAAACAGCAAGAAATGAGAATTGTTCTGCTTTAATAATGAACATTTAGCTACAATAGGTCTGGCTTTATTGTTTTTCCATTGTATGTATAGTTTCACATTGTTTTTATTCCCCATATCTGTGTCCAAATCCATTCCGTATTCCCTAACACCATTAGTAAACGTATTTTTGGACACAAACCAGCTAGGCAATTTTTCCATCACACTAATCCCACCAACAGAGGTCACAAGCCAGTGTACTCTCTTTGTGCCAGTGTCAAGCCCAGATAAATGGAGTAAAAATGGAGGATAAATGGAGAAAAGAGTGTCCGGTGTAAAAACCTCTAAATATATGAATTGCTGCATGATCTGATCTACTGTGGTGATCCAGGAAAGGAAAAAGCCAAAAGGAAAGACAATTTTTGCAAAGCTTTTTTGCTTTGGATGAAGACGGCTTGAACTGAAGAGGTTCCAGACCCACCTCACTTAATAAAGTAAATGGGTTTGCCTAGTATTTCTACCCATGCAATGCTTTAAATCCATAATCTGGATGGATTATGGTACTAATATTAATACATGGATTTTTTAGACAGAGAAATATTTTTGTATTGTACCTTGACATGTTTCGACTGATTTTCTGCAGTTTTCCTCAGAAGTGTCATACAATGTTACTGTGACGTGTCTGATTAAAACAGGTTTTGGCATTGTCTTCTTACCTGAAGCAATAGGACGACAGTGCCATCTGCAGTCTGACTTCTTCAAAACTGTAAATCAGGACAATAGGGTAGGCAAGGTAGGCAACTGCCCAGAGCTGAATGGGGGCCCCCAAGAATGACCATAGAGAACAAACCATTTCAGCAACGGAAAACAAACCACTGAAGTGACGCTGCCAGTCAAACCATAAATTGTAGCCAGCCTAAAATATTGTTTACGATCAAAAATGGACCAGAAAACAGGAAATCATATATGTTTTGTTGAGTTTCTGGGGGTGGACTCCTGGACACCCCTTGTCTTATATTGTCCCACATATTCATCAGTACATTATGCATAAAAGGCCACAATTATGAGGCAAAAGGAAAGCTTATGTTAATGCTAATCAATCGCCCCTTGTTGTGATAGTTTTGGTTTGAGGTGGGATTTACAAGAATTGTTTTTAGCCTATAAAGGGCCTCAGTTGTGTTTTTTGCCTAGGGCCCTTATAGTGTCTAGAACCGGCTCTGACAGAGACAAGGTGGCATATACCAGCTTTCTCATACTCTTCTGAAAAAGTCGGACTGCAGACAGCGGCAAAACCGGTTTAAATCGGCTGACAAGAGGCGTCACATGCCTTTTCTGAGGATGACCGCAGCAAACAACCCGAAACATGTCATGATACGACACAAAAATATTGGTCTGCTATAAGAAATCCATGTATTAGCATTAAATCCAAGTTTGCTGTTTCTTCTTTTCACATTTCGAAGCTCCAGTTACAATTTGCTTTGACTCCACCAGCGTACAATTCTTTCATTTAATCTTTTCCCCAAGTCTTATGATCCTGACCAGGAGCGTATCCGTATGTATCATGTGTTTTGCCATGCTGCTAATTAGATTACCGTTTTTAGAGCTTTGTTAAACGATTTTTTAAGTAGGATTTCTTCATGAATAAAGCCATTAGGCAAAATAAAAGCCTCGTCAATAATTACTCCTCTCCATCTCTCTCTTGTGTATTTTTTTTTTCAATTTTAATAACACACACAATAGTTTGGGGAGTGGGCCTGGGTAGTCACAGCACTTGTACCGGGGAAGTGGCTCCTCTTGTGGGCGTGCTCATATCAAAGGCAATTCCCTCAGTAATTTAATCGGAAAATAACTTCATTGTCAGCTGAGAAAAGAGCTAATAATCCTTATAATCTTGGAGAGGCATTAATATTCAGCAGATCAAACGCTTCATTCCCGTCAGAGCCCATGCCAGCACCCCCCTCCTCTCTTCCCCGTTCTCCTCAACCAGAGAGATTTCTCATTTATTCACGTTTAAATAAAAGTGACATTACATTAGTAAAGGTTGATTGGTCTACAATTAAGCATCCTGACCTGATTTGGTTTGTGGCAAAGTGGAGGCAACGAGAGGGCCCCTGTCTTGACTCACAAGCTTGTAACGCATACACGCACACGCAAGGGTTGCACTAATCAAAATGCAAGTGCATTATGGGGACTTGTCTCAGCGAGGACCGTCCAACGCACTGGAAGTCACAACTGATAACGCTGATGTGGAGGAAACATCTGGACTAAGGATAATACACAGGGAAGAGAGACGTGAGTGGATTAAATCGTCCTAGGGGTCAAGTCACTGGGAATTTTTTTTTAATACGGGACTCGAGTCACTGTTTAGAGGGCTAAGAACAGAAAATGCTATTGATATGCAGTAGTATTACTATGCAGGTCATGGAAAATCTTATTAAAACGAGCTCTGAATGGCTGATAGTGTTTGAAGTTGGTGCATGGGACAATTGACCTTTTTCATAAAAATGTGAAGTAGTTCCGTGCCGTGTTTTCCCATTTTGGGTTAGCGCTCACCAAGCTCACCAAATTTCACACTTGCAGATGTAATGACAAGAACAGAGGCAAAAACACCCACAAATAGGCCAAGACAAAGGCTACAAACTCTTTCATGACCAATTTATTCACGATTAGCTCAAAGTTCAATTGCTTCCAACAATTAGAATTAGCTAACTACTGATGACAGAAGAAAAAAGTCTATTGGTCACAATAACTCTACGCCAAATGCTGTTCTTGGACTCGTCTCTTCTCACAGAGCAGGACTCGTGACTCGACTCCGACCTGTAAACTGATTTGGACTCAGACTTGAGGGCTAATAGCTTGGACTTGGACTCCGGCACTGTTTAGTTGGCTCTTTGGGCGCTGAAAGATGAGACAGTGCTGCATAATATTCAAGTCTGCGCAAAGAAAAACATCTTTTAATATTCTCTCACAAAATAGGTTCATACAAAACCAAAAGATTTTGCCGTTAAACCCTCATGAGTAAATTCATTGGTGACTCAACTTGGACTTGGACTTCAGTTTATCTGGACTGAATTTGGACTCGAGTTGATTTTGACTGGGCTTGGACAGGATTAAGACTCAACTCAGACTTGCATCACAATTCAAGACAACTCAACTCGGACTCTGCCATTTTTTTGGGTGACTCAGACTCCTACTGCTAATGACTTGACTTGAACCCCAGTCTTTTCTGATTGCAGCAATGTTAACTATAGATCCCTGTCAAAATACACAGAAAGTATCTAGTTACTTTGCTTCTCTGACTTAAGGTCATCCTAATTTTCACAGGCAACAATGCATAGCTCATTTTTATTGAAATTCCTGTTGCGATACTTTTCTACTTCACATTGTCACAAGAAGAATTACTGAACACCCAGCAAGTCATTTGAGTTCATCCACTACATGCTGCAAATAAATTGGATATTCTCCTGTCTAAACAACTGTTCAGTAATCCACTTTTACCACTCCTAAGACAATGTACCAACAACATCTGTGCGTCCGTCGGACCACTGGCTAACAGGCTTTGTTATTCTAATGCTGTTAGCGTTGCGTTCCCCTGCTTCCGACTTCCCTGTGTAGTTCAAGGACCTTTTGTGTACGCCCCGCCTGTGTCTTTCTCTCAGACACACCTTGAACTTATAAATCAATCCTTCCTCTTAGTTCAGATTTGCTTTGCTTAGGTTCATGCGACCTTGCAAGCGACATCTGTGACTTCGTTTACGCCTGTACATGACTTCGTTTACACCTGTATGTGACTTTGTTTCCGCCGTTTGAAAAGCCAATTATCACAAAAATAAGTGAAGTAGTCGCCAATGCCCGACTAGACCTTATAGGAGCGGCAGGCAGAAAAGAAAAAAAAACATGAAAGGATGCAACGTAGCTTAACCTGTCTCTCCCATTGCTGCCATTTTGATCCAATTACTGTGGCCTTACATTATCGGAGGTCATCTGTGCTGTAGAGGGAAAAACTTTGAACAAGGTCAATGCCGAGATAAGCGCAGAGGAGGAGGAAAAAAAAATAGGAAACTTGCCGACAGACAATGTCACGCTTTTATCTTTGAACGAAAGGGGGGTAGGGGTCATTGGAAGAGATGAAATGCGAGATAAGGCCAATGTCAGCGGTGACACGCAGCCCCCGTCCTCCACTGAGCGGCGGTGATTGACATGTGCGGCCTCATAAAGAAAGCGGTTTACCTTATCACAGAGCACACCAAATCATGCTTTAATACTGGAGTATAGGTTTTTAACAAGCAGCTACTTCCAAGGATGAATGACTGAAGAGGTATTGGTCTCAAAAATGTCCTAAACAAGGATACATGAAGTTGGACTATGGACCGAGGTAAGAAAATGTTTGATGTAGAAATTTGGGGTTGTTTTTTTTATTTTTATGCATGCATAGTAGCTGATGAAAGTCATCGGTGTCTAAAATCTGTCTTGGAAACTATGGGCCCTGTTAGAGATAATGCAACATGTCAGTGGAAAAATCAGCTTTCAGTTCTCCATCTAACGCTATTGAACTTCTATTTTGGCTCGCAGTAGGTGAAATGGCCACCCACTAACATCTGGATGGCAGCTTGCAAAAATGTATCTGGCATTTAAGGCGGAGGTGATGCTGTGTGATCTGAGCCACAGTCCGACTTCACTACAGACGTCTTGCTCCTTCTGTTGCAGCCAAATCTCACCCACAACCCAGGTGAGGAGCAGTTCATCCCAAACGCACCTAATCAGAGCCATTATACTCATAAAAACAAAACTTTTCTCATGAAAACAGAATCATTTTACTCATAAATACAGACATTTTCTCGTAAAAACAGAACATTTTTTCAGGAACCAATAAACAGGAATTCTTGATTGTATTTGTGTAATAGCTGGAAACGTCCACCTATGTTTAGAGTCATGTTTTCATTCAGTACAATAACTGGCTCACTTATAGAGGTGTAATGATACAGTATGTATTGATGTATAGATTTTTTTATCCTTACAATACAACTATATTGATACATATTGTATTGAGTCAGCATTTTCTAGACAGTGTATATTGATATAAATGGGAAAAACAATTGATAATATCGGCATATCAATATTAGAAATTTGCATGTTAAAATAAAACCAGATTTGTCTTTTTGGCTGTAATTTTTGTGTTTTGAATGAAATAAAATGTTATTTTCAACTGTGGTTCACTCTCTGTCTGCCGGACATAATCAACCCTGGCTGTGATGCGAGATTTGAGAGTAAATTTTAATGATTTTTTTGGCAAAAGGTTGCTGTATCGATCGTACCAATATCAATCGTATCGAATGATATTGTTCTAAATCAGCCAACATTGTTCTTGAATTGGATCAAAACAATTTTAATTAATACATATTGTATCATTGCTAAAACGTACTCTTACACCCCTACTAACTTAGATTATTTTACTACTGAGTTTTCACTACAACCATTGGTTTTGATAAACTGGGCACACTGCATTGTGTGGGCTATGCTAATGCTTTTGTAATCCAGCTTCCAGGGGTCACAGGCCAGTGTACTCTTTGTGCCAGTCCCAAGCGCATATAAATTGAGAGGATTGCGTCAGGAAGTGCATCAGGCAAAAACATTAGAATGCAATTAACTACACACTGAGAAGCAAAGGAGAAGATGCTATTGCTCTAGTATCAAAACTAAAGGACACCATACTTATAATCCTATGTAAAAACCAACAAACGTCTGTGACTGAGAAAATGAGGGATATGCTTTTAACATGAGCACTTATCAACAGCTGCAGCAGCAGAGGAGCCAGGTGAGTGTTTGATGTGAGGGAACATTAGGGAAGATTTACCACAGAGAGAAAAACCTAATTTTAAAATGAAGGTAAAAGAGCGAGATGTCAGAATCCCGAGTCATAATTATTTCGATAAAGACGTGAGTATTCTCCACAGCGGTCTGATAAGCGTCACTAAGCCGCTCCTTATCTTCAGTCATTTCTGTGGCTGTGGAGGAGGTGAGTCCCCAAAGTGGAACAAGGTGATAACGTGGCTGCTTTAGAAGAGCTCTGAATCTTTTTTTTTTTTTTTTAAGTCATTTTACTGCGATAGCGCCAGAAGCATTGACATTAAACCTGGAATGTTAGCAACATTTAGGGTTAGCGTCGTTAGCGTCAGTGGGTTAAACCTGAAGGCTAATCTGACTCTAGCAGCTTGTATCGGTCCCATTCAGACAGTCAGCCATTCGATACAGCACAGACACAGGCATACATAGATATAAAATGTGCAATGTACACACACATATAGTATTAAAATCTAAAAATGAGCTAAGGCCTGCGGTGCTGTGGCTGATAGTTGTGCTGTAAAGTTGGCCTCACAGTGTTTTGTGAACTAAAACTGATTTAACAGATGACAAATGTGAATAATATCAGACTTTTTTCCCCACAGCTGAGTTTTTTTTTAGGAGTTTTTCCTTTACTGGGACTTTTTAGTTTTAGTGTGTTTATATTTGTGTGACTAATTGTTTGTGAAGCCCTTTAAGGTGAATGCTGTTGTGATATTGGGCTACATGTAAATAAAATTGAATGAAATTGAACTTTCCTGGCTATGAATTGACTGAAAATAAGTCTCAAAGTGAAAATCTAAAGGTGGTTTGTAGCGTAGAAGACGGTTATCTTCTCTAATCCAAGAAACTTTGTCGATTCTGAATTAAACTGGTGAGTGAGGTTGAGCTGAGGTTATACTCTTTAGAGGGAGGAGTTTGACCTGAAATAAATTTTTTTTTGGTCTATAGAGGATGAAAGCCTTAGAGTAGGCCATCTTTCATCTTCAACTCTAAAAACCACTTCCTGGGGCTGGGTACTGTTTTTTTTTTTTTTTCTATACCAGTACTTAAATCAGTGTTCCTGCAGGTATCAGCAAGTCTAATTTAATGCTTTTTAATGCCATTTTTTATTGCAACAAACATACAAATGTAGACGCTTACATTGTCAAAATGTATTTGCAAGTATTGTAAAATACAGGGAAATCAAAAATCTGATGGTTGGGTAATTTGGTCTCGCTGGAAGCAAACTTGTTCCGCCTGTGTGTCACCCTAGTGTAGGCTACAGAAATGGTAAATTATTATTAGTATACATATTTTACTTCAAACCTTTATTTAAATTTTAATGAATGTTGAAATCAAATTTATTCCGACTTAAGGCCTTAATTTTTACAAAATCAATTTAATGACTTTTAATGCTTTTTAATGCTGTATAATGAGACCTGGTTTTCGATACCGGTATCGGAAGAATATGATGTGGATTCATTATTATATTTAGTTATTCTTTAGGCGACTGTGATGTCTTTAGTTAAAAGACAAATATGTTCATAAGATTAGAAAGTTGAATAAGTTCATAAACAAATTAAATTAGAAAGAAAATTATTCTTTGATATAGGGCGGCACGATATGGAGGAAACATGCGATATTTGATAACTATGATGAAAATTATGATAATATTACTGCGATATTTGAAAATAAAGCCTACTTTTCAAACATAGTAAGTTAAATTCACTACATTTCACAAAAATGTAAGATCATGTATTTACAAGTCAAAACAGCAACAAAATCAAAACTTAACACAGACTAAACCAGAAATAAAACAAGGCTAAGCTGTGACGAAATTAATTAAATTACCACTAAAACTGGACTTTTTAAACATTTTTATTTAGTCACAACACATGTTCTTTTAAGGCTCTGATGGAAAAGGATTCTTCAGTGTAAATCTCTGTCAGATGGAAGACCACAGTGTTATTGCGATATATTTAGATTCTTGCGATACGGATCTTGCATTTGCTGATATTGCGATAACGATAATTTTGCGATATATTGTGCAGCCTTACTTTGATACCGCTCAGTACTGGAGCTTTTTGGTCGATACCACTAAGGTATCATTGTTCAGTACCCAGCCATACCACTGCCAGAAAATGTATTTAATCTTGTTTTGACTGAGACAGCCTTAGTGACAGACATTTCTCAGACAATTACAATAAATCATATTCCATATTAAAGATATGCAACACCTCCATAAAAACTGGTTTAAAAAGTCAGTTTAAAGTGTCCATTAAGCTCTGTAGAAAAGTTTTTAAAATACCTATAAGAATTTGTTGGCAGAGTATAACTTGTATTTTGGCGAACGTTGCAGTGCCAGCAGGTGAAACGTCCACCCACGAACATCTGGATGGCAGTTTGCTCAGTTTTATGTGGCAATCTGTACTTTTCCTTCCAAAAACGCTGCACGATAACCACACAGTGAAACAAATGCTCTGTTCAGCTGCAGAAATATAAAAAGTATTTTGTCTGAGATAAAATATGAATAAATCCACCTACAGTATATGTGTGTACAGTGTGGGCTGTGCAACTGTGGAACATTTTGATTCAGAGATGTGATTTTTAGGCTTATTTTCAGAATTCAAATACCTTAGCAGTAATTAGAAGAATGAGAAATGCTGACCAACGGGTTATGGTGCATTTTTTGGGGATGCTTTCAGAAACATACCTAGTCCAGTAAATACGAGGCCAAATTCAGTAAAACCATTCTATTATTTCAAAATAATAAGCACAAATGTTTCAAAACAGTGACTTTTAATCCACATTTTGGTAAATCCTCAATAAATGACTTTCATATTTAGGTAAAAAAAAAAAAATCAGTAGATGCAAAAACAACTACAGTGGGTAGGATTATTTTATGAACAATGTATAAGTTAATATAAAGTTAAAAATCTTTGTGATTCTGTGATTGGTGGTGGTTGGAGAGGCCATAGGCGCAGAATGGCAGCCACATCTCTGTCAGTCTGCCCCAGGGCACCTTTGGCAACAGAATTATTATTATTATTATTATTATTATTATTATTATTATGTTCACATGTCATCTGCTTTTCAAAAAATATTGCATTTCACAAAACACTATGGAGCCGTTGTGCACTAAATCTTTTGTTGCCCTACACATGCAGCTGCAGCAGTGTAGCATGCATTCGTTTACAAAGGAGAGAGAAAGGATCAGAGTGAGGGGGAATTTCCACACTTACCCAAACACTTACTTATTGTGATATAAAAAAAAAAAAGAAAAATACAGATTGGTGCATATTCTGAGCCAACTTAGATGACAGTTGCTGCCTCTTTTGCTTTTGGGTGATCATATCGCCAGTAACATCAGTAAAAGACAAGTTTGTTAGCGGTAAAACTGTCGGACGGCCGCTGTTAAAGAGACGGCCCCGGTCCGAAAGTTTTAGCGTTAACGTGAACCTTTCTGTCTCTGTTTTCTTCACCATGCTTCAGCAACAACTAATGACAAATGTGGAGAGCTTGTCTTTGTGCAGCAGGAGATACCACCACCTCACATATAACAATCAGGCATAACATTATGACCATTTGCCTAATGTGCAGCTCTATATGCAACAAACTGTTAACGCATCAACTTTCAGGGCAAAATATTCACTTGCTGCCTAATTTAGGGTGACCACATTTTTAGACCCAAAAACTAGATCACTTTTTTTTTTTTTTTCCACTTATCATGCTGCATTTGAACTCACCACAGTAACAAAAACGCTCCGTGCAATTTTCTGTCGTATGTACATGGCACTAGGACTTAAGTTTTGAATTTTAATGCCAATTTATTAATAAAAATAGTGACACTGTATAGACAGAAGTGTTTTTAAGTTAAAATAGGGACAACTGGGATATGGTTTGTTGAAAACTGGGACATATTGACAGTCCCAGTTAAATAGGGACATTTGGTGACCCTCGCCCAGGGGTCTGCAACCTTCTGAATCCAAAGGGCCAAATTGTTTCCCAAACATATAAAACTTGAATTTGTAAAGAGCCACAACAAATTTTAATGCACAAAAGTTGCTTAGCCTATAACTAAAATATATCCTACAGGTGTTCATTGATAATTAGAAACTGTGAAAGAACTGTGTCAAATACTGCACTGATTATCTCACTCAGAGAACTAGAGTTACATCCTGTAAATATTTCTCGGCGCTCGTGTGTGGCTCTTTAATCAGTCTGTGTGTGCAACTGTGTGACTATTGAAGCTAAAACAGTTCATTATAACAAATTAACAATTAGGCCCACAGCATATTCTGGAAAACATGGAGAAAGTTTTATTTTAAATTGACAAATGTAGATGTAGGTTGTTTTTTTTAGTCATCTACGTATTAATTTATTGACTTGACACAACCAGATGTCAGATGCCCAAGGAGCAAGGCTAAAGAGACACATGTAACCCATCCACTAACAAGTGCCATGATGAAGAGATGTCAGTGGTCATAATGTAATGCCTGATCAGTGCATTATGCAAAGTTGATGGCCAGATTTGACTCCTCTTGGCCTTCGAGAGTTTGTACAAACCATATAACGCTAAAGAAAGTGTATCGAATGCAAACAAAATTAAAGCTTTTAGTCTGACAGGACGTCTAGGCCTTGCCCTTAAATTTGTTCTTGTCCTGTAAACTTTGCTCATGAACTAGTCCAAGCAAAAACAGAGCACTAGACATTTTTATTCTGTCTTCTTGGACTCAGATATACTGGCGTCTGTCTTTGGTCTTAGTATCATTTACAGCTGACTAACTAACATATTTACCACTACAAGAATTTGGAGAACTATTAAAGCTTCCTTGAAATACAAGGTCGTAACTACTAGGACTCTGGATGTAAACATTCTCATGCAGCCAAGAAACAAACAATGGTTTAAAAACTCTCCTGACTCCAAAGTTACATGGAAAAAGCTTGATTCTTGAGCTGCTGTTGGTGGCTTAAAACCTCCGCACACCAAAGTAAATCCTTGACTGACTCTCCAAGGTCAGCGACGCCAACGACAACAAGCTTTGACGAATAAAGGAATCTGGAATGAGGCTCAGCTGCGCTCCGACAAAGAAACGAGCCCCTTTGAAAAGATAATAACTACGAACTAGCAACTGGTGCGTCGGTGGCTTATTTATTTTATAAGTCGGACGCCCTTGTGCGGCATTTGAAGCATGGTGAGGGGAAACCAGAGGAAAAAGGAAAGACATCAAGGACTCGGAGACACTGGGGACAGCGAGGGAGAGACCATTCGCACAACACAACCTCTGCCAGCGGGCCCACACTCTCTCCAGCGCACTCATACAACCCTGCAGGCCTAGGACTTCTCTGAGCTCTGTGTTACCTGCTCAGCTGACCACGTGTTGGCCTTATGATTGGTTACTGGCCGACCAATCAGAGGGCTGCAACCGACTGCAACCATCGTCTCCACAGCGTAGACAAACTTTGCATTGAACTTCATTGGATTACATTAAGGTGCTACTGAGCTGCATACTGATTAAAGGCAGAAAAAATAACATGTATAATCTTGTATTTGTATAATTGTGTAGATATTTTCCACAGTTTTTGTTTGAAATAAGTTTGCAAATGTGAAGATGGATGTTCTGTATACATGCGAACACATTAGCATCCTTAATTTTAGGCCTAGTTATTACCAGGCCAATGGTAGTCGTCCTAGGTTAGAAAGGAAACATTTTACCAAATAAAATAAGAAAATTATTAGAAAATGTTTGTTTGTAAAAAGTACGTTTTGTTGAGTGATTTCTATAGACCCTTTCACAAATGATGTATTCAAATAAGTTGCGGCAATATTAGCATTTATTCCTATTCATTTTTATGAGTGAGCAAATTCAAAATATTCAATTAGATGTTTTTAGATGATATTTTAAACTATTGTGGTCCATCACATTTTTGTAAATCTTTTTCCAGCAAAATTATTATTGAGGAAATTATATTAAATAGCCTTTAGCTGCTGATTATCGATGGTAATTGTTGTGGTAAATATAATCGCTAAACATTGACATTTATCTTTTCTAAGCAGGCTCTGATGTTATGTTCATGTGGTTCATTGTTTCAGTTGCAAAAATTGTATTAAATATTAATAATTATTACAATATTTACCTGAATTTTTTTGAGAAAAAGAAATTGTAATCATATAAATTTAATGAAAGGGTCTATTGTAGTAGATAGTATTTAAAACAATCAGTGGTCCTAAAATAACTTGTATCTAATTGTTTACACTCAGCCAGAAATGGATTATTCTGGATTATTGAAAATGGGTTACATCAGTGGTACTCAAATGGTGGGACGGGTACTTTTGGAGACACACAGTACTCTTTTGCAATTCAAATTTTAATTTAGTTTAATTTAGAGCCTGATCTAATAGTGAAGTGTAGACCTCGACGTCTTAAATCCTGGATTAGACCTGGTTTAGTCCAGGTTTAGCAACCGTTTAAGCCTTTATTCCTTGGTTTAGACCTGGGTTAGTTCTGATTTAGTCCATTAAAGATGGTGCTTGGAAAGACAAATATTTTCTGAGGTGGTAAAAGTTGAAGATCTCTGAGCTACATTAATGTACTGACCTGAAACAATTATAGCCCAAGTCACCAAAATGCCATTTCTCTCAACTTCTGAACAATTACTAAAATTCGCTTTAGTTTGCAGCCAATTTACATTATTTCAGTTTCACAGTGAAGACCAGTGCAAAGTTTTCTATCACCAACATTACTTGCCATGTATTTCTAAATAAATGAATTCCTCTGACTTTGTCGGTCAGTCACCGATCAAAAGGCCAGCAATTGGTCATCACTTTAATCCATAGGCAGATGTCTTATGTCACTACGTATCAAGCTGAAATTACTGACCGTTTGTTTAGTGTTAGTTCGAGATTAGCTCTGGTTTAGCTCGTTGTTAGTCAGACAGACAAGGACGACTTTAGCATTAGCACGTTAAAGTAAAAAGGCTGCTGTGTGTGCATAAAACCGTGAAAAATAACAATTGCTGCAAGTTGGACATGTTACCTGGCTATGACAAACAGCACACAACTGACACCCAAGTAAGCCAGCAGAATATACATCCAGATATCGGGCGAGAGGGGGTTGAGGAAGGAGAAGACCCCGGGGTTGGTCCCGTTTGGCTTGCGGTACAGTATACTTATCCCCAGCGTCATGAAGGGCTTGGAGAAGTCGATGACCTTCTCGCGGACGTACGTGATGGCCAAGGGAGCGACGGCCAGGTCAGCTCTCTGTCAGACAGCACAGGGAAGAAGGGAGAAGGAAAAAAAGAGGGAGAGGGGCCGTAAGTCACAGCCACAGGAAGCATTTAGAGCCAATCAAATTAAGAAAACAGCGTCTTTAAACACTACACAGCCCTGTCCCGAGGCACTTAGCTGAAATTTAATGCCTGGCTCTTTTCTTTCTGTATTCTCAGTGGGCTTTTTCTGAAGACAAGTTACTGTAAATTATTTTTAGATGCCTTTTGTTAGATACTTGAGATGATGTTCAGCAGAGTCTGTGCATCACTGTGGGAAGCTGAGTATGGTATTTATTTTTTATACTTAATCACACTCAGTCATATGTTTATAATGAAATGTAAAGCGTCCTTGGGTTTCTTGAAAGGCACACTAGAAATTACTACTACTACTATTATTATTATTATTATTCATCTTCTTCCACTTCTTCCACTCTTATTTAGAGGGCTTATTTAAAATGTAAGCGTAAATAATAAATAACAATATATTGCTCTTTGAGAAGTGGAAAAGTACTTACAATCTGTAAGTAGAAGTACTGTTACTTCAATATATTGCTACTCAACTTAGCACTGGCACAAAAAAGTATTAAGAAAAAAAAATTACAAGAGTACAGTTTTTACCTACTACTACTACTAAGGGATCTTCTGGTCTTTTACTAATTTTGAGATTTTAAAATGTACTTTTTAATTTTTTTGTCCTCATATTTGCTCAAGTAAAAATATGTTATGCTACTTCATTTAACATGTTATTTCTACTGTTTCATACTTTTGCAAAGTTAAGTGATTTCAGCCATTATAGTAATATCATTAACAACACAGCTACTTTAGAAGCATGTACAGTCTTTAAGAACATGAAGACTGAGGTTTTAAAAGAATGGAAAGATGCATCCTTACAGACCTGAACTATGATCCTGTAGATGAGCTAATGGACTTTATTTAACAGTCATAGACACATTTATAGCCTGTCCTTCAATGTGGTCTCCAAAAGGTTTCTTCTTTTTTTGTCCCACCGCTGTTTTTTTTTAGGAGTTTTTCCTTTGCTTAGAAGGAGGGTCTAAGGACAGGGGATGTCCTGGGACTGTTTAGTGTAGTTATTGTTTATGTTTGCTTGTGTGAATAAGTGGCATCACATTCTTAATCCTTAAGGTTTAATATGACGTTGACCCACCCTTTGTATTCACAGTGAAGCCCGAAATTATTCATACCCCTGGAAAATTCTGACTTAAAGTTACTTTCATTCAACCAGCAAGGTATTTTTGATCGGAAATGACACAGGCTTCTCCCAAAAGATAATAAGACGACGTACAAGAGGTATCATTGTGGAAAAAAAAATTTCTCAGCTTTTATTTACATTTACATTTTATTTACATTTACAATAAAAGTAACTTTAAGTTAGAATTTGCCAGGGGTATGAATAATTTCGGGCTTCACTGTATCTACGTCAGACATCTACGTTTCTGACGTTCTTGTCCAATGTCAGACACTGACTCTCACTCATCCAGGGGAACTGGGTCTGACGCAACAAAAGGTTCAAAAGGCAGTCATCTGGACTTGATTTTTAAAGTTGAAGACGTTTCAGCTCTTATCCAAGAGGCTTTCTCAAATCTGAAATTGATGACTGCCTTTAAGCATTTTGTTGCGTCAGACCCTGATGTTGTAGGAGAAGGCCTGTCCCAAAGGTGTTCTGTCAGGTTGAGGTCAGGACTCTGTGCAGGTTCAGTCAACTTCTTCCACACCAAACTCACTCATCCATGTCTTTATGGACCTTGCTTTGTGCTCTGGTGCAGTCATGTTGGGATTGAATGTGATGGCTCTCACTGACGATGATAGATTATTCCAGTCTAAGCTCTAAGTACTGTTCTACTATAGCCAATAGCCTCAGCTGTACATCATCATACTACACTCAAGGAAAAAAGAAACGCACCACTGCTTTTTTACCACATTTTTGTTTGGTTACTTATTTTTTATGGAAATATTCCATGTGCACATCAACCATATACCCGTCCCTGATATTCATACCCAATTAATCAATGCTTATGACAGTTTCAATAACAATAACATGACCAAACAATAATAATGCAGCAGTTGTGACATGTGGTCGACCAGATCTGGGACGGTCATTGGAGGATCCAGTGGTGTGGAAACGCTCAGCGAGGCGTACAACAGTAGAGTGATGGACTCCAAACTCCTGGCTACAGCCGTGTGCTCCTTCAGCTTGAAGCAGGCCAATGGCTGCCAATCTCTCTCTGGTTGCAGGAGTCGTGGCATCGTGAACAAATGTGCTTTTTTTTCCATTTTGGTGTCTTTTTATAGGAAATGGTTGTGCACAATTGAGGACAGGTCCAATTCATCTCTGAGTTTTACTCATGACCCAGACAGAGGTGATTAATACAAAAATACAGTTGTTATTGCTCATCAAAATCAATCAACCGGAACCAGGAAAACAGTCATTTCATTTTGACTCAGAATAGTACTAAACTCATTGTAGTCTGTAATTTTTCACTGGCTGTAATATTTTTTGACAAATTGAGAAAATGAAAGTGGTGCGTTTCTTTTTTCCTTGAGTGTATGTTGTTCATCGTATTTGAAAATCAAGTTGCACCAAAAATGGCATCTATCAGTAAAGTGAAATAAACAAGCCTGCTTTTCCATCGCAGTCATTTGTACTCAGTAGTAGTAGGCGAGACTGCATTGTTGAGTAAATATTTGCAGACAAGGTAAGACAATGGTAAACGTCTTATTGCACATAGCCTCATAATGATACCTAAAAATCTATATGTAAGCTAAAAACTAGAAGCTGTTTCTGAGAGACACAAACTTTGACTCTCCACGCGTCACGCCGCCAGCCACACGCGCAGCCAATTCATCCCGGAGTGATATATGGCAACCTTCACGGGACAAAAAGGATATATCTTTTGAGGAATGAACCACTTGACCTTGTTGTGAGTGTTTAGCATTTATAGTCACAAAGCAGCCTCCTCAGATTTATTAAGTGTCAGCCCACAACATGCTTTTGGGGCCCCCGATATGGAAACATGACTCGCCTGGATACGCTCTGTGCATCCTCCTTTTAACGTCTATCTCCACGGCGCAGATTTCATATACAAATGTGTCATCTGCCGTCGCCAAAGAGGGGATTAGTATCAAAAATATCTGTAAACAATATGGTAATTCTCAAGACTTATCAGAATATGTGGTTTAAATGCACATATATTTAGATTGACAGAAAGGCTAGAACATACCTCCAATTTTAATCTGTTTAAAAGCAACTGTGCAAGTATTGAAAGCTAACCTTGCGTGGAGGTCAGAAATATCAATACAAACATTTATAGTGCTTTGCCAAACTGACTGAACATTACTGATGCAAGCAAACGAAAGAAAAGTAGTGTAAGTCGGCAAGATATGGCTTCATTTTCTATATTCGAGTCACCGTATTTGTTATCTATTAATAAAATCTTGATATGTTTGTGTATACTTAAAGCTGGCAGCGGATGATCTCTCCGAAAAGCCTCTGCATATCCTCTCTGTGTTATTGTGGGCTCTCTCCAGCTTCCTCCGACTGTTCAAAGACATGCACGTATGGGTGAAAAGAAAAAAAAACTGTCTGTTAATAGGGCTGGGTATTGTTAAGAACCTCACAATCCAATTTGGTATTGATTTAAATGCTTCAATATTGTTTTTATTATAATTAAATACACAGATAATAAGTACTTGCTGATATTTTTAAATAATAATGTGGGCAATATTTCTAATGGTTAAGAACAAACTGACCCCAACATGTTTTCCTGTCATATTTTATTTATGCTAATCTGTCAGTACTGTGAGAATCACTCAAGGATGTTGCTCACAGCGCCCCCACTGGCTGGGGGTTGAATCGATTCGTCAGTTTTCTGAATCAATATTGAATTGAGGGAAAAAAAATTGCTATGCATTGATGAATCGATATTTTTACCCACCCCTACCCATCCGTTTTCAAAACACTGCCCCCTACAGTCCCCATGACTCTGCTGCTGTGTGAACGTGAGAGCGCTTTTGAGTATGAATGAATGAATATAATGATGAAGGCATTTACCATTTACTGACTTGGCGAACTGTATTACTGGATTATTGACTTATTTGGTCTAAATTTCTTCTGATTCCTAACCATTCTTGACTTAAAATTCAGGTAAGCACTTCAACTAAACTGGTAACACATTCTCTACAATTAAGCAGTGATAAGGCATTAATAAATATATCATTAACAATAATTTAATGAACAGACACAGCTTTAACATTTATAATTATAGTTAAAAAGTGTAAACATAGAAGGTCATCTGGACAAAATTTGCCTTTAGAAGACGTTTTGTCACTTTATCCGAAAGGACTTAGTCATTTCTAGTGAAAGCTGCTGCGTGAAAAGAAGTTTATCTACAGTAGTTCCACAGAGTATCAATCTTTTGAAGTGGAAGGGTTTCAGGACTAGAGATTTGAGCAGGATTCGAGCCCTCCACTGAGCGCAAGGCCTCGTTTCGGTACTTTGTCATGTATTCCAATGAGCTGCAGCGCTCACAGACAGCCAGCAGATGTCACTGTTTATGCTTCGAGCGGTGTGTAATTCCCGAGGCAGTTGTCTTAAAGTGGTTCATGAGGTCTCGAATTCACCCTCACTCTTATAAACTTCTACTCAATCAGCAGTTTTCACTAGAAATGACCAAGTCCTTCAGATGAAGTGAAGAAACATCTTCTATAAACAAACCTTGTCCAGATGACCTTCTTATTTAACTTTTTTTTACAGAATTCTCCAGGATGAACCTACACAGATGTATATTCATTATTTTGCCCTGATGTTTATGACTCATTCTCTTCTGCTTATTCCTGTGAGGGGTCGTGGGTGCCTTTTGCAGAGGGAGGAGCCCAAAATACCCTTGACAAATACTGAACTAATGCCACCAAACCTAATACACTTCCAGCACAGGTGTATGAAGAAAAATGCAAAGCTACAAATGAGAAGAATTGTTCTTTTCGACAAGCCTGAAGCTAACATTGACTTGGCCATGGTTACTTTTTTGAGCCAATGCATAAAGATTAGGTTGCTGCTCCCTCTCCCAGCATTAGACAAGCTAAAGATAATTTCACTAAATTCTTCTGACAGTCTGTTTCCAACATGTTCAGCTCAATTCAGCATTTTCTCCTTGTCTAAAGTCATTCTATGTGAGTTCAGTCTTTTCTCTCTCTTTTTGGTCTTCTGTCTGCTGCAATAACAATCTGTCTATGTCAAAACTAAAAGGTTGATCCAAAAATGGGTCAAAAGTCGTCTCACGGAGGACCCTTTAGCTGAAGAGTGAGATATCTGTTAGCTGGGTTTCCATTTGAACATGGAGGAAATCTTTGAAAGTGTGCAAAAAACAACAACAACAACAACAAAAAAAAAGGGATTAAGGAGTTTGAGTGGACAAGGTAATGGAGAAACAAACAAGAAAAGCATAGAACATGGAGACCAGACTATATATAAGTATAAAGTTAGCCTAGTAGCAGCGTAGCTTGTGATTGTTAATTGAATGCTATAAGCCAGTGGTTCTCAAACTGTGGTACGAGTAGCCCTGGTGGTACACTGGCTTTCTTTGGTCGCACTCAGGAGTCTTTTGCAGCTCAAGTCCTGATTGAAATAAATGTATTCCTGTTGTAGCCCTGCTTAAATTTAAGGTTTATATCACTGATTAGTCCAGTTTTTTTTTAGTCCTGTTTTAGTCCCTCTTTTGGTTTAATCATGTTTTTTTTTTTTTTAGTCCAATAATAATGGTCCTTTGGAAGTCTAATATTTTCTGGGCTGGTACTTGGGGTGAAAGGTTTCAGAGTCACTGCTATGAACAGAAGAGGAAATGCAAAAGTTTGACTTTTTTTTACGAAATGAATGCAAATGCAGTATTATAGCCTATTTTGGGCAAGAGGAGGGATAGTGAATATATTGGTAAAAGGATGCTTGGGATAGAGCTGCAGGTTTGAGGCACAGAGGAAGGCCAAAGAGGAGATTTATGGATGTAGTGAAAAAGCACATTTTTTGGCCTTAATTTCATAATTTCGTTTAAACATTCAAATGTATTTTATATTTTGATGTGAGACTGGGTTTAAATATTTTTGGAACAACACCAACAATCACATGCATTAGTGATGGGTGCAGTTTCAATATATCGATACTGACACAATACTCATATGAGTATCCATTTCTTGAATAAAGTACAGTTTTGGGGTAACGTTTTGTGCCTGAACACCCCCACCCAGCAGCATTTTGGTCTGGTCAATCCTTGTCATGCACCAAAGCATAGGATCCACATAACAATACTTTTAGCTCAAAATTTTTAATGACTGTTTTGCCACAATTATTAAAAAAAAAACATAAATATTAAAAAAAAAAAAAAAATAGCTAAAAAGTAAGACTAATTTTGATCCAGTACACAATTTTTTTTTTTTTTTTTTGTAGATGTGCGTCTTTTCTCTTGTTTATTGCACATCCATGTCATGTGACAGTTAAGTTATTTTGTTTGTCCAATTGGGAACAACACATTTAAGTTTTTCTTTTATGTGATTTGTCTTTAAGGGTAATAATATTTTTATTGAAAAAAAATCACGCATAGGAAATTGTCAGTATCAGTATTGGTATCGAATACATTTCGAATCACAAAAGTGTGGTATCGCCATCAGCAACGTGGGTTTTATGTTCACTACGTACGAGTTAAATCGACAAATGGATTTCTATCTTTCATTACTTGCATTAACTTTTTTTTGCACAAATCTAAAAATGCTGCAACCTTTTCGCGAATTAAGGTTTGTATTTTCATAATTTTGTGTTTCCATCACTTGTCGCCGATACAATACTACAAAATGCGCATAGAAATCATGCGACGGAAACCCATCTTCTGTCTGCTGTGACAAGGACCAGACGCAGAAGACAAGTCACCCAGAGTTAAGGCAGGCGTGACCCGTGGTGGTGATGCCTCTAATGGGGTCAGATATCGACTGTGCAGAGCTTGCTGTTTTTTTCCTTCTGTGCGCTTGATCCTAACTGGGGCGTTTTGGAGCGTAATGATGTGGACGGTGAGCAGATTGTGTGTGTTTTAATAAGCTCTGTGGGGGAAACGGCTCCTGACAGGATCTCCGCTCTCCTCGCATCATTGTACTCTCAAATAGCAGCGCTTGTTCCCGAGTTGTTGTTGTGCGTTTCTTTATTGTTTAAATCTTCTCTGTGTCCTAGTGCAATACACATCGTCATTATAGAAAAGTCTGTCTCCAAAGCATTATTACTGCAGTAAAAAACAAACCAAGTCCTACATGTTTCAGAAGTAAGCTAAGTTAAGAAACAATGATTGATGTGATTTGTCTTTGTCTCTAATTATTGCAGGACAGAGTTGGAGTCTAACCCTCCAGCCTACAAATTTTGCTGTCAGGTAACCCCTTCCCCACATCAGCCTGGACTTTAGACACCCAACTCTTACTGGCAACCAAAGTTTTTATGCATCAAAGAACTACAGAGTGAAAAAAGTATACAAGGCGGTCATGTGACAACCTTAACTATAACCCTAACTTCTAAATTACTTCTTGTATACAACAATGGGTCACTTTTTTGAGGACATTAATTTTAAAGATCCCAATTGTACAATGGATTTTTCAGTGTTAAAGAACTAAAAGTCCCCTGCACAGCTGATCCATTGAGGCCTCCAGTTCTGTCCTTGTTTATGTCTCTTTGTCAAATGTCTATGTCCCCTCCAGGTCACTGCACTCCATGGAGGGAGCTTTAGTAGTCGTAAGGAACCCAGCGGGCCACTTAAGGGGACAAGGTGTTTTCTGTACAGGCTCCCTCCTTCCCTGCCTGCCCCATGACCTCTGACATATCACATGTCTTGATAAGTTTTAGAAAAGCATTTGATATTGCCTGATTTTAATTCCAATTAGTGTTTTATCACCATTTTGTGATCGTAGTTGTGATTGAATTGAATTTAATGTTCAAGGATCTTGGCTTGACTTTTATTGATTTTTGAACTGTAAAGCACTTTGGAACTTGTTCAGGAAAATGCTATAGATATCAAAATTATTATTATGACCTGTGACATCGGAGTTTATTAAAACCCTAATGTGTCGAGTGTCTGACTGTCTCCAGGTTCTGTACTGCAGGAAAATAAACTTCTCCTTCCTCAGACATCCAGAGTCTCCACTCTATATTTTCAACATTAAATCCCTTTCACTTCACTATGGGACATCAAGATTCTTCAGTTCACCCAACACATGCATGTCTTTGGGCGGTGGAAGGAGGCAAGAGAGAACCCAAAATAACACCAGGAGGACATCTTCTGTATCTAGACACAGAGAGATTGTGTAGTCCCTAACCTGGACTCCTAAGAGATTATGCATCCTCTGAACTTACCTCTAGTCTCCTTGTATAAAGCGGGAAAGTGTTGCTATGGATTTGTCCTTTTTACATGAACTCTAATCATGTTATTTTGATTTCACCATGATAGTAAAGCCTCTGTACTCACGTGGTCCATGAGCTCCTTGACCATGCCATTCCACTGTCCGGAGTTCTCGTCCGGAGCGCCGTACTTCCCGTCCTCCACCAGCCGGATCTCGTAGCTGAAGCCCAGGATGCTGGCCAGCTCCCTCAGCAGGTCTATGCAGTACCCCTCGAACCGGTCGTTACCGTACAGCGGCTTATCCGACTTCTTAAACATCACGTAGGGCTCCTCCTGTTGGTGGGACACAGTCATGACAGGGATAATAGATAAGGCCTATATCTGATTGAGTGTCTGATGTAAGCAGATAGTGAGAGCTTTCCAAAATGTCAAAACAGTGCTATAGCAAGTTTGTAGAGTCTTGATGTAAACCAGGTCTAAACCAGGTCTAAACCAGGTCTAAACCAGGTCTATGGGTCTATGGCAGGACTGATTCAGGACTAAACCAGGACAAAACTAACACTAAATCTAAATTTAATGAATTAGTAGAATTTAATATTTTGAAAACTATGTATAAGGCACACCAGAAAGCCTTAGCAACCAATCTTCAAAACAGATTTATAAAAAGAGAAAGTGTTTATAATTTAAAAGGAACTGAGGTTTTTAAAACACCCAGATTCAGAACAGTGACAATGGGAAGATGTATTTCAATCAAAGCTGTCCGTTTATGGAACAGTCTTGACAGTGAAATCAAGAAATCTAAATCCATGAATGTATTTTAACCCCGTAGCACCCTCTTTTGCAAATATGCAGCATATAATTCAAAGGTCATGGCAAAAAAGTAGGAGTCTTTTTTTTTTTTAATGTATTAACTAATTCATGAATGCTTCTTACCAAAAATATTGACAAATTTTTGTTCTTACCCATCCCCGTTGACTAAAATTTAGCACGGATGATTTTTTTCCAACAAATATTTCTATGTCTGGGTTCTACAGGGTTAAAAAGCGTCAAATTTTGTATGATGAAAATGTATGAGACTGCAGAGTAGTAGCTTCTGTTACATTATATTATGTGTTACAGCTTTTATGATTTGATCAGAAATATTAAATTGTGAATGGGGGCAGACATAATAAGTTCATACTTCTTTCTGCTCCTTTTCATTCATAATATTTAAATTGAATGTTAAACTGTTATAATTGTTTTTAATGAATGAAATAAACAATAAAAAGAAAAGAAAAAAATCAGTGCAAAAAGCTAAATTTAGACAGGTCTAAACAAGGACTAAAGCAAGATTAAACCAGGTCTAAATCAAGAATAAACCAGGACTAAATTTACACTAAACCACTACAAAAACAGGACAAAAACGGTATTTAACCAGGTCTAAACAAGGACTAAACCAGGTCTAAATCAGGTATAAATCAGGACTAAACCATGACCAAAACAGGGCTAAACTAGGACTAAACCAGGTCTAAAACAGGAATAAATCTGGACTAAACCCTGACTAAACCAGGGCTAAACCACGGCAAAACCAGGACTGAACTATGACTAAACCAGGGCTAAACCAGAACTAGACCAGGACTAAGAAACATCAAAACCAAGTCTCATCCCAGAACTAAACCAGGACTAAACCCATGTCTAAATCATGTCTAAACCAAGATTAGACCATGTCTAAACCAGGACTAGTGCAACAAAACAGGGTTAAACCAGAACTTAACCAGGCATAAAGTGGGTCTAAACCAGGACAAAAAACAGGACTAATCCAGAACTAAACCAGGTCAAAAGCAGCACTATACTGGGACTAAACCAAAACTAAACTAGAACTACACCAGGACAAAATGAGGACTTAACACAATAAAACCAGGTCTAAACCAGGAGTTACCAAAGCAGATCTACAGAAATGAAACTGGCTCTAAATGTAACTAAATCAGAACTGAAGAAGTCCGTGTTCCACCAGTGTTACCCGTCCCACAGTCTGAGAACCCCTGGTCTATGACACTGCTGAGTGAATATAACATAAGGTATAGTGTAGGTCAGCTGAGACGTGTCAGAGAAGTGTGGCGTGACCATAATAAGAGAAGATAATCCTCCGTATCGGTGACTGCGAGCGGCTCCGAGGACTCAGCGGGCTGGCTACGGGCCCGGGCCTGGCTTTGAGGACACCACCACGCTTTGTCAATAAGATAAGAGATGGTGATAGACGGACACAAAAGGACCAAGTGTGGGGCGGCGCGTCCCCAGTGTTCACGCTAACAGCTGGGGAGATTACTAATGTCTTCTTTCATATGGCTTCCTGTCTCTCCCGCCCACTGAGCAGATCTCTTTCCTCTGCCACTTCCTCATCCTCTCTTCTATCTACCATCTGTCTTTGTTAGCTTTTTTAGCGCTCGTTCTCGCCACAGCTCCCCCTTTCCCTTCCCCCCCTCAGTCAAATAAACTCAGAAATGTATCATAAGGCAGGTGTTGTTGATGGTAGCGCGGTGCCAGGGCAGAAACAAAGAAATCATTAACGACTGCTAACAGCTTCGACACGTTTGGGGCCAAGGAAAATGGCAATTGCTACAGATTGTCCGTTTAAAAGGAGGTCGGTGAGACAAGGCCATTTCCCGCATCATATATTCACCAGCTCACATGGAAAAAAGGCTGGAAATTGCCTTGAAGCTTAACGTGGTATGCATTGTGAATATCGGAGCATATTGGCTTATGCATATGTAATGAAATGCCACTTGTTCTTGCAGTACATTTAAAGATAAAGTCAATTTTTCTTTCAGGGGTTGCCACAGTGACTCATCTGCATGGGGATTTTGCCAGATTTGTCCTTTATTTGCACTACATTTATCCAGGCTTTGGACTGACTCAAAGTGTGATTGCAGTTTTTTGGTTCGACGTGAAACAAATATCCACTTAAGCTCCTAA
This sequence comes from Bostrychus sinensis, assembly GCA_020698575.1. Taxonomy (NCBI): domain Eukaryota; kingdom Metazoa; phylum Chordata; class Actinopteri; order Gobiiformes; family Eleotridae; genus Bostrychus; species Bostrychus sinensis. The sequence continues at coordinate 7,521,306 of CM036247.1, forward strand.
TACAATCATTCATTCATCACGCTGCTTTTCTGGGCTAATTTTTGTATTTTTTTCTTTTTTAACTTTATTTTTGCAGCTATAATTTGTGCCAAAACATAATATCCACAAAAACAACAATAAAAAGATAATAATAATAGTAATAATAATAATAATACCCTGGATAAACAATTAAACAAAAGGAACTATGTCATTTTTACATATTTTAATTCATTAAATGTATCTATATATGTTAAGAAATAGCAGTATTTATATATTAAAATAGAATAGCTTTAATATTTTAGGCCTTTACATTAATTCATATCCACATATTAAGTAAATAAACATTACCATAAACCATGTTTGCCTGATAGTACATTAAATATACCTAAGTATTTTATATTTAGTGTTTCATTCTACTACAATCAAGATTACAAATCCTTTAAAACCCATCTTTTTTCAAAAACTGTTCTGTTTGTATGCATTTAAAGTATTTCATTTCACTTTTTTTCAGTTTTGCAATGAATCAAAATAAATCTAATATTACAGAGCTCAAAAGGTGTAATGTGAAGAGCTCGGGTGTATTATTTAGAGCTGGAGAGTGAATAGCGTCAGTGAATAGTGTGTTGTTTTTAATGGCAGCACTCATTGGCGCATGATGCCAAAATGTCCTCTGCATGTCTTCAGGGTTATTTCTGTGTTGTGTGGCCCACAGAGCAGGCGCACTACAGCCCTCGAGCACGCACTTTCACTTACAGAGTGTGCAGTTTTATTTTTATAGCCCAGTATCACAACAAAAGTCACCTCAAAGGGCTTCACAAACAGTTAATCAAACATAAACACACAATCAGACATCTCGCCACATCCTCTCCCAGGACGGACAGGATATAAATGTGTCTAGAACTGTTAAATAAAGTCCATTAGCTCGTCTATAGGATCATAGTTCAGGTCTGTAAGGAGTCATCCACACAGGGAGGGGATGGTGGGGTCTGACCAATGGGTATTTTTTAGCTGATTTGAAGAAATTTTTAACTGAGAAAAAGTCCAAGATATGAAAATACACTATATTTCCAAAAGTATTTACTCCCCCACCCAACTGAACTTAGATTATGGTGTGGGGTTGTTCTCAGGAGCTTAGTTCCAGTGAAAGGAACTCTGAATGCTTCAGATTTTGGACAATTCCATGCTCCCAACTTTGTAGGAACAGTTTGAGCACAAAGCACGGCCCATAAAGACATGGATGAGTGAGTTTGGTGTGGAAGAACTTGACTGAACCTGCACAGAGTCCTGACCTCAATCTGACAGAACACCTTTGGATGAATTAGAGCGAAGACTGCGAGCCAGGCCTTCGTCCAACATCAGAGTCTGACGTTGATAGATGCAAAGGGGCCCACGTCATATTAGAGAATACTTTTGGAAACATAATGTACATGATAGACACTCCAATCCTACAGTTTTCTCTTAGGTGTCATGTCAGTCCTTCCTTTTTCATTGCACTCTATGGGAAAAATCCTTTCTGGGCTACAAAGGATGGAGTGGCCATTTGTCAAACTGGCATCAGGAGAGAGGGGGTGGTACTCAGGTTGAAAGGTGCTAAAAGTGGGAAAAGTTGTGAGATCTGGTGGAACAAGGTGAGACGGACTCAAGAAATAAAAGCTTTACTGTTTCACATTAACTTACTAACTTAATGAGCCTAAACCTCATTTAAATAAAAGATACAGCTGCTAAAACATACATTTTGCAAAGTAATGTCTTTACTGGGACTTTATTCCTTGAAATAAAAAAGCCCCATGGAGAGAGGCCTTTCCTGAAACACAGGGGCAGCAACACACACCAACCATTTATTCAACCCAGCAAGATATAAGATGCCCACATATATTTATTCTACATTTTAGACAAGGAATACTCACCTTGCCTTGGTGTTTTTACCTTGAATTTCTCTTTTTACAGGCTAAGATCCACTGAAAAAGTTGTACGTTATCTTATTAAGTGGGACAGGGGGACAAATGCTTAAGTGGCTGTGCAGTACAACAAAAATTTGGAGAGAAAAGGATATGAGAACAACTTCAGAGGCTTGTATCAAAGCAGGGAGACATCCTTGTTCTTGTCCACATCACCAAAAGGCACTTTGCAACGCACGCTCTAATGTTGCAAGGGCAGAAGTTAACAGAAAATTTGATCTTCAGTTTCTATCCATCACAATTTCACTCCATGAGTCCGTCCTGCTTAAATTGCATTCTCCAATTACCATAAGTTACACCGTGGTCACCTTGGTTTCGCAGTAATGCACCACGCAGAACCAATTTCCTGACCGCGGGGGTTGCTCATCACTGCTGACACAGCGCCCAACACGAGACGTCCGCACGGTGTTAGCGGCGCAGAGACTCCCAGCGTCCTGATGTAATCTTGATGAAAGAGCAGAAAGCAATGTCAACACGCGGATCGATACCTTAAAGGATGGGATGTCAACATGTAGTCTCCGCAGCGCAACACACGGACCGATGTACAACCAAAAAACTGAGCTGGAATATAAAGAAACAGCACCAGGAGCAGATATCACGCTGGGTATGCTGAGGTTTTTCTGCGTTTGTTGCTTCGTGATGAGGCAGAAGCAGTATTTTCTGTTCATCACTATGGTAACTGCCAACAGGAAGTGTATTTTAAGAGTTGGATATTATTATTGACTCTTTTTAGAGAGTCAAGGGTTATTGGATAAATGTGCTATTATTTGTAACAAATGCTAGAATAGATCACTTTTGTGGACAGGGTGAGACAGAGTAAAACAGAACGATCAACTGTCTACTTCCCCTGTTCTGCTAAATTGACTTTTCTGAGTTTTTAACCACATCACAATGTTGTCTCCAGCTCAAAAACAGACCTGGAGTAGTATTTTGTTTCATTCACGTATCCTGTATGCTGAAGCCGTCCCCTTCTCAAGATCTGAAAACACTCGGTCTCACAGCTCTGCAAAGACTCGTGAAACCAGGAAGTGCTCCTGCGCATTCAGTTGCATAAGGTGGTAATGAGGGGCCCCAGTGCAAAAACTCAGAATGGGCCCCTATATGGCCTATTTGTCCAGATATAATTCTTTTAAGTTATAAAAAGTTCACTGTACCTTCTTAGAGTGGACTAATCATTTCGTTAAAATGTGCAAAACATGTCAGTGCCTTAAAATGTTTATTACTGTTCATTACGATTGTAATGATACATTTTTGCAATGATATGATATCTATCGATTAGAAGTGTTTCAATACAATTCAAGAATAATATTGGCTAATTTGGAACAATAGGATTTGATACGATTCAACACCTTCATGTCAATAATACAGCAGCTTTTTGCCAAAAATCATAAAAGTTTCCTCTCAAATGTTGCACCGCAGCTGGGGTTGATTATGTCCAGCAGACAGAGAGTGACGAAAAGTTGAACATTTTATTTAATTAAAAACACAAAGTTTATCTCCAAAAAGTCATATTTGGTTTTATTTTAACATACAAATTTCTAATTTTGATATTTCCGATATTATCGATCGATACTTCATATGTTTCGATATACACTTCCTAGAAAACGATACAATTCAATACAAGATCATTTGTATCAATGTATCGTTACACCCCTACTGTTCTTTACTAAATTTTGTAAGCAAGTAACATTTTAACCCTTTTTAAACCTAAGAAAATATTATTCTAAAATGGAGCCATGTCAGATGTGTAATTTATAGCCCAAACTGTACACACAAATAACCATCACTGGACTCGTTCTAATCATTTCAACCTTAAATTGTTATCAATACGAAGCAGTCAGCTCATTTATCTATCTGTTAGCGTCATGTTGCTAATAGCCCAAAGTGCTAATTAGCCATTTTATGCGCTATCCTTTCCCTACAGTTGCCAGCAGGGGGCGACAGAAAGAAAGAGCTCCGCAAAAGAAGAGGTTTTCCATACATATTTATTATTTTAAGCTATAAAACGTGAAATACTAATGCAAAGGTGTCCAAAACTATTTTAAAAAAGCTGAAAAAAAAGTTTGCTTAAAATAAAAGTATGCAATTCCTGTTTAATGACCTACTTACATGATGCAAGAGGAATCTGTGACACAAAAAAGACCCTCAGCCCTGCCTATATGCTTGCTTCTAAACCTACACAGACAGACATTGTTTTTTAAAAGGGTTAGAATGAATAGAAAAGATTGGTGGTGTACATTTATGTAGAAGTAAAGGTAGCTCAAACACTGGTGGGTAGATTTATAGCACCTGAGACTGGTCTTGGTCATGGAACCGGTCTTGAGACTATTTTTGTAAGGTCTTGGTCTTGGTCTTAGTGTCGAATCCAGTTTTACTCTGTCGTGTCTCAGTCTCGGATGTGGCAATCTCTGAGGTTTCCACAGAAGCTTAAAAAGTCAAAAAAAAAAAGTCTTACATTTTAAAGTCTGAATTTAAGGCCTTAAAAAGTCTTAAATTTGCCAAGATGTGGAACTTTAGGTCTTAAATATGTTTAAACAGTTCTCAAATGTGTCACATAAATTTGATGCAACTACCTAAAATGTCTACCTAAATGCTCAAAGGCGTAATCATTGCAGATGAAACCAGAGCTTAGACCTTCTCTCACCTTTTCTCAAGACCAATGCCAAAAAAAAGAAAAATTCTGGGGCGCTTGGTGTCACAAAGGGTTTTAGCTTTTTGTACTCTGCATGCTTACAAACAGGTCTTAATTTTCTTGAACAATGATCTTAAAAAGGCCACAAAAAAATGTCTTAAATTTATTGAAGCTTGCAGAAACTTTGATTATAAGAAAATGCTATTCTTCATATTTTAGAGTAATTCATTTTCAGCAGAAGAACCAGAAAAACGATCTCAGAAGTCTGTTTGTGGATTCTGTTGCATTAGATCATCAAAATAATCTTTAATGTATTTGAATTTTTACTTTTTCCCTCTATTTAGAGTTTTTTAGTTCACAGGTTTTGGCCTTGACCTGGTCTCGGTTTGTCTTGGTCTCAGTCTCTGTCCTTAAAAGTCTCGGTCTCAGCTTGGTCTCGATCCTTTTAAGCCTTGGCCTGGTCTTGGTCTCGGTTCAGTCTGGACTCGGACTGGTCTTGCCAACAACACTGCCCCTGATATCGTATACAACTGCACAGCTCTGACAAACTGAGCCCTGCTGGAAAAGAAGCACATTTTGGTGGAATTTGAGGTTACATTTTAGCCGAAAAGCGAAGACAAATATGAAATAAACTTAAACACTTGTAAGCCGTTGAGGCACACTCATTAAATTCACACATTCACACTTTGTTTATCTCTGAAAACCATTCTTTGACCTGGTTTGGCTCTAACTTTCTTCCCGCCCGTTTGAAAATTGTCTTTCTATTATTCTGCCATTCTCCGGCTGCCTTTAAGCGCTGCCATGTTAACTGCTGGAACAATAGCGAGCACATGTGTCGGACACAAAGACGCCATTGTCAGCCCATTAGCAGCTTGTGACCTTTGACCCCCTGTCAGCTGTGAAAGAATGTAATTATAATAAACAGCGACCGGTCGCATTAACAGAGAGCAACCTCGGACTGTAATTACCACACTTCTGGACTTTACCCTCTGTCTGTTTGGACTGGAGACACTGTGGAGAGGCAATTCTGATTTTTTTTTTTTTTTAAGAGTCGCTGCAGGGCTTTCTTACTTTACTCTGAATGTAACTAAATAGTGTCTCATTAAAGATCCTTAAGGATTTTTTTGGAGCGGATCTCTGTCGTTAAGCTACTCCCTCATTCGTCAGATACTCCTCTCTTCTTTCCTTTCAGCTTTTTTCTCTTCTGGGCTCACTGCAGCAAATCTCAGTACAGTGATGTGCACACTGATTGGACATGGGTTCTTACACCAGGTGCCCTTCCTGATGCAACCCACGACCCCTTATGCCTAGATTAGTGACTTTTATTTTTATTTTTTATTTTTTTTTATTTACAGGTGCAGACATACCTACATGTAATACATAAGACATGGGACAAACAAAACATTATTATGACTTACAAGGAACAAACAACATATAACAGATATATATAATATAAATATGAATATATATGCGGATATGAATATGTATTGATGTAAAAATATAATAATAATAATAATAATAATAATAATAATAATAATAACAAATAAATAAATAATAATAATAATAAAAATAATCATAATTTCCTTATCTTCTATGTGGGTAAATAAATTCCATGAAGAGTTAGAAATAATGACGCCAATAATAATAATGATGATAATAATAATAATAATAATACTTAACATAAAAAAATAATAATAATACTTAATAACATAAAAAAAATAATAATAATTGCAAAACAAACAACAAAAAGGAGGAAAGAGAAGGAAAAAAGACAATAACAATAATAATAATAATAATAATAATGAGAAAAAAACATATAAATAAATACATTTGGGGGGGGGGTGCGTCTGGCTATAGTCCATCGGGTCAAACAGGACATGAGGCCCGAGCCAGTGACTTTAACTTTAATGTCAATAGATATTTCCATTATGCAATCTATCATTTGAGACACTTGAGATAAACAGTCTTTTATTTTTGGGGGCGTACTCACATTAAGGTCCGTTCATGCATGCATTGTCAGACTATTGCCCCCTGCTCCCGGCATGCACTCACAATTTTAGCCAAACTGCCAATGCCAAAGCTTAAATAGTGTGCAGTGATCCTAAAGGCAAACTAAGCAGCTGCACAGGCCCCACAGACATTAGAGGGCCCCAAGGCTTACCCACCATTTGCTGATTTTATTAATTTGTAACTAATGAATATTCTGCTAGTTACTGCCTGTAATTTTTTTTGTGGGTCTATCTGTGGGGCCCTCCTGCAGAGTTTGCAAGTCAAAAAGTTTCAAAGCATTCATCCCTCTCGAAAAATAGTCGAGTGTTTTAAAGAAATAAAAGTGATATATGGTAAAGTTTAACAAGCCCCCAAACAAAATCTTGCTTAGAGCCCCTAGATGTACAGAACAAGCTCTCAGTGATTAAGATTCAGAAGGATAATAATGCTTGATAGCAGAGTGGTTAGCACTCCTGCTTCTTAGCAAGTCAGGGTGGGAATCTTAGGGCATCTCACGTTTCGATTTAGATTCAGAGATCCATGATTCGATTCAACACTGATGCAGCAGAACTTTCTGGTTCATGTCAGCCTTAATTCTTCAACAATAATTGATTTTAATCGTATATTTATATCTGAAATGTGATTTTAAACACTTTCTACTCCAAAAAAAGAAAAAAAAGAGAACTAACAATTGATATGTTGCAGTAGCAAATTCTATTAGCATTTGCCAGAACTGGCTCTTTGTAGCCCAGCAGCAGAAGATTTGTGTTGGACATAGCCTACTTTAATAATCTGTAGTCTTTACAAAATTCCGATGAACTTTCCTGAATCGATAAATTAAGGAAATGATCAATGCATCAGAAAAAAATATTATTTTTTGCTCTTTGCAAGGGGGTCCTTGATTAGATTCTCAGGCTGGCTAACGCTTTGTTTGAGTAGAGTTTGCATTTTCTTCCTATGTTTCTGTAAGTTCTCTTCTGGTACTCTGGCTTTCTCCCACCGTCCAATGACCGGCATGTTTTAAAAGAATTGGTTCCTCCTAATGAATGAATGGTAGAGTGAATGGTTGCCAGATTGCACTGACAGTTTCCACCCAAACAGAACTTAAAACCCGCCCAACACAATAAAAACCAGCCCAAATCACAACCGCTGTAAATGTTAAAATCGTTATACGTAAGAAAGAACACAGAAGTTAACAGCAGCACTAAAATGCAGTGCACTCAGACGAGCAAAGCCTTCCTGATCAGGGCGTCATAAAAGCCACAAAAAACATAGGAAATACCAATAAATAACAATACATTTTAAAACAAATGAACTTATGATACGAGTCAGTGTATTTCCACTAAAATGACATCTATTTTATTGGTATTTTTTCCAGAATAAACCAGCCCAATGTTAGTTTTTCCAGCCAAAGATGTTAAAAAAAAAAAAAAAAAAAAGCCCAACTGTGCAGAAACCATCTCAATCTGGTATGGTCTCAAAGTGTTAGCCCTGTAACTAAACTCTCTAGGATGTACCCCACATAAGGACAGTCTTCAGCCACACATAACCTCTAAAGGGAATACGCAGAAGATGAACAAGAATAAAAGCTGCAAAAAAAAAAAAAAAAAAAAAAAAAGCCTTGTTATCCACCCACAGTGACATCAAAACATTTACAAACTGACTCTAAAATCTGCCTTTAGATCAAACAAAGTCTACAACAATAGCCCTCCGCTCCTTTCTCCCCAGCTCCCGTTGTTTGTTAGCGTCATGTTTGTGCCGGTATTGATTTCCCAGCATGCATTGTTGTGAGGAAATTGTCCCACGTAACAAACCTTTTTTCCGATATCCGCTTTAATTTAAGTGCACACATAGTCTAACTTACATTTTACGCCACTGCAGTGTCTCTGTTGTTGTTCTTTGAGCCGATGGGCAGCGGTCCACTCCAGAGCTGCTGCCTGCTGCTCTCAGCAACCGGATAATTTGCTTTGTTCTCCACACTGCATGCAGGCTAATCGATAATACTAAAATAAATGTTTTAAAATGACTCGAATAAGGCACTATCATTTGTTTTTTAGCACGGGCACAAAATCTATTCTTTTTAATTTGGTGAAGAAGGATGAGGCTGATGTTGTGTTTACGGAGAGTCGGGATGTGCTATAGTCTTAATTAGGTTTGCTTTACAGAGATACTCGGCAACTCCTGCGCTCTGCTTTTTAATTAAAGATGCGCAGGCGAGAGCGAGGAGAGGCAGGGGAGACTTTGTGAATTTGTATATTCGGATCCCGCTGACTCCGGCGGCTGCATATATCTCAGTCAGGAGCCACAGTAATCTGGGTAATTGCAGTCCGAACTCAGAGATGTAATCAGCGGGTTATCTCTTGAATTAAAAATACTCTTTAATACCTGCTTTAAATGGAGTTTAACCTGTAAACTCGCTTCTTCTTGAATAATGAAGCCACTGTCCATAACAGTGGAGTTTAATGAGTATTTGAAGTACAGTACAGTGTAGTACCAGCTTTAATGGACTACACTGAGACTTATGCTGGTGACTAACCCAAGTTTGAAACAATGGATAAAGTAGGGATTGAAAAAGCTAAGCTAAAAAAAGACTAACCCAGGATTCAACCAGGTTTAAGCAAAGCAGGACTAAAGCAGGTCCCAACTAGGTCTAAACCACAACTAAACAAGTTCTAAACCAAATCTAAACCAGGTCTAAACAAGGTCTAAACTAAGTCTAAACCAGGACTAAACAAGATCTAAACAAAATCTAAACTAGGTCTAAACCTGGACAAAACCAGGTCTAAACCAGTGGTCAACCAGGTCTGAACAAGGTCTAAACTAATCCTAAGCCAGGATTTAACAAGTCTAAGTCTAAATCAGGACTAACCCAGGTCTAAACCAAAACTACACCAGGTCTAAATTATGCCTTAACCAGGTCTAAACCAGGACTAAACAAGGTCTAAACTAAATCTTAACTAGGACTAAACTAGGGCTAATCCCAGAACTAAACCAGGACTAACGTGGTTCTGAACCAAGACTACACCAGGTCTAAACTATGCCTCAACCAGGTCTAAACCAGGTTTAAATAACATTTAAACTAAGTCTATACCAGGACTAAACAAGGTCTAAACCGGATCTAAACCTGGGCTAAACAAGGCCTAAACTAAAACTTAACCACGAATAAGCCAGGTCTAAACCAAAACTAAAGGAGATCTAAACTATGGCTCAACCAGGTCTAAACCAGGACTAAACAACATTTAAACTAAGTCTATACCAGGACTAAACAAGGTCTAACTTGGATCTAAACCTGGCGTAAACAAGGCCTAAACTAAAACTTAACCAGGAATAAGCCAGGTCTAAACCAAGACTAAACCAGGTCTAAACAACATTTAAACTTGGTCTAATCCAGGACTAAACAAGGTGTAAACTATAGGCCATCTAAACCAAGACTGAACTAGGATTAAACTAGGACTCAACCAGGTTTAACCCAGATCTAAACCATGTGTAAACCTCAGTGATTCACATACAGTAGATGTGGCACAGCTTGGCACCAGGACAAATAAAAGGCTCCACTTAAAAACTCTTACTGTAATAATAGATTCAGATAGTTAATGTAACACTGATGCTTCACATTTCTATGCAACAACAGCAGCTCTGACTTCTCCATCTCCATCACTGCGCTCGTGCCCGTGTCCCAGTCTGGTTAATGGCCTGCAGATGACGGGCCGATGGCGACAGCGGCTCCCACAGACATATTAGAAAAATGAGAGCGAGCGTACAGGAGATAATCACGGGGATACGTTACACTAACAGCATATGTTTGAGAGCGGCGGCGTTTAGCCTAATGATGCTTCTCAGTACTTATTTGTCAGTGGGACGGTGTAATTAATGCAACCGGACGAGTTTATTAATTCTGTTTAAACATCTGTCAACATTAAGCGGCAGAGAGTCAGAGGCCTGTTTACTGTAGCATCGGACGGAAAATGGAGATGAGAACAGAGGTAGACGGCGAGCTAGGAAGACACACAAACCGGGTTTTTGTTCAGGTTTTGTGTTTGTAATAAAGTACAGCGTTGGGTGTCTTGTGTTTATTTAATGTAGTTTTAATGACACAAGCAGTAGCAGCAAATGTGATTGTAAAATGTGTTAAATTATAATCAGATCTGGGTTGAAGTAGTGTTACTTCAAAACATTGGGCCTCATTCATGAACTCTTCTTACATGCAAATTTGTACTTAAGCCCCACTTAGGAGAATTATTTGTTGTTCACCTTTTTTTTTTTTTTTTCTTATCTAAAAAATGTTCTCCTGAAGGAACAAATTGTAAGAACAGGTATGAGGACTCTTAGGCTTCTGCAGTTTTATAATTTTATCAACCTCACAATGGAACAATAGAATATATTTTCAATCTGACTGTATTCCTTATAAAAATAATACTTTTAATAGAATAATAGTGACCAGTGATGGTTTAGACCAGGTGTAGTGTTCAGGAACATGCGTCCTGAAGCGACCGTTGAGCGAAGGGTATGCAATGTTTGGGTTCACAAACGGTGAAAGACGGTATAACAGAACTGCATTAGTCACAGCGGAATAAAAAAGTAAACAAACGAGCCTTGAAACAACTCTTTTAACTGCATTGTCCTAACTATTTATTATACACCAAAGTATGAGAATACTTTTGTGTGAACGCTAACTCCAGTAGTTTACATCTTAAACTGAAAATAGCTTGGATTCTCATTCTTCACGGCTCCTGTGACCACTTGTCCCTATGCTTTGCAGTGTGGCAACATTTCATATCTCTATGTATCTAAAACAGACTGCAGACAGACTGCTATGATGCTGTCTAAACACTGGAATGATGCAGTTTTATAATTTTATCAAACAATGATGTTACAAACATACATATCATAATGGAACAAAACAAATATATTTTCAGTCTTACTGTAAATTATATATTTTTACCAATTCTTCCTAAAATAAAAATAAAAATAATACTTTTTATTACAATAATAGTGACCAGTGATGATTTAGACCAGGTATAGAGTTCAAAAACATACTTCCTGAAGGGACCGTTGAGCGATGAACATATTTGGATTTACTAATGGTGAAATATAACAGAGTAGCATTAGTCACAGCAGAATAAAAACGAGCCTTGAAACAACTCTTTTAACTGTGTTGTCACTCTTGGTAAATATCTATCACACACTAACGTATCAGAATACTTCTGTGTGGATGCTGGCTCCTGTAGTTTACATCTTAAACTGCTCCATTGTTTAACTATTGGAGTTCTCCTTCCATTATAAATATTGTGTAACGTCACCATTTGGCAAACTCCTTCCAATGCCATGAGGAATACAGAAGCCTTTACTGCACCACAAGCACTTAATATTTTTGCCAGAATAACAGGAATAATATGTTAATTTTTTGTCCTAATCTCGAGTGGAAACCTATTGAAAATAGCTTGGATTCTCATTCTTTATGTACCTTAGCCCCATAAATATTTTCTCAAACTTGATCCAATGTCAGTGTAAAATATTGTGGTCATGACCTACACTCCTAAAAATGTAGGCAAATGGTTTCTGACTCCACTTTTACCTCCAGGCAGGACTTGACATTAACACCGACCGAGCAAATATAGTCGGTTGGTGCCGTGTTTGGTTCGCTTCAATTGTACTCTGGTGAGCTTCCTGGCAAAGTCCAGTTCGTTTGAGCAGTGTGAACGTGCAACCAGACTCAGGTGTGCACCAAACAGGTGAGCTCTGGTCCTTCTGAAATCAGAGGTCTCGTTGCAGTGCGCTTTGAGCCCTGGTGTGGTTCTGCTCTGGTCCTGGTGAAGTGCGAACGCAACGTGAACCAAACTACAGACTAACGCCAGGGAGAGGACTACAGCACTGTTTACCAAGGGCAGAAAAACATACGCACATCTAACGTGACTATAAGAAACAAAAAAATACAAATATACTGTAAATAAATGTATGTAAAAGGTTGCTAACATTGAAACAACACAGATTTCATATTAATCACAGAGAGAATCCACAGCTGGGTTCAGCCGATATCTCTGCTCTAATACTTCATTAAATATTAATTAAAGTGCGCCGTATGATATTATTGGGATATATTCAGCTGAAAAGGTGGACTTTTGACCAATAGATGAGCAGGGTTTCTTCTTCGCCAGTTTCTCTCAGTAAATACTGGCACACTGCTCCCTACAGGCGAGGTTTGTTACTGCGCTCTCAGTCAGTTCAGTTCATTTGACAGAGCTCAGTGTGAACTCAAACCAGACCAATGACATCGACCCAGGTGCAGACTTTCGCCCCAAAGCGCACCGAGTCCTGCGAACCAGCAAGTGTTAACCCTCACTAGCCACTTTGTCCCATTGGATTTTATACATACATTTTAACTAGTTTAATTCAGCTAACCTATACTAACTCATCAGTGGGGAAACAAACGTGCTATTAATGAACCCTTAATTGAAAACACATAAAAAGGTGAATTAAGAGATGTTACACAAGCAAAAATACCAAATACACATTTTCTGAGTCTAAATAAACATATTTTTCTTTTTGCTAATGATAAATTATAATTTTAAAAGTACCTTTCGTGTGGTCATCGTCAAAAGGTCTGCAAAATCAAATTCTAGCACATCATTGTCTTATCACACCTATACTACACATTAAACATTTTAACGTCTTAATTGTAGTGTAATTCTCAAATGGCTGGTAACTTTTGCAAAACATTTGCAACTCTTGCAAAACAGAGCCCAGTGAGCAAAGAAGTTAATGTCAAGCCCTGCCTCCAGGCTTACTCATTACTTTATTGTAGGTAAAAGTGACTGTAGCTGTACCAACACAATAACAAACCATTCAGGAAAACCATGACGCTCTGAAAAATCTCCTACAGCGTTGTCATTTCTCCAAAGTCCAGGTAAAACGTGCCTCATTCTCCGCTCCCACATTTTACTCTCTACATTATCTCCAGCCCCAGCCGCCAGCCTAAAGGTGCCCCATTTCCAAGCATTACACCCCCGATTCCTCGAGTAGATAAACCGCTGATAGGCTGAGATCTTAACAGTAATTACATCATGTTTTATAGTCCATAATCCCCGCAAAAATAATTGGAAAACGCGATGAAAGCGTGCATCAATCACACGTAACAAACACGATTACAGTCAGCCCTCCCTACGTCGTTCCCTTCAGCACATCACATCTCTCCCCACGACGCAAAACTGATACGGCAATTAGAGCCGCGCTAATAACAGCAATCCCGTCACTTCACAGCAAAAAAAAAAAAAAATCAGAAGGAGGCGTCCGTTAAAGAGTGGCAGGCTGCAATTTAGCACATATTGTTATTTCCACGCTGCCTTCTCGATATCGGCGAGAAAAAAATGTAAATGACTTTTTCTTGTTTTGCAGGCGGATCTATAAGTTACACAGAGAAGTCATGGCTCTCACTCAGAACAGATGCCACACTGAGGCGTTTGCAGAGCTGTGGGCTGGAGATTATGCAGACATACAGGGAAAAAAAGATGTATACTTGAACTATTTCTATCATATTTTCGACTTTTAATGTTTTGGTTTAATTAAAGTCCTTGTGCATTTCTGTTTTGGTGTAAAAGTGAACCCAGAATTCAGCTTCTGTTTGGAGTCTCAAGGTCAAAACAAAAACTGAGATAAAGGCTTTTGACATTTGCAGCACTGTAAATCTTGATTGCTTTAAATAATTGTAATTTTTTTTAAATTTATTTCTGTCCTGCTCTCTTTGTTACCTGAAAAAGCTTTGGTTAGGTTTTTGCTGTAAGGTGCCTTAGAAATAAAGTTGACTCTTCCAAAAATCATGTATATTCACATGGCATCTCAGCTAACCTGCAACAAAGGAGTAATATTTAATACAACTATAGAAGCTGCTACATTTTCTTTGTAATAAAATATGCTTATGCAGGAGCTCGGTCACCCGGCTCGGAGTAGAGCCGCTGCTCCTCTGCATCGAGGGCCAGCTGAGGTGGCTCGGGCGTCTGGGGAGGTGTTCCAGGCACAGAGAGGACCTAGGACACGCTGGAGGGACTTTGTCTCTCGGCCTGGGAACGCCTTGGGGTTCCTCTGGGCGAGCTGGAGGAAGTGTCCGGGGAGAGGGAGATCTGGGTGTCCCTGCTTAGACTGCTGCTCCCGAGACTCGGCCCCGGATAAAGCGGAAGAAGATGGTTGGATAAATAATGTGCGAAAATTATTCATACCCCTGGCAAATTCTGACTTAAAGTTACTTTCATTCAACCAACATGACACTTTTTGTTCAAATGTAAAAAAAAAAAAAAAAAATCTGAGAAATATTTTTTTCCACAATGATTCCTCGTACATCGTCTTATTATCTTGTGTCATTTCTGGTCAAAAAAAACTTGCTGGTTGAATGAAAGTAACTTTAAGTCAGAATTTGCCAGGGGTATGAATAATTTCGGGCTTCACTGTAAATATAAAAAAGTAAATTCAAAGGTTCCTGTTTTGTTTAACAAATTTGTGAAATACTTTGAATAAAAGTCTCTTTGTTAAGATTAAGCAGAGGTTCATGTTATATTAAAACGTTAGCTCACGCTGATACTGGTTACACCAATCACTCTTAGATACTCAAATCATAAAACAATAACTTTATTATGTGTCTTTGTTTTTGTTATGTTCCTTGTCCATGTCTTGTTTTCTGTGTTTGTTTCCCTTGTGTTTTATTTTGTAGTCTTGGTTTGTTCTCGTGTTTTTCTGATTTCCTGCTTTTTGTGTTTCCCGCCCTTGTGATTACCTGCATTTTTGGGTCTTTTCCCTCCTTGTGTTCCTCGAACCGCGACAGTTTTTTGGGACTTTATACTGCAAATCTATCAAAGTAAAGCTATAACTGATAAACATAAGAAACTACTCCTTCCTGAAATAGCTTGACATTTACTTTTTTGCTCACTGTCTTTGTAAGAAGTTTACTAGCCACAATCCAATTTATTCATTTTTGTGTATATTTTATTGTATATGATAAGCTTAAAGAAATGTAAGATTTGGTTTTAAGTATGGACATAAATTTATCAAATATATTTAAAAGAAAAACAGGTTTACCTATAGGCAGAATAAAAGGATCTCTGTGCATGTGGTGTAACATCGTTAATACATTGTCTTTCTTTAATCCTGATAAATTGCTATTCACTAAACGGTGTACACTCGAGTACAGCAACATTTGTAAAACATCAGCTCTCAGTAAATAGTTGGCTAAACCATGACTTCCTCTGTAAACTCAGTGTAACCCAGGACGGATCCTAACAACACAAGGACGTCCCAGCTCGACCCACACAGGCCCTGGAGACACGACAGACTTCCTGCTTATTCATTACAGCCTTAAATTATTCAGAGTGTATTTGTTTATAAACCTGACTCACTGCTACATAATACATAACGCAACATCATTCTAACACTATGGTCAAATAAATGAATAAATGAATATCTCTGACTTTAAATGACATGTTACCTGAAATTATTTTAAAGGACATAATATAGTGCTTGTTTATATGGAATAAAATGTAAATATTGTTGGATTAGTGATATTAGTGTTCGCAAACGTGTATAACTGGATTTATAACGATGGATAAATAACACTTTTAGCCACTGTTAACTGGGGCCACTGAATTTTACTATTAATGAGGAGCCAAGCTTGCAATTAAGTCAAGTAAAATATTTGTATTTTTGTCAAATTAGTCTCAAATCCCTGCGTTTATGGAATATGAACTGCATTACTAAAATGTGTTCAATATTCAGCTGTTCCCCTTTCACTGAACAGCTACTGAAAAGCTCTAGTTTTTATTTTATTACACTGTTAAAAATTTAAAAAGGCCAATCAACTTAAAAAAAATATAAAGCAACTGTCTTCAAAGTATTTCTGAGTTTACTCAACTTCTAAGGCTTATGTTATGCCAAGCTTTATATGAAAGCTAATAGAAACGGTGCATCTAATGTCTAGTTTGGTCAATAAATACATCTAAATATAAACTGAGTTTATAGAAATAGGAATAAGACATTTGTTGGACTAAGAATAATGAGTTTGAAGAAAAAGAAATAAGAAAAACTTGTTGAATGAAGGACTTATTGGCAAACTTTCTCCCTAAAGTTAAGTTAACTCAAAAAAAGAAGCTTTGAAGCCATTTTTTAAGCTAATTCAAATGTTTCATACTTTATATCTTCCATACACATCGCTGTCATGGATCACAAACCATAAGTACAGCACAAAACTATGAATTTTCAATAATTAACAGTATAATTACACATTTAAAAGGTCCAAAATGTTTGTAAGAGGATTAAAGTTAAGCTGAAGGTGTACAGTACTTATTGTCTCTGTAGTGAAATTTGTTCTCTACATTGTCCCAGATGCTACAGGAGCTACTGATAAACTAAAAAAGATAAAATGGATTGTCAATGAGAAAACGTAGCACCTAATGCTAATAACTACACACCAGTTTTGACATTTATTTGAGTAAAATTTTGTGTTTTTGGTCGCAGTAACAGTACAGACAATGATACAGTCTGCCTGATAAATTGGTCAATAGTGGACGGGGCCGTAAACCATAAAATCTTATTGGACAATCAATCACTCCATTCTCCCTGTTCCACTGGGCTCCCCACAGCTCCTCTCGCTCTCTCCGGAGTCAAACCTGGCAATTTGGGAGTGCGCCGCTTTGGGCCGCTCCACTTCAGAGGAGAAAGGGCAGCTCAGGCAAAAACGAGAAGGATTTCTGAAGAGGAAAAAGCTTCAAAATAAGGACATCTTTGGAGCGAGCCCGTTCTGCCTAAGTGCTGTCCTGGACTTTTATATAATTGGTCCCACATAAAGCACCATTACAGTTTGATTTGGCCGCACTGCAAACCCAACAAGTCAATTCAACCCATATTAGATTAAAGCAGCTCAGTAACTCATTTCTTCATTGTTTTTCCTCTAAAGAGCTCCCCCTACAGTTCGGAATAAAGCACTATCGTAAATACTCACAAGCCCTGTTGACTCCTATTGTGATCCCTCAATCAAGAACTAAAGCACTGTACTTCCTGACACTGTGTTGGCGAAACTCATCCTTGCAAGTGTCATTTTTGGTCCAGAGACAGCAGAGGGAGGGACAACAACTCATTTAACCATCACACCAACCAAGAAACTGTTTATTTAAGGTAAAAAAAGTTGAGTTCTGCGTTAACTGGGAAAACCCATTGCCCCAAATCCCTGTTTTTGGTAACACTTTATTTTAAGGTCCACCTATTAACCATTAACTAAGAGCTAATTAGCATGCTAGTTAGTGGTTAATTAGCCCATAATTGGTAATTATATAGCATTTATTAATCCCTTATTCTGGGTGACCAAGTTCTACATTTCCCCTTAAAAAACTCATAATTACTGCTCATTAGTAGGAAGTAAAGAAGTTGTTGGACATGAATTATTATTTTTATAAGATTGCTCTAGTACTATTCTCTAATAATAATAATGCTCCAGTACGCCACAAAACATATTAAGATCATAATTCATGTCCAACAATTCCCTTACTTCTTACTAATGAGCAGTAATTATGAGTTTATTAAGGGGAAAATGTTAGTTAGTTGCTAATTAGCTGTAGAGTATGGTCACACAGAAAAAAGGACTAATAGGTGCTTTATAATTACTAGTTAACCACTAATTAATTACTAACTAGCATGCTAATTAGCTCTTAGTTAACGGTTAATACGTGGACCTTAAAATAAAGTGTTACCATAATTTTGGACACCTTTCGATAAGTCATTTACATTTTGCAACTAAAACTTTTTTTTTTTTTTTTTTTTTTTTTTTTTTGTGTTAGGTGAATGTTCCTGTAAAGGTTCCAATCGGCTAGATCAACTCCTTCAATCTTTTAACAATGTTATAATGTTTCCACCTCCAAAACATACCTGGAGTGGTATTTTGTTGCATTATGTTGAACAATCCTGTAAGCTGAGCCCGTTCTCTTCTCTAGATCTTAAAACGCTCAGTCTCACAGCTCTACGTAGACTCATGAAACCAAAAGTGCTCCTGCGCGTTTCTAAAGCCCATACACCGTCACCGGAAAGCAGTCAGTTCATTTATCTATCTGCTAGCATCATGTTGCTTATAGTTGTGCTAATTAGCCATTTTATGCTGTGTCCAGTCCCCAGCGTTGTCAACAGGGGGCGACAGACACCTAATGCAAGCGTTCTCTGCAAAGTCAAAGTAATAGCTTCCCAAAAGAAGATGTTTTCCACACGTAAACCCAGGGCTGCAAGATATGGAGGAAACATGCGATATTTGATAACTATGTTGAAAATTGCGATAACTATAAATAGAGCCTGCTTTTCGAACATAGTAAGTTAAATTCACAACATTTCACAAAAATGTAAGTTCCTGTATTTACAAGTCAAAACAGCGACAAAATCAAAACTTAACACAGACTAAACCAGGAATAAAACAAGGCTAAGCTGTGACTAAATTAATTAAATTATCACTAAAACTGGATTTTTTAAACATTTTTATTTAGTCACAACACATGTTCTTTTAAGGCTCTGGTGGAAAATGATTCTTCAGTGTAAATCTCTGTCAGATGGAAGACCACAGCGTTATTGCAATATATTTAGATTCTTGCGATAAGGATATTGCGTTTGCTGATATTGCGATAACAATAATTTTGCGATATATTGTGCAGCCCCAACGTAAACATTATTTTAAGTTATAAAATGCATGCAAAACCATTTCCAAAAGCCTGAAAAATGCACAGACCTTAGAACTAAATCCGTGTTGAACTACAAAATAGTCCAGAAGAAGCCTGCTTTCGCCCACGTTACCGGAGCTAAAGTTGATATTTATAAAGTGTGGGATTAGACTGGGCCCGCCGGGTGAGCAGGTTAAGTTACTCTGAAGGACAGTTTGAGCGGTGGACAGAGTTGAGCTGTTCCCTGTCCTCTCCAGTGACAGAGGGATAAGTGGACCAGACTGAGGAGATTTAAATGTCACCGGCCTTTTCCACTGCTCCTTCAAGTGCCCTGACACATTACAGAAGAAAAAAGGAGTCCGTTTTCAAAGCAGCTGGAGACGAGACCAGTGGTTCTCAAACTGGGGCACAAGTTTTTTCCAAAGCGTTTTTTTGGTCAGAGAACTGTAAATATAACAGAGTAGACTTTTAAGAAGAACTTTTGTGTGCTTTATATTTGTTCTACTGCAGCCATTCCCAAAGTCAGGAGCATCACGGCCCCCTTAAATTTACCAAAATCCCATGCGGACCCCCAACAATACAACATGTTTTTCTCCATATATTTCTATTAAAACATTACAAAAGACACTGACTGTTGGCTAAAAAGTGTTTTAAAGTTATATTTTTAAACAAATACGCTGTAAAAAAAAATAAAATGCTACAAAAACTCAATAACTCAAGGCAAAGGATCCCTCAAGATTTTTGGGGCCAACTCAAAATCTCAAGTTTTCCACACTTTCACTTAATTTGATGTTCATACGTCTAAAACTTTTCTAATTTTTAAGTTTTTCTCTCTATCATTATTTTTTTACTCATCTTACAGCCAACTTTCAGTGTTCAGAAAAAGTTATTCTTTTGTTAAATGTAGTATATTTAGTTTTTATTATTATCAATAATACTTTTTCTGAAGTCAGTTTGCTGTAGATGAGTTTGAAAAAATAAAGATAGTGAGTAAAACTTAAAATTTCAAGTTTTTAGATGTATGAGCTTTAAATTTGGTGAGTAAAAAATATTAGCTGTTGAAACTTGAGATTTTGAGTTGATCACCAAAACTCAAAAATCTTGAGGGATCCTGTTGCCTTGAGTTTTTGCAGCATTGTTTTTTACAGTGCATTTCAAACTCAATTTCTTTTTATGTACTTAATATAGACAGCCTCTGGGGCCCCCTGCAGTACCTTCGCGGACCCCCAGGTGGCCCTGGACCCCACTTTGGGAACCACTGTTCTACTGGCTTGAAGAAACAAAACATGACACCTCGAGGTTGTCTGTTTAAGTTATTATAGAAATGCATGTTTGTTTGTTTTTTTCTTACCAGTATGGTGGAGACGACCAGAGAGCGGTTGGACAGAGAGTCAGAGACATTTGTGGTCTTCCCTTTCTGGTTGTCCGTCATGTTTAGTCCACTGGCCGGGTCCCACGTCCCAATCTGAAAGACAACAGACAATAAGACAACTACATGAGCTTTTTCATGTATACTGTAACTTATCAGGTTGAAAATGTATTAATCTTAAACCCACTTGTCATCAGAGCAGTCAGTGATTCTTTAGTCCTGCACACACCTACCTTAGTATGTGTATTTGTATGCATTTTTTACATTGCAGCAGTTTTAGTCTTCTGTGCATTTTGGTCTGCCTCCTGTTTTTTGCGAATTGTTTAAATATTTTTATTTCAATTGCCAACCTCTGAAAATCAAACTTGAGTCAATGGCCAATCTGCCGCTATCTTCAGTAGTAATTCAGTAGAGATGTAGTCCAGCAAAACAGTGATTTTCAAATGTTTCACTCAGAAATACACTTGGCTTTCAAGGTAAAAACTTTAATTGACTAAAATAAGCTTAAACCCTAACCAGGGCTGGTCTAAACCAGGACTAAACTACTACAAAACAGGATAAAACCATCACTAAAATAGGACTACAACAAACAGGCTTTAAGTACTGCCTTTAATGGGCTAAAATGAGCTTAAATCTAAACTTCTAAACTTGCACAAACCAGGATAAAACCAAAGATAAAACCAAAAGACAAATCCAGGACTAAACCAGCTTGAAACCAAGTCTTAATCAGGTCTAAAGGAGGACAGAACCAAGTTTGAAACAGGTGTAAACTAGGTCCTAACCAGGTTTGAACCTCGCCTGTCCAGCCACACAAACTCTTTTCTTGTTCTGTACAAAGAAGTTAGTCTGGTATCCCTTCGCTTGAGTTTTGTTTCTAGGGGTGGAACAATCACAGGCGGAGTAACCAATCAGAGAAATGAAGGGTGACATGTAAGCAGTGCACCACTGACTTGTAACCAAAACAAGCATGGTAAATGGCATCCTGGATTTCCCGGACCTATCTCGCCCACTCACCTGTCTGGATGAGGCCCACCTGCTGCATCCTCTGGACTTCCTCAACCTACCTCACCCCACTCTCGTCTGGATGAATCCTTACAGAGCTGATCTATGATCCTACAGATGAGCTAATGAACTAACTCCTAGACGCATTGCGTGTCCGTCCTGGGAGAGGATCTCTCCTTCAGTTGGGCTCCATAAGGTTTCTTCATTTTTCCCACAGCTGGGTTTTTTTAGGAGTTTTTCCTTACCGAGAGGGAGGGTCTAAGGACAGGAGTGTCCTGGGTCTGTTTAGTGTAGTTATTGTTTGTGTTGTCTGATTGTGTGTTTATGTTTGATCAACTGTTTGTGAAGCCCTTTGAAGCGACTTTTGTTGTGATACTGGGCTATACAAATAAACCTGAATTGAATTGAATTGAAATTGTTAAACCATCAAAATATGCTGTATTATTAGCCATTACGTCAATGAGACTTTACTGTTGATAAGGTAACAAAACAAAGAAAAGAATCACACAGAATACAGAAATAAAAGTGGCTCCAAATTCATTCATTCATTCATCTTCTTTCGCTTATTCCCATTAGGGGTCGTGGGTGACTGGAGCCTATCCCGGTAACTTTTGGCCTTAGGCGGGATACACTCCAGACAGGGGCCAGCTTTTTTGCAGGGCTGACACAGAGACAAACACAGACAGACAACCATTCACCCTCACATTCATTCACTAGGGGCAATTTAGAGTCACCAATTCACCAAACACATGTCTTTGGACGGTGGGAGGCACCCGGAGAGAACCCACAGTAACACGGGGAGGACATGCAGACTCCACCCAGAGAGTTCAGTGTAATGGCCGTCCCGAGGATTGAACCCATGATTTTTTTGCTGGGAGGAGACCAACAGTAGTACAGTTTGAAAGCCACTGCAGTAAAACATAAAAAAGTGAAGTAAAACCATTATCTGTTTTACTGTGCACATTGTAACTGAGTGATAATAAGAATATCCTGCATATTCAAACACACGTCAACACAGCTCTTGATAAAAATGCAGCCCCAGCCTCAGGAACGCTGGCCCTGAGGATGCGCCTGACAGCTGCGTGAACCGCTCTGCTGTCAAAGGCCGATTTTTTACCCACAATCCCATGGGGCCACAACACTGGAGATAGATGTGACCCCTGACCTTTTAGGAAGGTGATACTGAGGGGAGATGAAGACGAGGGCTTTGTGCTTTGATGATTATTCAGGATGATGACAGGTGAATATGACGGCTTTTCTATCGTGCAAAATTGAGAAGATTGCAAGTGTTGTTTTTGTTTGGCCTTGTTTTTGTTCTTGTCAAGGTCCTTTGTTATGATAAATCAACGTGTTTTTTTTTTTGTTTTTTGTTTTTTTTAGCTTTTAACCATGTTATAAAGTTGCAGCCTCAAAAACAGACCTGGAGCAGTACTTTGTTTCATTCACGCATGTTTGAGTAATCCTGTAGATCAGTAGTTCCCAAAGTGGGGTCCAGGGGCCCCCTGGTGGGCCGCGAAGGTACTGCAGGGGGGCCCCAAATACATAAAAAGAAATTGAGTTGTAAACAAATTACAGTTAAGTACATTTATATAGTTGTTTAAAATACTACTTTGAAGCTACTTTAGCCAACAGTCTGTGTTTTTTTTTTCTTCTTGGTAACACTTTAGAATAACTTGCAACTATGAAGCAGTAATAAAGCATTAACAACCATGTAATTAACAATAATTACAATAATATAAGTAGTTTCTATTACCACTGATTTTTAATTGTGCAATGATTTACATGAGCTGATTCCTAAAGAATTAGAATTAGGCTACATATTAATAAAAATGTTTATAACTCAATGTTGCTTGTAAATGTTGAAGTAATGTTTTGTAAATATTCAGTTAACTGCTTACTAACTCTAAGCTAATACTTAAATAATGCTTAATAGTGTAAGTTATTCTAACAAGTTACCATTTTTTACTTTATTTAATTTTTTTTTGTTTTTAATAGAAATCTAGGGGGGAAAAAATGGCATAGTCTTTTGAACAGAGTGAAATGTTATTGTCGGGGGTCCACATGGGATTTTCGGATTGTAAAGGGGCCCACGAGACTCTTGACTTTGGGAATCGCTGCTGTAGATGCATGGGCTGTCACTACAAATCAGTTAGCTCAATCTGTTAGCCTCATGATGCCAAAAGCTGTGCTAATTAGCCATTTTATCCTCTGTTCAGTCCCCATCCGTTGCCCGCAGGGGGCGACAGACACCTAATCCAAACTGTTTTCCATGCAGAAACATTATTTTAAGTTATACATCTTACATTTATATTCGGCCATCACCTTGTACATATGTATATAGCTTGTGTGGTTGTTTTGCACTGGTAATTTTTTTATATTTTATATGTATAAAGTTACATATTTTTTCTTGTAAATAGTTTATATTGCATGTTTTTGGTTGTGTGCACTTGTACTATTGTGTATTAAGAGCAGCCTGAACAAGTGAATTTCTCCACTGGGAGATTAATAAAGTTCAATCTAATCTAATCTAAAACTAGAATACTATTGCAAAGGTATTTATTTCAAAAAGCCTGAAAATAGCATAATATAGGACCTTTTTAATGAGCTAATTTCAGCTAACACACCAAAAGCTATCTTTTGTTATTGTTGTTGTTTATTCAAAAAGCAAGATTTTGACCCCCTGCCTATGAAAATAATTGGTAACACTTTAGAATAATTCACCCGATTAAGGCTTATTTACAAAGCATTACTTTAACATTAATAAACACCACTGGGTAATAAACATTGTTATTAACTTTTCATTCTTGAGTAGTAAGCTCAGTTATATCAATGCAAAACTATAAACATCAAAGTTAATTCAGTAACTACAAATGTTTTGCTTATGAAATTATTTATTAACTGACCTTCGGGTTAGTGGGTGAACGTCTCTACCCAACTCAGCCACTGCTGCTACAGATTTGGTAACAGCTTTACGCCAGATGCTCTTCCTGACTCCAACCTTACCATTTTTCTGGGCTTGGGACTGGCACAAAGAATGCAGAGGCTTGTGAATCCCTGCATTTTCATTGTAGGCACAGTTTGTAATGGAACTGTAATGGCTTCTTTAACTAAACGCAAACTTTTTTTTGTTTTTTGTTGTTTCTGCTACTACTACAAGTGCTCCTTTGCCAAAATAACTCAACAAACTGTGTGTACCCAGTATTGGAAGTGTTGTCGTGTCTGATTTCTCCATAGTGCGTACTTTCTGACTGATAATATCTCGTAAAATCCTCTCCAGTAAAAATCTAAAAGTCCTTGTATCAGATCTGGCCCTGAGGCGGGTCGTGTCCTCTCTGAGCTCTCCAAACCCCGTCTCCGTTCAAACCTCGCTGCCCCGGGCGTCACCAGGAGGGGCCCCTCGACCCCGCCTCTCGCCTCTTCACCCCACCCCGCGGCAGCCACCCTTCCTCTGGACACCTGACGGCCCGGGACGAGTTTGTAATTGCAAATCAGCTCTTTAATTCAGTCTCCATGCGTCTGGAGGGCGTGTGAAGAGGTTTTTATTAACAGAGTAAATTATGCATGGAGGTGCAGAGACACACCGCGAACAGGGTCAGGAGCCGCTCGGGGGGCCCATCGTCGCGTCGTCGAGTGTTTGTGGTGATTATTTGCGGCGACTTGAAGTCCTGCTGATAATCTCATGAATCTTAAAGTGAGAGCTGCCACTGGAGAGACGCCAAAGTGAGAATAAGATGGAAAAAAATATGAAACAGTGGACGCAATAAATTAATCTTGGATCAAAACCAGCCACAGGTGGTCACAAGCCAGTGTACTCTTTATGCCATAGAGGAAGGGCATCTGGCGTAAAAACCCACGGCAAGTTAATATGTGAATAGCTGCAGGTCTAATTAAGAGTTTAAGTTTCTGTTGTTTATCAATTTAAAGAGCTGTCCAGTTTCAGAATGCAATAAAACCAGGCATTCCTGAATAATCATGTTTCTTTATCCAAAAACATTATTTATTATTCTGTATGTGCTGGCACTACCCATAAGCTGTGTCCGAATGTCCTTCCTAGCCCCTAACCCCTCAATCACTATACAGTCCAGCACTATATAGCAGGACTATATAGTGTCTCTGGCGTCTGTATAAAAAATAAAAGTTCAGCGAAACTCCGCATGATAATGTTCTTATGTGATAAAGCCCTGACCAGACTCACTTGATGTTTTAGTATTTATAGATAAATATAGTCATACGTGTGATATTTAACATGAATTATTCGCTATAATGAATAAAACGGAGTGGATTATTGCAGCTCTGTGCCTTATGTGGGGAGGCTAAATGCTAGGTAAGCTAACGTTAGCAATTTTACACTGCCACGGTTTATTTAAGAGCTTTTTATTTCTGATTACGACGTGACAGAAGTAAAAAAAGGACGTTTCTCATTGGGTTCATTCAGACGTGTTGTGTACAGTTTAAAGACCTGTAGCCTCTCACAAAGCATTCTGGTCTATACTGACCTCTAGTGACCATCGCTGTCCACTACTTTTCAAAATGCATTGTGGGAAATTTTGAGTGCACTATTTTTTATCCATTAGACATTCAGGCACCACTACAAAATGGCGTGACCACTGCAGTGCACTATAGAGGGATTAGGGAGGACATTCAGACACAGCTGTAGACATTCATACGTAGACGCCGCGTAGGCTGCTGGAGCTAATGCTACGTCGCTGAATTAGCTACTCCAGGCACTTTTCAGAATTCTGTATTTCTTCCTGTAGAGATCGGGCACCTGACGTCATGAAACGAGCGCTGAGTGATGACTCTGCCTCGTGAGTGGTCACAAACAGCGAAAGACAATAGCATTAGGAACAGCTGCATAAAAAAGTAAACAAACGAGCCTTGAAATAACTCTTTTAACTGCTTCGTCTTGGTGAATATTTATCACACACTAAAGGATCAGAATACTTTTGTGTGAACGCTAGCTTGAGTAATTTCCATCCTAAATTGCTCCATTTGTTTTACTGTTGAAAATAGCTTGTGACCACCAATGTGACGCCACAATCCTGATCTCTATAGCAATTAGCATTAGCTACTAAATATTGCAAATTATGAATAATCGGGACTGTTTTGGCAGCTGTCAACCTCTCGACCACATGTGAGTAATGTCAGAGCCTGGTTAGAAATCATTACTGAGTGTATCAACTTTTAAGGGTATTATTTAATATAGTAATTAGCATATACTGTATATTAGCATGTAAGCTAAATGCTACATAATAGGTTTCTGAATGTCTGTTCCTAGAAATGTGGTAGACCTCAGCAGTTATAGACCACAGTTTAAGTCGAGGTTTAATCCATCAATAAATCAGCACAAATTCAGCTTCAACTGATTGGTTACGTTTATTTCATTTCATTTAGAGGTAGTTTAGTCCTTTTGTGTGGTCCCCTTTAAATCTAACCTACCAGGCTAATTTTTGTGTTGAAAAAAACTGAATTAATGTTAAAAAAAAAAAAAACACTTTAATTAAAATGAAATGTAATAAGAAAACCTCTAACAACTATTATTATTATTATTATTATTATTATTATTATTATGGTAACACTTTATTTTGAAGGTCCACCTAATAACCATTAACTGCTAAGTGCTAATTCACATGCTAGTTAGTGGTTAATTAGTGGTTCATTAGCTGTCAATTGGTAACTATAAAGCACCCATTAATCCCTTATTCTGTGTGACCATACTCTACAACTAAATAGCAACTAACTAACATTTCCCACTTAATAAACTCATAATTACTGCTCATTACTAGGAAGTAAGCAAACTGTTGAACATATAATTATGATTTGAGTAAGATTTTTGGAATATTGGAGCATTATTAGAGAATAATATTCACAAAAATCTTATTAAGATCATAATTTATGTCCAACAACTTCCTTATTTCTGATTAATGAGCAGTAATTATGAGTTTATTAAGGGGGAAATGTTAGTTAGTTGCTAATTAGCTGTAGATTATGGTCACACAGAATAAGGGATTAATAAATGCTTTATGTTTACCAATAATGGGCTAATTAATCACTAACTAGCATGCTAATTAGCACTTAGTTAATGGTTAATAGCTGGACCTTAAAATAAGGTGTTACCATTATTATTATTATTATTATTATACCTCCTGATCTACTCCCGTCATAGTTTCTTATTGAGTCCTGTTGGTCTCTTTTTAATGCTAAGTAGACTCATTTCAACCTTTCCTAAATAGTCCATCCTATATAATGTTTTTGCTTCATTGCCTTCCTGCTGCTAATCTCATGAATCTTAAACCGTGAGCGAAAGAGAAACGCCAGTCTAAGTACAAGATGCAGAATATACAGCAGCCACACACAGACATGTCACCGCCGCTCTGAGGCGTTCGTAAATTAATCTCGAATCAAAACTTCTTTAACATATGGCGCCGCGTTGGTAGCTGCGGGCGGCGTCTTTGTGGTTTGCAGCTCCATCAAACGAAGTGACAGATGAGCCCAGAGCTAGATCCTGAGCTCGCAAAACAAAGAGAGAGTCAGCTTTGTCTTTACCTGCGGGTGCGCTAAAGAGCAGAGCGAGAGTATCCAGGGAAGACGGAGAAGGAGTTAGGTTTTTAGGGAGCACGTTCTGAAGCTGCTGGAGCATCACAATGGCAAACGGCAACTAAAAGCACTGTCCTTTTAAGTTACTGTTGCAAACTGGCTCCCCAAGCTCTTACATTTTGTCATAATTTCTGATGTTGTGGCCACTAAACCCTTTTGTAAGATGCAAGAATGAAAGGAAAGGTGCACAAGACAGAGGAGCTAAGGTTAGAGCTGTCAGGCCTAGAAGATGGGGTTTATAAGTGAAGAACCAGATTTCGCTTGGGGTAAAATGATTTCTTTTTGCATTTGGACTTTTTTAGCCATTTTAAACAGCAGGCCAACACACAAAAGAAAAGTAAAAAAACAACTTTCTGAAGCTGAAAACCAGGACAGAGAAACACAAAAATGTAGTAGCAGATGTTAACAGATGAACTACTTTATGCAACAATTTAGATGGTGGATAAATCAATATTAAAAGACTGTGAGCCAGGCTCATTGTAGTAAAAATGTTAATGTCATTCATGTTTTCAGGTCTCCCTTGGCAATTAGTCAGTAGAAGTTTCCAGTGTTGATGCGTAAAACATGATGATGACGGTTATCAAGTTGATATATTCAGCAAAATCGACTTTTGTGAGCTTTTTCCCATGTTATAATGTTGTTCCCTCATCAAAAACAGACCTGGGGTTGTGTTTTGTTTCATTCACACCTGTTTGAGTAACCCTGTATTCTCTGGTGCTGATTTTCTGAAGCCTCAGAACGCTTGGTTCCACAAATCCCCGCCCACTCCAGGAAGCACTGACCAATCAACAACAAGCCCTCTACATCCAGTCTGCTCATTCATTTATCAAGAAAAAACAAAACAAAACAGTGTACAGCTCTGTTTTTATTTATTCCTCACAGACATTTTCATTTTGTAGTAAGTTTTTTATTTGTTTCTGTTCAAAAGAGCGTAACAGAACTGCCCTCTGCTCCTGTTTATTTATGATTGTAGTAAAGTATTTATTGGAAACTTTTTTTTTTGTTACATAATGTTTTTAAAGGTTATAAAATGTGGCAAGACATGACGTGTGACTGAGGAGTGAATGAATAATGGACTAAGCTTGTCAAGCGCAGTATAATGCTGCCTTCATGTGCTATGGGAATTATGGAAAATACCACTTAAATTAGCAGATGAACGCCACCTTTCGTCGTAATTTCCACTGAAGAACTCGAAGAAAATTTGCCGAGTTGCCGAGATGAGGTCAGATTTGACAAAATGGCGGAAAGCAGCGAAGAAATTGTGGATGGTATGAAATGCGTAGGCTAATAAATGTTTTTACTCAGGTTAGCTCATTGTTTAAATATGTAGCATTCACAATTTTAACGTAATTTTAACACAGTATCATTAGCAAACTCAATTCTGTTACACGTTCTGATACATCTTGTTCTTGTTGTGGCGAATGAATGAATAACTGTTTTACCCCTGTAGCAATTCAAGATAAAGTTTCTGTCTGCCATTTTTTATTATGCTACAACCACAACAGCACTTGAACACAACAACTTGTAATTTCCTATTTACAAGTGGAAAATATCATCTTTCCCATATCACTGTGAAGGCAGCAAAAATCCAATTTATTAATATTAGATGTAACCAAGATTGGCTTAAAAAGATAAATAAAGGCCCCAAAAAGCCGCTTTAAAGCCACAAAAGGCCATTCTGCCACCAATAATAAATGCTTGTAAATGTGTTTTGTGCTTGCCTCCACTCAAACATGAAAACATCTCTTTATTAACCTTATTAAAATTGCCTGCACAGTCTGCTTTGTCAAAATGCAGATCGGGTGTCAGTTTCCATCATAAAATTTACATAATTTAAATGTGACATTTTGGCTGTCCCGCGGCTCACTGAACTACAGCGTGTAGCACTGAGGGGACGTCCTGAATCTCAAATCCAGACCTTTGTACCATGTGGCCCCTGTCTCGCTCACACCTCAGTCCTCAGCTCTGAACTTTAGATCAAGAAAGGAGCTGGCTTTTACTTTGATACAGACACTTCCTCTGACATTCACTCGCTCTCACACTGCAGTACTTTGGGGAGGTTGGTTTATTAAATTTGGGGGATTATTAATCTGTAAGCAACAGCCTTGGTCAGCAGAAAATATGGAAAGTAACTAGACATGTTTTTAAGATATTTTTTGGCCTCTATGGCTTTATTTAATGGGACTCGGTGGAGGCAAAACAGGACGTCCTGGCGGTAAGAGTAGGGAAAGATGAGTATATAAATGAGTAAAAGTACTCTACTCACTCATAGTATCTTGCTCCTTCAGAAAACTTCTAAGGTGCCTTCAATTTCTCGGTGGTTTCGGGATGTTATGTCGTTCCTTAGGTTGGAAAAGATAAGCCTCACAATCAAGGACAACAAAGGAAAATTTGATCATAAACGGGGCTTTTTTATGGACTAGTGCAAGTCACAAAAAGTGCTGAGTACATAATCACTATATTTCCTCAAACTAATAATTTTAAAAAATGAGTAAAAGTCGCTTAGTCTATAACTAAAATACAGCATATGGTGGTCATTAATAAGTGCAAACTAACAAGAACTGTTTTAAATACTGCACTGATTATCTTGCTCAGAGAACTAGAGTTACATCTGTAACTACTTCTCTCTTCTAATCAGTTCATGTGAGCAACTGTGTGTACTTTTGAGGCCAAAACAGTTTATTACAACAGTTTACCAGTAAAGTTCATAGCATATACTGGAAAATGGAGAAAGTTTTGTTTTAAATTGACAAGATAATGCAGACGCAGGGTGTTTCATAGTCGTCTACTTATTCCTTTACTTTACATAACCAGATGTCAAATGTCCAAAGAGCCGCGTGAGCAGGGCTAAAGCGGCTAAGCTGCAGAGATTTGCTCTAAATTTACAGTCAAGCCCAGAGAATGGTGGTAGAAGGAGTAATTCATGAACTGAAGGAGTAGTTGATTTAGATGATTTAGTTGATTTAGCAATTAAAAACAATTTGATGAGTCACAAATTCCACGAGACAAGATTTTTTCTACACTTTTTAAGAATTCCTAATCACTGCAAAGGGTTAGATGCCACATCCACCACTGAGTGTGACTGAGGAGTGAATGAATAATGCACCAAAACTGTAAAGCGACTTTGAGTGTCTAGAAAAGCGCTATATAAGACTAATGCATTATTATTATTATTATTATTACATCTCGGTTCACAGCCGTTCTCACTGCCCTAATATAACTCATTCCTGTCCACTGTCTTATGTTATTTGCCCACATTCATCTTGGTCTCCCCTGTCTCTTTATCCTTCCTTCAAGTAGAACTCTTTGCAGGTTGTTGTGTGAGGAAACGTGTCCAAAATATCTTAATTTTCTTTCTCGAATGGTTCTGAACAGCTCTTGTGTGGTGCCAGATCTTTGTCCATGTGATCTTTAGCATCTTTCTATAAAACCAGACCTCAAACACTCTTAAATGGTCTTTCATTTGTTTTGAAATAGACCATGTTTCTGAGCCATACAGTAATGTTAACCTTACATAACACTGAAGAATTCTTGCCCTGGTTTTTAATGGGGTTTGAGGCCTCAATTTGGTTATTTTGGAGAAAGTTGTTTTGGCAATGGAAATCCTTCCTCAAAGGTGAAAAATTATTCAAAAGTCTTTTCAAGCCCAATTTTCACCTTCACAATCATCGCGTGGCATCTTTTTTATTTATTTTTTTACTTTCATTCAAGTAATATTTTTGGAAGTATATTTACTTCCTTTGGTGTAGGAGGTCAGGGATTAAATTCCTTCATAAAGGAAGGCTTCAGGAAGGGCATCTGGCATTAAAACCTGCCAAAGCTCATGCAGCTGATTTGCTGTGACTGATAGAAAGAAATGAGAGACCACTGCACAATGTTTCTCTGGTTTGATCTTTTTTCAGGATAGCCTCAAGGTCTTAAAAGTAGTAAAAAAGTATTAAATTTGCTGTTGCCAAAATCAAGGCCTTAAAAATATGAAATCGTATGAGCAAGTATTAAATTTAGTTCATCGATGTCTTAAATTGGCAAATTGGGAAGTCAAGTTTTTCTTGTTGTAGAAGTGAAAAATATATTTTAGATTACTTTGTAAATAACAACATAGAAGGTTGTGTTTTTGCCAGTAGGATATGAATTTTGCAGCAAATTCTATCAGTAGTGGTTTTGCAAAGATCTTAAAGTCACCCACTCGAATGTGTCTTTATTAAGTTTTTGTAAGTTTATGGGCTGTGCAATGCTGCAGGCAAAGGCTTAGTTGTTGCAAAAAACATCCCCACCATACAGTAAATGCTGTTACCACTGAAATGTATGATTTGTTTTGAGATTTTTAATGCAAAACTGGAGTTATTTTACCTGTATTAGACTTTTAAAATAAAACCAATGCTTAAAGTCACTCTTCTGAATGTTTTTTAAGGTGGAAAACAGAGATACATACATAAATTCCTCTGTTACATAAATCTACGCCTTTCACAAGATTTCTTTATGTTTGTCCTTGTGCTTGTCCTTCTTTATCAACATTTCAGTTCCTCTGAGATCATACTGACTCTCTGATTGTGAACATATTCTGCAATGTTTTTGGCAAAAGGTTAATTTTAATCTTAAACATAATTTCCAAAGTGTATAGGTCCACAAAATCTTAGAATTGTAATGTTTGTCTAATCAAAAACAATGCAATGGTTGGCTCATTATAATCAGAATAAGTAATGATGCTTATGGCCATTTTTGCTAAACAAAGTGTTTAATTTGTACTGCCCCAAACCTCAACACAATAGGTTTTATAGGGCATTACTAGAGAACAATAAATAATGTTTTTATTTAATGTATACCTATATTAATATAACATTGCTATTGCTTTAGATATTTTCTTTTTAATGTTATTTATATGTGAACACTTTGCACACTCTCTCAGCTTTGGTTCAAAAAAAAAAAGTAACCAAATAGATCTTTATGATTGAGCCAAAATGGTGGGTTGTTGAAAAGTAAAAGTCAATATTTTAGATGTGTGGCAGGCTAAACTTTTCTCATTTAGTTCCCTCTGTGAGAATGTGTCAGTGGCGTGAAAGCCAGCTCCAGACTGCGCTGAGTTCAGAAACAGGGGTTTGGGGATTTGGGGACCACTGCGGGTGCTCACACACGGAACAGGAAGTGCATCTTTTTTCATAAACAAACGGCTGGGAGCTGGTGCCGCTGACTGTGCGCTATGCTAATTGGGCAAAAGGGAAAGTGAATTCTTCTAACAGCGTCTCTCAGGGTTCGATAACTCCCACCAGACTGTCTGCATACACTCCTCTGTCTGAAGACTCCATTTTTCACTATTTGGGAGAAAATACAGGCAAGAAAGGAGTTTAGAGAGGATAGAGCAGTAGATTTATTACATCGTGGCCTCCTCAGTATGGAAAAGGAAATTGAAAATGAGGCATAAAGTATTTGCTTAAAGACTTATTAGTGGAGTATAGCTGCAATGTAAAACTGCATTTGTTATATATTTTAAAGCGACTATATTCTGTAAAATATTTTTTTTTAGCTTTCTACCATGTTATAATGTTCCCTCATCAAAAACATACCTGGAGCTGTGTTTTGCTTCATTTACGCCGTTTTGAGTAATCCTGTAGTCTCTGGCAGGGCAGTTCTGTGCCCTCAAAACGCTCAGTTGCAATCAACAAGCCCTCTACGTCCAGTCTGCTCTCATTCATTTATCAAAAAAAATGTAGTAATGTACTAAAACTGTAGTAAAAAGGCATCATACAAAAAGTTTAAGGAAGTGAAGTGTTCTTTTTCTTTGATTATATGTTCAAAAGAATGCAACACTGTGCTGCCCTCTGCTGTTTCTTTATAGGCACCAGCAGAGTGCTTATCAAAAAACTTTTCTTTTAGTCAGATATTGTTTTTAAAGGAGCCATATTATGTTTTTTTTTTCTTAAATTAATTTAGGACGCCTCTAGATCAGCATCTTACATTTTGTTGGTCAGAAAACGCAATAATTATTGAAAAAAAAAAAAACTTTTTGAAGAAACTCATCATTTGACCCTGTGAGAAATGCTCAGGTGGTTTAACATTTTAATAAGGGCATAATATAGCCGCTTTAAGTTCAGATAAGTTCACCAGTTTGCTGTATTTGTGACATATTAGTGAATTATTATTGTCACATGTTGGGCTCAAGTTTAATGCGCAGTAGAACGCAAAATGCATTAAAGGAGAACAATATCACTTTGCTCGTTTTGTTTGCCGGGACTTCAGGGATACCAGATTGATGGTCCCAGTCTTGCAACACTGGTTTTGCAAGATAAGCCAGAGGGAAGTGCAGTAAGCTTTATTCACCCTCCAACAACTCATTTAGCCTCAAATGAAAACCAGCAACAGTTGAAATACCATTTTAATGACACTGCTATAAGTAGATAGAAGATATTTTGGATAAGGATTCACTCTTAGTTTCCTTTCCCTTCTGTAGTCACCAAATCATTTGCCTTCGAATGTGTAGTGATGTGCAAATCATTCTGGTGTAGGTTATTCTTTTGGACTTCCTGACACAACCCTCTCTATCAAATCCGAGCTTGGGGCCGGCACAAAGAGTGTAAAGGCTTCTGACTCCTTGTAGCTTGATTAAGAAGTAATATTTCAGTGATACTGCACAAAAAAAGGTTACCAAAGTATGTTAAACCTTTGGTAATGGAAACTTGACCAATGACAAGCAAGGCCTATGAGTTGAACTATTTTGACTCCATGCTTTGTGCGATAAAACCACAGCATTTATTATTGCAATCAGTGTGAAGACTTGAGAAGTTGTTGCAGGGTAAATAAACCCCCCTGCACCTCCCGCTGGTGTGTCTTGGTGGAAAAGGCAGCCCTTTGTCCCTGAAGTCTTGGGTCTAGTGAGAAAGCAACACCGTTAGCCACAACAACAAGCCAATGGCAGAACGGCCATAAGTCACAGGAGAGAGTGAAGCAGGGAGAAGCTTACCCTGAATTCACACTGAAAACGTCTCGAGAGCGTCGCAGCAGCAGGTCAGTTTTACGTGCGTACTGTTTAAAAGCATCAATTCACACCGAGGGCGTCAGAGCTGCAGCTGTAACGCTGCTGAAGTGGCTCTCCCCCCTCAGTTTTACAGACGACTCACTCTCTGAACAGAAAGTTGTCTTTACAGAGCTCTGTAGCTTCTACTTCTGCAGGTTGTCCTTGTAAAATGGCTGCTTGGCTTTGCAAATTACGTTACATTTCTCCCGCTCAAGAATCAACTTCTCGGTGTGTAGTGTTTACATTATCCGCTGTTTTCAGTGAGCCTTTATTTTGAAAGTGTAGCTGGAAGTTTATTTTGACACTTGGAGCCTGTTTCCTGTGTTTCCCGGCTGTAGCTCTGCAGATCAGCCGCGTAGACTGCTTGAAAACTAGAACTACAACCTAATGTGAGCGTAGTGTTGCGACGTCAGATTGATTAACTCCTCCTACAGCCCTAACTTCTTAGTCACACCTTTTGCCCTAAGCACAAAAAATGCACCAATAAAGACTGCCATAGAAAAATTATCTAATGGTCCATAATTCTTTTCTTTTTTTTTTCATGGTTACAGTGATTAACTTCAGTCCTCATCATACATAGCAAATTTGTGCTCACAGCAAACACAAACTAAAAAAACTAATTTCTCAACAAACACTTTCACACCAATTTATGGCAACCCTAAAACACATCCAAATCATTTTAGTTCAAAACATGTTTTTTATTTACCTTGTAGGCTTGATCATTTATACAAACACTAATGTGGCCATCTCCATATTTGTACCTCTAGTCTACTATATATGGGGGAAATAGGCGCCACCTAGTAAAAAACAATAAAAACTAAAATTCCAATCCCTCACTATCATGAATCCATGAAATACTTAAAATGTGAAAATTATATTGCAGTGACAGTGTATAATAAAATGTTGTTTTAATGGGAGTCAATGGCACAAAAATATCTCTTAGGGGTAAAGACACCTTTTTAAGAGTATTTTTCGAGAATAAAAAATTCATCCAAGAATACACACCTGAGGCAAAATCTATGCCATTTGAATCAACACAGGAAAAACTATCCTCAAAAAACAGGTGCAAAACATCAAAAGATGTCTTAAAGGTGTAGGAGGTTAAAACAGAAAGCAGCTCACTCTTCAGTCTGACGTGACGCTGACGTGACGCTGACGTGACGCTGACGTGACGCTGACGTGACGCTGACGCGACGCTGACGTGAATCTGACGTGACGCTGACGTGACGCTGACGTGACGCTGACGTGACTCTGACGTGACGCTGACGTGACTCTGACGTGACGCTGACGTGACGCTGACGTGACGCTGACGTGACGCTGACGTGACGCTGACGTGACGCTGACGCGACGCTGACGTGAATCTGACGTGACGCTGACGTGACGCTGACGTGACGCTGACGTGACGCTGACGTGACGCTGACGTGACTCTGACGTGACGCTGACGTGACTCTGACGTGACTCTGACGTGACGCTGACGTGACGCTGACGTGACTCTGACGTGACGCTGACGTGAATCTGACGTGACGCTGACGTGAATCTGACGTGACGCTGACGTGACGCTGACGTGACGCTGACGTGACGCTGACGTGACGCTGACGTGACGCTGTTGTCACGCGCTGCTGCTGTTTTGGTGTGAATTGGGGGTGAAGCTAAGCTTATGTAAGGCCTAGACTAGAGCATCGCCTATGAAACATTATTTAAAATGCACCAGAATGCAGGAAATTACATCTGTTTTGTAGAAAATGTCCTGGTGAGGACCCCCTACAATTAACAAACTAACACACCTTTCAGAACAATTTATACCTAAAAAGCTGTCTGTTACACAAGCGCTCAGCAATGTTACCATAAATGATATCTCCTATAACAAGCAGATAGTGAACTGTAAATGAAAACTGGTATCTTAAAGTTATTGTCATGTTATTATTATCCACTACTGACAGGACTGATTGAAAGTCGGGTGGTTTCCTCCCAGTCCTGCCCTGCACGGCACCACTTTAAATTGAGTTGCATGAGACCACTGAGCACAATAGTTAAAAAAATAAAAAATTGGGACCACGAGACAAAAGCATCTTCCAAATGATGTACCAACCACTGACAGGTGAAGAGTCGACCATGGATTTTCTGATTACGATGCTACCTGTCAGCGGGCGGGACGTGGAAAATCCTGTCCTCAAATTGTGACTGAGCCGTTTTTGACAAGGACAACATCGTGACGGCTGGACAAATCAAACCGCTGCCCCCAGATCTATCCTGGGTTAGACTGGGTATAATGACATGACGACGACGGCGGCAGTGGCGGTAGTAACAGGAAGTGATAACAGTGTGTTGCAAGACTAGACTCCTGCTCTGCATTGGAAGTGAGGAGTCGCAGTGGCTGTTGCATAGAGCTATAGTGAGCCCCGAGGGTGAAATGTGTCAGCGAGTCACCAGCTGAAATGCCTACAGCAAATCCATGTCACGCAAGATTTAAACAGAGAGATTCGAGGCTACACTGGTTTCTCTCTTTTTTAATGGCCGGTCAGAAATATATAGCAGTTTGACACGGCTTTGATACGAACACTCACCGGACATGTTATTAGGTATACATCTGTTCAAACTGCAAATCATGTGAAAGCAGCTCAATGCATTCAGACGTAGAGATGTTTTCAGAATAAAGCTGCTGACGTTCAAACCGAGCATCAGAATGGAGAAGTATGATGGGTTTACAGGGGCCTATTATGCTGACGTGACTTTTCTGTGCTCTCTAGCCTGTTCCTCCTCCTCAAAAAAAAAAAAAAGTTAGCCAACATCTTGCTTCATGTTGCTTGTAGCCGTCTTAATTAGCCCCTCGTTCAGCACAAGCACATTCTCCTCTCATGTCTGAACTCAAATCCTCCTAACTTTATTCACATGGAAACTCAAAGGAGACGATCAGAAGGCAGCACTTTCTGTAAAGGAGCAGTGCCCTAAAGGGTTTGGCCCATGAGGGGGCGCTGTGATTCATAGAAGGTATCTACTTTAACTCTGAAAAGACAGGATTAAATAGATTATAAGTGGTTGGTCTGTCTTTCTGAATAACTTAAAGGTGCTATGAGCAGTTTGTTTTTCTAATACCTCATAAAATTACCCATGTGTCCCCAAACTTTTGTTTATATATAAAGCACTTCTTGGTAGGTTGCCCCATTATTTAACCGGTATGTTAAACTTCTTACCAACTCCGGTCCCATGACCTTTAAATTCTTCAATCTTACAACTTTAAAAGTGAAATTGGTAAAAAGGCTTTTAGTTATTTTGCTCCTCATTATTGGAATAAGGCACAGAAATCACTGCATCTGGACAAACTTTTGTCTTTTAAACATTTTAAGGCTCTTGTGAAAGACTATCCACAATGCCACTGTTCCTGTTTTAAATAACTTTGTGTGTGTGTGTGTGGGTGTGTGTGTGTGTATTTTATGTGTGATGATTTATTGTCAATATTTTCTATCATGATTTGGCAAATTTTGTTTTTATCCATTGTATGTTTATTTGTCAAACAGGGCACTCAGGAAAAAGAGAGAAGTACTCTCTCATTGAGTTTTCCCTGTATAAATAAAGTTTAATAATAATCTACATATGTTCAAACCAAATATTAGTCTTACTGATAACAATGGTACAGCTGATTTATTCACAATTAAACAAATAATTTAACATAACGGCCAAGTTGTTTATGTTAACGTTTTGGTTTTGGTTCTAAACCTTTGCATCGCCAATCGTGCAATCAGAAAAGAGACCATTGTTTTAAATTAGACTGCAGTACACTTACCTTTAATCAAAGTAAGTTTAATCATAGATCTGTTTGCATTTTCATCTCAGTTACAGCCAAAAGATTATTGCATTTCACCCTTGGCCCACTAATACATTTCTGCCAAAGGTTTGGGCACCCCTGCTGTAGAGGGCTTTGGTCAGAGGAAGGTGTGTTCGCTTCCTCTGTTACTTTAAAAACACATTGTTTGCAATGCCAGCTTGGGCTGAGAGAGCGAAGTGAGCATGGCCAGCAGCAGGAGAGAAGACGACGCGTTCATTTATTATGGCTCCTTTGTTTTAAAATGTGGAATACTAAACAGGAGGTGACCAAGGCAGAGTTGTTGGTATCAGATGGGCTGGTCACATCAGAAACTGCTGTTCCACTGGGATTATGTAAGATATCTAGTGTTTAGTAAAAAAGAAAATTTAATAGAAAATAGAAATAGAAAATCCTTGTTGATGCTGGAGGTCAGAGAAGAATACAACATAACCACTGCAGCCAAGGTCAGCAGAAAACCATCACTGAACACACGACATGTTGAGGACTGGAGAACAAAAACAGGATGCAGCAGCAGCAGAAGACCACAGCTGGGCCACTTGATCAGGTTAAGGTCTGCCCAATAACGTGACCAGTAAGTGGTCTAGACATTCGTATACGTCACAATAAACATGCATTTTCCCTTTTTTTTGGTGAAATTTGCTTTAAACTCTGACCTTCTCTAGACCCTCCTCCTTCAGACTGATCACATCCAAATCGAAGTCTGTCCTGAGGCCGTTGGTCCGGTTGAAGGTGATCCTCCCGGTCAGGCCGTCCCAGTGGGCCTGCACAGAAACACACACACATACAAAAAAAAGCACATCAGAGACATAGTTTATCCAGCTTCTGTTGCTTGTCTGTCACTGAAGTCAGACTCCTCTCCACTCACTTGTTGTTTGTGCCGACACACACTGCATTTGTAACAGTGGGAAGGCAATTACCCGATCTTTACAGGCATTTAGGGCTGTGATAGGATACAATGTGGCATGAAAGTGGATCCTGGCTCAGAGAGGGATGTGCTGGGACTTCAGGCCTGCGTTTGTGAGACCAGTGGGAGGCTCACATATGAGTTAGTCTGTCTACACTCATCTCGATGACTAATCCACCAGCCCACTGACCGTCTACTGATGCAGGATACAAGAACAGAATGATGCCTGGTCGATGAACACAAATTCCATTATTTGAATGTTAATTATCTGCAAGGTTTTCATTTCCTGCAAAGTCTGCAAATGTCTTACATCAACTGACTAAAATGTAGTTGTATATCCCAACTAAGGGCCAGATTTATCAAAGGTTTGCGTGCACGCTAACTGAATAAGATGCACTAAAATTGGAGCAAACCCAGACGCAGTTGAGATTTGCGTGTCTTACAGGAGCAGAGCAAACGCAATGCAGATTTTGCTCCTATGACCTAATGAATCTGTAAACTGAGGCGTTCTTCCCAGAGTGCGCAAAATGGAAGGCGGAGAAAATGCAAATTCATTCATTTACCGCCCACAATATTATTTATCAAGGCTCACCATGACTTTGCGTGCGAAAATAGCGTATAAATTTAGCACGTTGGAGAAGGACGTGCTAATCTTTTGCACAGATGGCTGCTGTGATTCGTGTGAGACGAAGGAGAAGAAATGAACAAATACGTAGGGTTAGAGTGTTTGCCACGCGTGCAGATCTATTTGCCATGACGGATGAACAAATTATTCACCAGCACTTTCAGCTATTCTTGGATAATTTTTTGCTTCCGTTTGTGTTCCACTTCCGCACCTTCCATGACACAAAACAATACACGCAATGATGCCGTTTAAATAGCTCCGCCCCATCTGTTTGCACCTGTCACCGACCACACAGTTTGTCTTAGTAATTCACGCGCAACACGAACATTAATAGCGGCCGCATATTTTCTCACTGCACTCACAGTTTAGCACCGTCTTAGTAAATATGGCCCTAAATGTGTTGCACAGCCAGAAAATCAAGTGAGACTAAGTAAAAGTATAGGTGCATTTACACTCGAGATGGTTTGGTACAGGTAGCCCCTAACCCATGGTGTTTCCATGACTCTGGGCCCAGGAGACCGGCGTCTGTTACGTAAACACTGACGTCACACAAACGCAACAAAAGTAGTGTTAATAGATGAGATAAAAACATGTTTGAAGCTGACTTTTAGGTCTTGCAAATAATATCTAATAGAAAAACAAGCATTGTGTTGTGTGACACTGAAGGTGAAGTTGGATTAGCTACAGTGAAAAGGAGAATATTTTCAGTTTATCACCAGCTTTCTATGCATTCAATTCAGAATTTAACAACTGACCATACACTGTAACCACATGAGTTTGATTTGTGTTTAATGCAAAAACTAAAATTGCCATGTTTTGATCCTTGAACCAAACAGCTGTTTCTACTACCTATACTCAAGCCTTGTTTTTCGTAAAAGTCGAGACAACATTTAGCTTGTCCTCTCTTGGAATACCGCCTATGAATTAATATTCCCTTTTACTTCTGGTCTCTGGCTTCTTATTTTCCCTGGAATGAGGATTATCTATTGTTCAGTCATCATGCAGAAGTGTGTAGTTCCACCTTTTACCAAACCTTTCCAAAGCAAATTCCCTCCCCAAAGGATCCCAAAAGTGAGATGGTACGATACACTTTCTTGGCACACTTTGAACCCACTTTGGAAAGCGGAAACACCTTCGTACCGACCTGACCTGCGCCGTACCGCCCCAGTGAAAATGCACCTTATGATGAAATAAATTGTAGGCTATAAATGTTACACAGAAATAACATACTAATATTTAACCCCACATTCAGAAAATACTGCGGCATGAATGGAGATTGTGAAATGACCTCCTGCTGGTTTGAGGAGTTGCAATGTTGGAAGTTCTGTTTGTTGTTTTCTCCTTGAATGTGGATTGATTTGCTTATTCTTTTGCATTCACAACAAGGCTATACCCATTCTGCACCTGCAACTATGGTCAGTCAGATGTAGGGCCACCACTTCTTTATAAAAACTGACAGACAACCATCACTGTTAGGTTCAGGCAATTTTTATTTATTTTTACATGTCTTTGGATACACAACCTCTTTGCTGTAACCAGTCTACCATCATGCACCTCCGTTTCCTTTTATCTACATTCTTACCAGATAATCTTACCATTCATTTCAAGATCTGAGCAGAGAAAAGAGCACTAAATATAGGACCGTAATCCCTGTATTTTCTTTAAACATTTACTCGTCTATGCAGCTTCCTATATGCAACCTGCTTTGAACCAAAAATGGTCGAATATAAGGCTTTTGTTTCTGCTTTCTACATGTAAATCTCAAAATGGCCGCCTCATCTCCCCAGCAGTACAATCCTTTCCACACGAATAACCACACAGATAAATCATTGTATGTTCATTCATATGCCGTAGCTTTTCTCTCTCTCCAGCCATATCCTTATTTACATTCCTCCTCCGTCTGCCTTCTCCCTGAGCGCGAGTCTGGGAGCTTTTTTGTGTGTGTTAGCTTGTGTGATTGCAAGACAGGGCCAGGTGTAGCAACAAGAGGAGGGGACCCCTACACCTACCTCTTTGATCAAGGCCATGAAGCGGTTCCCGAAACGCCAGGGCTTGTGGCGGTTGCACTGGAGAGAGCTGACGGTGATCTGCTGAGACTGCTGCACAGCCACGGCCACCACGTGCACGGCGTCGTACATGAGCGCGGCGTCCGTCTGAAGAAGAAAGAAAACAAGAGAGGAAGGAAAAAGAGAGGAGAGAGGGGGAGAGAGGGAAAAGGCATTAACATGGAGGACAAAACGTGCAGCAAAGCACCACAGCTCTGCTTTGAAAAACAGAGGAATCAGAGTCATTATGAGGGATCAAAGCAGGTTTGTGCAGCTTTCACACAATACTCATGGATATTTGATGGTTTCTACTGAGAGCCCTGGTATAGCATTGGTTTAAAAGGGAATAAGGCTTGCTTTAAAAACTCAGTGATATTGATCAGCAGGAATATATAAGAGGAATGTGATTAAGAAAAAATAACAAGGTAAGCTTGCTGATGAAAAATTTAAAGAATAATACCAATGGTTTGCTACATATCACAGACTATTTTCTGATGCACCAAAGCACATTTGGTTTATAATTAGCCTTGGCTAATATTATTTTCTTTTCCACAAAAAGAAAAAAAAAAGTTTAGTTGTTATTAGTTCTTGTTCATTGGAGCCAGAGGTTGGAACAAACAGATCAATCAGAAAACAGAGAGCCATACCAACATGGCCTTAACTCTGCACTGAGCTGTTATAGATACTCGTCTGTTCTGAGGAGGCGCTGGATTATGAGACTTTACTCAAACTTAATGGACTAATTGTCTTTTTATCTTTTTGTATGTTTTTGGGTCTGAAACCATGTGTCTGAAATAAACAATGAATTAAGGATTTAAGGGATTACTTTACTTTTTGCCATTTATCGCTTGCTGCTAATTTGCTAAAAAACAAACGCAGCGTCGTTCAAAAAGGTCACAAATGCATTGTGGGTAAAATACTGTAACAGAGTCTATATCGATCCATATTTACTGGAAGTGCACGGTGAAAATGGCCAGGTCATGTTTGCAAATGAGAACAGGTTTTCAAACATTTTACATGGTTAAATAAAGGTCAAATAAAAATAAAATTAATAAAATAAGAGAAGAAGAGAACTGGGACACACTGCGTTATTCGAAGGTGTGTAAGTTCCAGTATTGGGACAGCATCAGAGTTGGTCCCTTGACAGTGAATATTTGATATTTTCTCATTCTTTATATACTTTTTACACAATGTACATCAGCTGGACCATATCAAGTTAAAAAAAAATAAAATACAACCAATCTGAAAAAGGGAGCCTGCTATTAAATCACTCTATTTCAGGTAAAGAATAATCATCAGAAAGAAACTGATATCCGTATACTTAACTTTCCTACACCCCTAACTTTTTAGTTATACCTTTCGCCCTAAGCACAAAAAAATGCAACAATAAAGACTACCATTGAAAAATTATCTAAAGGTCAATAATTCTTTTTTTTTTTTTTCTTTCGTGGTTACAATGATTGACTTCAGTCCTCTTCACACATAGCCAAATTTCATTCTGTTTATGAAATTGAACCCCTTAAATTCCAGTTTATGTGGTGCATACACATCCAGCACAAACAAGGCTCTGCTCAGTCTGGAAACTTTTTCTACTTTGCCCTGATGTGCACATCTCTGTAAGAACTACATTTTGGATTTGGGCTCACGCAAACACAAACAAACCCATTTCTCAACAAACACTTTCACACCAATTTATGACAACCCTAAAACACACCCAAATCATTTTAGTTCAAAAAATGTTTCTTATTTGCTTTGTAGGCTTGATCATTTATACAAACACTAATGTGGCCATCTCCAAATTTATACCTCTGTCTATCATATATGGGGGAAATGGCGCCACCTAGTAAAAAACAATAAAAACTAAAATTCCAATCCCTCACTATCATGAATCCATGAAATACTTGATAAAAATGTGAAATTATATTGCAGTGACAGTGTATAATAAAAATGTAATTTTAATGGGAGTCAATGGCACAAAAAAATGTCTTAGGGGTAAAGCTGTGACTATGTTTTTAGACACCTTTTTAACCTGAAATCCATCCAAAAATCCACACCTGGAGCAAAATCTATGCCATTTGAATCAACACAGCAAAGGTTATCCACAAAAAAACAGGTGCAAAACATCAAAAAATGTCTTAGGGTTGCGGGTTAATCATGTAAACTGTATATAGTGGATGAGAACATTTGAAACACCCACTGTCCAGAGACCAAGGCTGATGCTGTCCACACAGAGTCTGTATGTCGGCAATCCAATTTCCACTGGATCCACAAAATGACAGCCATTCTAATATGCTCACTGATCCATTTCAGATACATTTCATTTAAAATACATCCAGTCCAATGTGTACGTATGACTATAAGGGTTTCTATTCATTGCCAATATCTGCACAAA
Organism: Bostrychus sinensis; assembly: GCA_020698575.1. Taxonomy (NCBI): domain Eukaryota; kingdom Metazoa; phylum Chordata; class Actinopteri; order Gobiiformes; family Eleotridae; genus Bostrychus; species Bostrychus sinensis. Next base: position 7,566,301 of record CM036247.1, read on the forward strand.
ATAAATCAGAACTGCTTTGCGCTGACCCTTTCTCTCCACATCGCTCCCTCTTCTCTTATACAATAGCACTTTGAGTAACCTCTGTACTTGCTATTAAACATCGCCGAGGTTGGCTCTCAGCGTGCAAGGCTATATTCGGCAAATAATGATGTTGGATGAAATTGTGCTTTGAAATGTACATCAGGCGCGACTGGAGACTCAATGCATGTTCAAGGGGTTTTTGTTCAGATGCTTCAACCATGACAATAAAGAATCAAGTCTATTTGTGGGATAGGAAGGCTATTACAATTCATCTGCAAGACAGGCTTGGTGTTGTTAAGGAATGCATAAGGAAATGTCAGAGTAATCAGCAGCAGTAAGCAACAAGTCAAGAGGGCCCTTCAAAATAGATGTTCAAAAAGGACTTTCTAGATTACACTCTTTTTTTTTTTTCTGTTTGTTTCTCATATCAAAGCTTGATACTGGCCGGCACTGACATTGGAAGCTTTAAGTTATCATTTTCTTGCTACATTTTATGCTCATAGTTGACTTTTTAGTATGATTTGATACAGTACAGAACTTCATGTGTTGTGGTGAACTGGTGACTCTAAATGTCCCATAGTGAATAAATGTGAGAATGAATGGTTGTCTGTCAGCGTGCGCCTCTAAAGACAAACCAACCCAACACCCAAACGCCATCGGAAGAGCTCTGTCTCTGTCTCATGTTCTCCATCTCACGTTCTCCAAACAAAAAGTGACTCCAGATAATCTGCGGCAACTTGGACCAACAACAGCTACTTTTCTAAACTCTGCAGATAATGGGCTTCTGTAAATAAACCTCCGCAACACTTATGGTGGACTCACACCGACAGTGATCTCTCGAACAAGCCCCAAATGACGGAACAAGACTTGGTAGACACTCAAAAGGAATAGGTTCAGACGCAGAAGTTGCGTCCGAAACCTTCCGCTCTTCGTTAGCGACATGAGGGGGGGGCTGGCGACATGAGAAGCGTGAACTGAGATTAGAAACGAGATTTTGATGCTTTTGGTGTGAGTCCACCATTAAGTGTTTCACTCAAGTATTTATCAGTGAACAAAAAATAAATAAATCTTACGCGCTACATTAAACACATCTTATTACAGTAAGGAGTAAAACTGACTGGGGAGGATTATATTTTCTATTTTCTTCTGCGCAAGGCTACAAGCTAATGTAAGCTAACTGCACCACAAAAGCGTCACAGGTGTAGAAAACATAATAAAGAGTTTTTCAAACACAAGTCCCTTATAATTCAACGTTAATTGTGAATCAAGCGCATGGCCAATCAGAGCGCTCCTTCGATGCCGACACCTGCCAATAAAACACGCTCAATCCGCCAAAACTAGGTCTAGGTACCAGCTAAAGACAGTGCTTACTTGAAATTCAACATTATGCACCAAACTGTTTAGTGTTTTATTGCGAGCATTGTTAAGTTTGGAAACAGCTTCATGTTTTCATTTAAACATTTATTCCCATTAGTCACAATGATGGTAGTAAAGTGGCAATTAATTGAGTGATTATCACAATTAGAATAGGACACAATATAAACAGAGGTAATGTTCCTAAAAGTTAAATTCACAATTAGGAATTTTAATTACACTGATTAACTTCACTTAATTTGTTAACTTTTGTAATCATGTTGTAGACTTTCTCTGTCTTACGCAATGCCATGTTTTCTTTCTCTATCTTCAAACAACCTCAATTTTTTGTTTCTTAAAAATGTTCCCTAAAAAATAGCCATAACACCTGAAAATGTGATGAGATAGGTTTGTTTCCATACATCTACGTAGTTCTTTGTAAAGTGCAACAAAACACTGAAATGCAGTTAACGGCACGGAAATTTCAGCTCATTACATGCTACAGTCTTTTTTCATTTTACCACCAAAACAGTACCTTCTATATTTCACACCAATTTAGTTTAGCCTGTTGACTTGTATTTTATTCTTATCTATAACTCAAATACATGGATTGTGATCAAGTATTCAAAAATTCTGATGCTTTGGAACTACCCAATGAACTGACTGACCTACAAAATTCTTCCAATACCCATAGGATATAAACACACCTACAATTAAGCTTAAAACTAAAAAAGGTGTATAAAAAAGTTAAAACAACACCAACATTCATTCATTCATCTTCTTCCACTTATTCCCATTGGGGGGTCGCAGGTGACTGGAGCCTATCCCAGTAACATTTGGGCCTTAGTTGGCCCCTGGACACAGAGACAAATGCTCACATTCATCCACTAGGGGCAATGTAGAGTCACCAATTCACCTAAAACATGCACGTCTTTGGATGGTGGGAGGAAGCTGGAGAACCTGGAGAGAACCCATAGTAACACGGGCAGGCTCCTCCCAGAAAGATCATGTGATGGTTGACAACTTGATGATCGAATCCACGATCTCCTTGCTGGGAGGCGGGAACACTAACCACTCTGCCACTGTGCACCCCCCACAACAGCAAGGGCTGACCTCAAAACACATAAAGACTTGTGAATAAATATATAAATACATAACATAATGAAAAAATAAATAAAAGAAATGCATTGCAATGTGCATTGTTCAAAACAGCAGCACCAAACATCTCCAGGTGTTTCTCTCTGAGGTAACCACCATCAGCTATCAAACTGTAACTTTTAAATGTTATTTTTTCAGAGCAGATTGGCGTTGACTCAGAGAGGCTGAACTGGTTCCTTCTCTCTGTTATTATCTACTCTGATTTTGAAAAGATCCTTTCAGAAAAAAAAAAAAAAAAGATTGGAGCTGGCTCTCACCGTTCACTTTAAAGAGTCGGCTTTTTGCACCGAATCGCTCATAACTGACCCAGCACTGAAAGTTTGATTTGGTTAGCACCCAGCGGGGGTCACAGTGGCAGAGTGGTTAGTGTTCTGGCCTCGCCAACAAGGAGATCGTGGGTTCAATCCTCAAGCCGGCCATCACACGAACTCTCTGGGTGGAGCCTCCCCGTGTTCCCTCTGGCTTCCTCCCACTGTCAAAGACATGCATGTGTTTGGTGAATTGGTGACTCTAAAGTGAATGAATGTGAGGGTGAATGGTTGTCTGTCTGTGTGTGTCTCTGTGTCCAGAAAGTAAATTTACTGGAATAGGCTCCAGTCACCTGCGACACTTAACGAGAATAAGCAGAAGAAAATGAATGAATGAATGTGGTATTAAAGCGGTCAAATGCAGATGACAAATTTCCCTATGGTGACATTAAAGTATACCTTACCTTGCCTATAATGGACAGATTTCATGAGCTCCTACAATGCTCCTAAAATGTCACTCGTCATAAGCTCACCATTGACTTTACACTGGTATATAATCCTATAAGAGCTTAGACACTCATTGTACAGTGTTTATGTATAAAATGAAATGTGGACAGTGGAGGAGCAGAGCCATCAGGGAAGTGCCAGTCATCCACGCTCAGAGCAAGAAGCCTATAATTCTCTCTTCCTCAAACAAGGGAAAAAAAATCTAATTAGTGTTTGTCTCGCTTGATTGAAAAGCAATCAAAACAGCACTCCACACTTGTTGTATGGAAATGGTGCCCTGGGGTCTTCTGCAAAGCATTGTCCTGCAGGAAGGGAAGGAGAAAATCCAGACAAAACATGTCATCTTTTTTTTTTTTTTTTTTTTTTGCTATTTGAGCTTTGATTGAGTGCTGGAAATAAGGAGCTGGAGTATACACAGATCAGGCATAACATTATGACCACCTGCCTAATATGCAACAAACTGCCTATTGACATCAGTGAACTATATTAATGGGGTTTTCTGTTTAAAAGTACATGTTTATAAGTGCTTTATTCACTCTTATTATTCAGTAATGCCTTTTGGAATACACAGTAGTTTAAATCAGCACAATGCCAATACAATGAAGTAATATGAAAATGAAATAAATCCAAGATACTGCTGATTATGGCCACTAAAAATCATACTTATGTAATGTCTGTGAAGACTCTCACTCGTCCAGGGTAAATGCATCGCAACAAAAGATAAAAAAAAGCAGTCATCTGGATTGGATTTTTCAAGTTGAAGACGTTTCACCTCTTATCCAAGAGGCTTTCTCAATTCTGAAATGAACTGGTAAGAGAGCTGGTTTATATTCTTCTAGGAAGGAGGAGTCCTGAAACTAAATTCTATTTAGATATCTAGAAACTTAAAAGGATTTTTAGCCAACATAACATCCCGGTTTATTTCAAACCTGTTAATACTCTCAGACAAAAACTGGTTCACCCCAAGGACAAAATTCCCAGTTACAAACAGAGCAATGTTGTGTTCTCCATCCACTGCAGTGAGAACTGTAATGAACAGTACATTGGAGAAACCAAACAACCTCTGCACAAGCGTTTATACCAACACCGCAGGGCCAACTCCAGTGGACCAGAATCTGCAGTACACCTCCACCTGAAGGCCACAAACCACTCCTTTGAGGACAGTGAGGTCCGAATCTTAGCCAGAGAGAAAGGATGGTTTGAGCGAGGAGTGAAAGAAGCAATCTTTGTCAAAAAAGATAAACCTTCTTTAAACAGAAATGGTGGTCTCAGATACAACCTTCCTTCTGTCTACAACAGTCTCCTGAAACCCAAACAAAACAAACCAGTTTCACTCAGGTCATTTACATCTGAAGGAGCTGCCCAGGCTGGGGAGGGTTAATCACTCTCACTCCAGCTGAGGACAAAGGACTCCTAATGACCCGAAACCACTAGGCTATTCATGGTCACATTGACCAATAGAATTTAGTTTCAGGTCTAAACTCCTCCTTCCTAGAAGAATATAAACCAGCTCTCTTACCAGTTCAATTTCAGAATTGAGAAAGCCTCTTGGATAAGAGGTGAAACGTCTTCAACTTGAAAAATCCAATCCAGATGATGCTTTTTTTAACTTTTGTTGCGATACTTATGTAATATAAATAATTTGGTTAGACAACACCACGTAAATAGGCTTTTATGGTTATAACAAAGGGTTTTTGGGGAAGGGAAGGGAATGGTATTTATATAGCGCTTTAACTATGACACAAGTCACCCAAAGCGCTTTACACACAGTAGGGAAGGGGTATTTCATTCACTCCATACTCGGTGGTGGTAAGCTACAGTTTGTAGCCACAGTTTCCCCTGGGGTAGACTGACAGAAGCACACATCTGCACCAACGGACCCTCACTCACATTCACACTTTTTGCTCAGTATTTATTATTTAATAGACTGACAACTGTACACATATGTATACACTAGTTGTACTTGTCATTTTTATATAATAAACTCCAACAGAGAGCAATGTATCTCAAAAAAAAAAAAAAAAAATCTATAAATACAAGAAAAGCTAAAAAGCAGCTAAAACTGACGAGCTCCCAGTCAAAAATATTTATACGAATGATAAATAGCTAAGAATATGTATTTTTCTGCTCAGCTTTGATGGTCAAATTTGCTCAGGCTGACGTTTCCATGGTAGCGAGGACAAACGGCCAATCACAACGTTTGCTCAAAGACACGTCCAATCATAATGCATGACATCATTATTAACCCAAGCAGATTTTGTACCTACACCGTCACAATTTCGCCTTTTTTTTAAAACTCGCTCAACTCCTTACACCATTTTTCCTTCTTCTAACACATCAACTTTTAGGTCAAAATGTCCACTTGCTGCCTCATACAACAGGCGCCATGTTAAAGAGATAATCTGCATTATTCACTTCACCTGTCAGCGGTCGTAATGTTGTGCCTATATCACGCTGGCACGCGCATGCATACACATACAGAGACGTCCAGAGATGTTTCCAAATCAATCACAGTCAATAAACCTGCCTTCCAGACACGAGTTTAGCATCGGGGCTGTGTGCGAGTATTAATAATCTGAGTTGGGAAAAGGTGAGAGTGGATTTATTGCAGCGTGGGTGTCACCTGAAGGCTGCTGGAGACTCTGTGGTTTTAGTTAGATTGATATGCAGCAGGAAAATGGCTCCTGTTGGATGGTTGTAAATCTATTTTGACTGACTGCTCCATGCAGATGTGACAAGTTGAGTCGTGATGATGCTAAACATGTCACCGTGCCACCTTTGTGCAGGTGTATACATTCATAAAAATAAAAAAATACAAAGGTTTTGAGGCTGATATGCAGTATTAACTCAACATGCATAAAGTTGGTGTGCCAGTTAAATGTACTGCACTCTACCCAGTAACTACACAGTGATGAAAATGTGAATGCAACCCAGTTTAATGGAAGAAAATTGAAAAAAAAAAGCATCCAACTGTATTTAAATGCAAAATACACCTATAATACTGATGGCATCTAATGGCTAAATTGCTAAAAAGCTATTCAACATTTTACATAATAAAAGTGGTAGGTCGTGTCCTCAAAACCTTCAATAGATACAGGAGATTTAGTTCACTCACATGACAATCTCATAAAAGCAAAGTGTATAGAATAGCCTAAATCTGTGCTCTAGTAAAAAAACAAAAAACAAAAAAACAAAAGAATTCTCATTAAAATATTATTAAAATTGGCACGCTCCTTTGTAAAGGGGCTTAAGATGACTGCATGAATGACCTGCCAGTATCTGCCTTTTAAAATATCACTTTATCCAACTAGGGAAATGTCATATTGTGTAGATTATTAAAGGGAATATATTTTGCTTTTATTCATATTTAAAACCAATCTTGGTCACCACTAGAACAGAATTTCATGTTTTACAAACTTTAAAAACATTATATATACATTATATTAGATTTTATTTTTAATAAGTAGGTAAAGAAACCAGCAGAGGGCAGCAGAGTGAAGAGTGTTGCTGTCTTTTGAACATAATAAGTGAAAAAAGCTCTGCACTTCCTTAAACTTTTTGTATGATGCTCTTGTTCTACAAAATAAAATGTCTGTGAGGAATTAGTGGAAACAAAGTTGTACACAGTTTTTTTTTTTTTTTTTGGGATAAAGAAATGAGAGCAGACTGGATGTAGAGGGTTTGCTGATTGGTCAGTGCTTTCTGGAGTGGGCGGGGCTTCATGGGACCAAGCATTCTGAGGCTAGAACAGAACTCCAGGTATGTTTTTGATGAGGGAACAGCATTATAACATGGTAGAAAGCTCAAAAAAGTTAATTTGCATAATGTAGCCTCTATAGTTCCAAAGCAGCCTGAGTTTAATAAAAAAAAAAAAAACATAGCTTTGAGAGGATCAAGATGCATTTCTGTGATTTTGTGAGCTCACAAATCTAGCAAGAATCCACTTTCTGCATAGGTAACACAACAAAAACTCCATTCTCAATTTTGCTTGTTGTCAGACTAGTTTGCTAACATTGTATACAGCACATTTTTGATACAAATAGTTGCTGGTGCTGCCAGTTCCTCTGCCTGGACTCTGGTTATGCTCAGGGGGCAGAAGCTGTGATGTTCACACTGTCATCTATTCCCTCTCGATACAGCAGCAGGCCCCAGGGAGCTCATAATAGCAATGTCACGCCCTGTCAGTCAGTCACCGCTTCAGCTCAGTCTGGGGGCTGACAGACAAAACTTTTTTTTCCCAAACCAGATGAGGTCACAGTTTTATTTGATGAACTTTTCTTATGGGTTTTATTTGTCTTACTATTTTTGTTTCTGGATTTCAAACACTTACTTTCAGATCGAGCGACTGGTTTTAATTCTTCAGTCTTGGGATCGGTAGAGACGTTCGCCCACTAACCCCAAGGTTGACAGTTTGATCCCCATTTCTGACATTGCATACTGTCGCGCTATATAAGACTAATGCATTCTTCTTCTTATTATTATTATGATTATCATCTCTAAAGCAATAAGACAGCACCCCCTGCAGTCTGCCTTTGTAGGTGCGAGACAGCATGTACACCCCCTCATCCCAGTTGACTGTTCTATGCAAAGGAGGGGGCAAAGGGGTCTGTTGTCCCGGGCCTCAGGGTCAGAGGGGCCCAGAAATGGTCCCTTTTCTTATTTTTTTATTATAAGGTGGCCCATGTGAAGCCTTTTTGCCCCAGGTCCCAGCAAACCTGTCGATGGGCCTGCTCCTATGGGCCCATTTTCAGTTTCTGGTAGGGTCATAGCACCAAAAAAAAATTAATTATGTCTTTTTATAGATTTAATTCTGATTCTTTCTATTCAGACGCAAAAAATAAGATGTTAAGCTAATAAGTTAACATCACCTTATTTGTTTGTGTCTAAATAGAAAGAATCAGAATAATAGCTCCAAAACCTGTATAAATCATCATCATTTGCATTGATTTAACTTTTAGAAACAGTTTACTGATTGCTCAACAGGTTTTTGTGTTATACAGGCCAATAATGGACCATAATGGACTTATCTTGACCCTACATAGAGGGCCTGCATGTGTGAAAGCAAGTTACCGTATTTTCCGGACAATAAGTCACACTTTTTTTCATAGTCTGGCTAGGGGTGCGACGTATACTCAGGTGTGACTTATATATTAAAATATTTCAGGTGTTGGTTAGAGGGCGCTCTAGGCTTGTGTACCAGCATCTGCTGCACCTGTACCACTGACAATTTAAAATGTAAACATTACCACTAACAACTTAGGCTATAAAGACAACTGAGAAAGAGCGGAATAATTGGAAATGGAACTGATGCTGAGTCTTCGTCTACCTCCGGAGTTGGCGGAGTTGTTCAGAAGCGACACCGAGGATGAAGAATTTAAAGGATTTAGTGATTAGGAGTGAAATGGTGAGTTTGGTGAACTTGTTATATTATGTTCTTTATGCTATAGTTATGTGAATAACTGTTAATATATTACGTTAACATACGAGACACCTATTCAGTTCGTTGTTTATGCTTCATGTAGCTGAATAACCATCAATGTGTTACGTTAGCAAACCGCACACCTATTCAGCCTGTTGTTCTCTATTCTATTATTACTATAACTTGCCTTTCAACATGAAATGTCTGTTCTTTGGTGTCAGATTTTGTAAAATAAATTTTCCCCCAAAAAATGCGACTTATAGTCCAGTGCGACTTAATCATGACAAGCTATTTCTGTGCATTGCAATAAACCACTGAAATACCTAAATCTGCATATTCTTTCAGTGCTCCCATATTAAGGCAAAAGCTATTCCACTGACAGAGGGCGGAGCAAAAAGACAATCTGCTGCACATTAGAAAAATTACCAGCTATGTTACATATAGGGCCAGTGGCGTAACTAATGTGGTAATGTGGGGCCCCAGTGCAGGATTTCAGAATGGGCCCTGAAATTATGAAGCACATTCAGTACTACAGGTTTATGCATGAAGCGTTTTAATTTATAAATGCTGCTGTTTTACTGGAGTTTGATACAAAAACAGGTAGATTAGATTAATTTATTTGAAGGGGACAATGCAATTCGTGAAAAAACACATGATTTTTGTTATGTGTTTAAGAATTTAACAGGATTTAAAACTGAATTTATGTTCTGTAAGAGAGTTATGTGCTGCTCTTAAGTATTTTTATGAATATTTCAGACACAGACTTGACCGTAGATGAACAAGGGCCCACTCTGATGGGACCTCCTGGCTGCACTGGCTGATGTTACACCCCTGTATAAGCCACTTCGAAGCCTTATTCTTCAGTGAATGTTAGCCCTGCAATTAACTAGACATTGCCTATCGGGTTAATTAAACCTCAGGCCCAAAGTAGCCACCAGTGAGAATGTGTTAAAAGCTAAATTAATAAAGGTCTTTTTCTTTATGTGTCTGGTTGCTGTTATGATTGAAACTCTTTTAATTTGGAGCAGACCTGAGCCACTGAACATGTTTGTTCACCTGGATGTGAGAGCTTTTCTGGCAGCCGAGGTGTGAGTTTCCCCGGTGTGAGGTAAATGATTTAGCAGCACCGGCACTTTACTCCATAAACATCTCATTAAAATCAATTATGTCACTCCTGAATGAGATTAAAGCTAAACGCTCTAAAAGCTACTTCTCCCTTGTGCCTCTCCCTGACGCTGTCTACTCTCCTCATCATTGTTGCCTCCTGCTCATCACCGACGCAGTCAAAATGTATTAAATCTCCTGAAAGCTTTGAGTGATTTCTACAGTTTTATGAATTGTCCAAATGCCCGGGCCGGGTTTGGCAGTAGCTGAGGTCCCCCTAGACTCCTTCAGTCCTCCTTCTGGTCCAGTCCAAACCTAAGTCTCTCAAATCCAAATGGCTCAATAACATCTCCATGGAAACAGAAGAAGAAGAAGAAGAAATGTCTGTCTCCAAACTGAGGCTGAGGTTATGGCTTTTGGAGAATTGCTGGATCTTTGGAGATGAACTTAGTAAACACAGAGATGCACCAGCTATATGTAATATGTAAATGTTCTTGTTTATTCAGGTCATAATGAGAGAAAACATTAGAAATACGCAGCTGGGCAGAGGTGTTTCTAGATACTTTTAGGGGAAGCAAATGGTAGAGTTTGGCTCCAATGTCTTCTGTCTCTGTCCATAGAGGTTTGAACAATCCATGTGACAAGACAAACTCAAAATCCAAGTATTAATCGTTCATCAACAAGGAAATAATCTCAGCAAATCCCTCACAACAACTTTAGTGCCAGAAATTTTCAATAAAATAAATTAAAATGATTAAATTGGCCTATTATAATAAAGGTTAGCATAAGATTGTAGCCTCAGTGAAGTGTGAGCAGCGTTTGAGAGGCTTGTGGCATACTTGGACCAGTTTTCTGTCTAGTTTTACAAAATGGGAGTCTTGTGAGTCTAAACAGTTAAGGTAAATATGTAGAATATTAACAGTAGGGGTGGGCGATACTGCAAATATTTTTTTATTTTATTTTTTTTACCAATACCAATCCAAACCAATACATTGTTCAATTTAAGTCATCTTAAGACCACTAAATAAGTTTGTTTTTGTTGCTTTCCACAGTTAAGGACTGATTTTAGTCTAAGTTAGGCAAATAAAAACATTTTATTCTTTTTATATCTCCCCAGGGGTGTTAACATCTGCCCCCCTTACTCCAGTTGAGGACAAAAGACTCCAAATGACCCAAAACCACTGAGACTCTTTCAAGTCATTTACCTTTTTTCAAGTCCTTTGAACCAATAGAATTAAGTTTCAGATCTTAAACTCCTCCTTCCTATAGGAGCATGTAAACCAGCTCTCTGACCAGTTCAATTTCAGAGTTGAAAAAGCCTCTTGGATAAAAGGGCAAAACATCTTCTACTTTGAAAAAACTAAGTCCAGATGACTGCTTTTTAACCTTTTGTTGTGATATTTTATTAGCATAAAATCTGCATAAGAAAAAAAATTATAATTCTTCCTTGTCAGTTTACAGTGGTTTTGCAGAGAGGGCAGCAGAATCCATCTCATCACACTAATATTGATACCGATATTAATATTGAAATCAGTACTACTGATAATTGAATTGATCCGCCCACCCCTAATATCCAGAAACACCAGTAATGCACTATCTCATTAGAACAGTGGTCTCTGCATTCAGTTTCATTTGACCTTTATTTAACCAGGACAGTCCCACAGCCTCTTTTGCAAAGATCGTGGGAGATGGTGTTAGGTTATTCATAATACTGAATTTGAAAACTGTACAAAGCAGCAGCAAAGTAGAGCGTTTTATTTGTCATATAAGATGTAGAGAGAAACTGCACAGAAGTTTAGATAACGCTGAGCTGCTATGGGCCAACCTGACCAACATGTTTTTTTTTTTTTTAGTGGTAGGAGAAGCCAGAACACCCAGAAGGAACCTGGGCAGACACAGCGAGGAACCTGCAAACTCCACACAGTCCAGGATTCAAACCCAGGATGTTCTTGCTTTGAGGCAGGACTGCATGCTAATCCCTTTATAGTTCAAACATTTCACCAACAGCAAGGGATTTCTAATGGTTTAGAGGTAGAGGCATAACATTGTCTACATACAAAAATCACCACAAGTTGGGTTATAGGTATACTCCATGAGTAAGGCTGCACAATATATCACAAAATTATCGTTATCGCAATATCAGCAAATGCAATTTCCGTATCGCAATAACACTGTGGTCTTCCATCTGACAGAGATTTACACTGAAGAATCATTTTCCACCAGAGCCTTAAAAGAACATGTGTTGTGACTAAATAAAAATGTTTAAAAAGTCCAGTTTTAGTGGTAATTTAATTAATTTAGTCACAGCTTAGCCTTGTTTTATTCCTGGTTTAAGTTTTGATTTTGTCGCTGTTTTGACTTGTAAATACAGTCACTTATATTTTCGTGAAATGCAGTGAATTTAACGTACTATGTTTGAAAAGTCTGCTCTATTTTCAAATTCGCAATAATATCGTTATCGCAATTTTAAACATCGAATATCGCATGTTTTCTCCATGACCAGTTAATGACTACCACTAATGCAGATGGAGCTTCAGTCGAGTTTACTTGCTGTGCAGCTCTGTAGAGACCTGTAACACTCTAGTCTCTATAAAACTGTGAGAAGAAAACCAACTTGGCACAGCGCTGTGGCAGGCTCTACCATTTGTCCAGCCAAAGCAGACACTGATTATGAGAGTTAAGAGTTTCCAAAGTGGGCAGCTAAACTTACAACTGTAATCTTTTAGCATTTTTACTCCTCAAATAGAGACACTTGACAGAAATGACAGCAGACGATTACAAAGATTACATCTGAGGTCGCCTGAACCAAGGCCAAAAATAGACAAAGCCAAAAATCAGATCTGTTTTACTAATAGCTCAATCATAAAGTGGTATTTGTTGATGCTTTTACCGCTTTTATTGCATCTGACAGAGGAAGAAAGACGAAACCAAACAGAGAGGTCGATCCCGGCGGCCGTTGTGGATTTTTCCCACGAGGGACCATGATGGATTTATTTTGAAGTAGTTCCCAGAAAGCGGGGCATAAGGCCAACAGCGTGCTTCCTCTGTGTGGGCATGTAATAGAGCAGGAGGCAGGAGGGAGGTGGGGGGAAGCGGCTGGAGCTATGGTCACGCTGCTGTGGATCCTCTGATTGAAACATAAACACCAGGAGAGATGATGGCGAGCCAGAGGAAGAGGTGTAGGAGGCCGAGTGTGCGAGGGGAGGTGATGTGTTTCTTAAGGGTTACTAAGACACTATGACAATGCGTACAAACCTGACAAAGCAATCCTAAAAGGTATTGCTGTCCAGATCATAAAAGTACTCAATATACTTTTAGATACTGCCATATTATACGCCATTGTTGTAGTCAAGACCGTACTAATCGAGACCAAGACAAGTCCGAGACCAGAGTGAACCAAGATCAAGACAAGGCTGAGACTTCCAGGGTTCGAGACTGCGAGTTTCAAATTCTTAGTCTGAGTCGAGACCAAGACCAAACCCTAAATCAAGGGGAAAAGTAAAAAAAAAAAAAAAACAATACAAAAACAAAAACAATTATTTTAATGATCTACATTGTAAAAAAAAATCTGTAAATTTTACAGTAAAAAATTGGCAGCTGTGGTTGCCAGAATTCTACTGTAAAAACTACAAGAGGCCTGTATTTAATTTTACAGTATAATTTTATCACAAATGTTGTTTTTACAGTTTTTGACTTGAGTTTTTATTATTATTTACTGCAAAATAAAGTTATTATCTTTCAAAAAAATAGGTTAATGTATATTTTAGTTTGTGACTTAACTTTTAATCAACATTTACTGTAAAATTTACAGTTATTATCTTTTGAAAAGGTGTTAAACTGTAATAAACACAGGACTCAATTTTTTTAACAGTGCTATACTGTATACATTACAAAAAATAAAACAAAAAAATACAATTTTGCCTTATTTTTAATATTACAGTTAATTACCGTAACCAAAACAGTATTTTACCAATATATCAATTACGGTCTTTTACTGTTGAGATTTTACAGATTTTTACCATGAAATCTACAGATATTTTTTACAGTGTAATGCAGTGTTTCCTAACCTTTTTTGTCTTGTGTACTGCCAAAGCTTTTTGTCAAACCACGAGTACCCCCTTACTCACTGATGAGTCCCCTAAAATGTTCATAAAAACATCTGTGTTTTTTTAGTACAAAGACATTTTATTTTTTGATTATTTTACTAATGACCTCAAAATAAAAATGTAAATAAAAAATAAATAATGATCTATTTGTCTTTAAAATAAACATAAAATAAAAATATAAACTCCTGTTGCGTTTGCTATTTTTATTGTAAATTTAATGTTGAAAATAAACCTAAAACTAAAATTTAATAATAATAATCTTCAAACTCTGAAACTAATACATTTATTACAAAGCCAATTTTAAATAATTTTAATAACTCCCCTTTGAAACAAGCTATTAAACCTAAAATTTGTGACAAAATATAATAATAAACAAATAAGCTTTCGCAGTTTCACCAATTTTTCATCGGTCATTGAGAAACTTGAGCTTGTCTTTCATAAGGTTTAATAGTTTAATATGAAATGACCACACATATTTTCTTATCATCTTGGACGTACCCCCTGTAAAGTGCTCACGTACTCCTGAGGGTCCCCGTACCCCTGGTTGGGAAACACTGGCCTAATGCAACAAACTCAAACAGAGACAGAGCCTTTTCCTGGTTCTAATTACTCCAAAATTATGAAGAATACCAATTTCTTTTTCTATGTTTGGTAAATAAAATCTTTGAGACTGCCACATCCGAGACTGAGACGAGCACTGCAGCTGAGGCCGAGATGAGACCAAGACTGTAAAAAATAAATAAATATTGGTCTCAAAACCAAAACCGGTCTCAGGTGCTACAACACTAATTGTTAGAATATTGTTTACTGTAAAATATAGATTTTTGTAGTCTAAAAGTGCAAGCAGCGACAACCAGGATCCGTGGTTTTCCCGTGGAATTTTTAGGTGTTGCCACAAGTGAAAAAAATTGTCCAGATCTATTTTTGCATGCAGATTATGTTGATGATAGGCTATTTCTAAATCAAGATTCATATTTTAAATCAGAAATGTTTAAGTCCAAAGACAATCACAGTGAAGGACCTGCTCTGTGAAAGAGGAAGCGTGTCACAGAAGAAGCCGTCCTTTTTGGCACTAACTCTGTATTTTCATTCAGCGTTCTGTGGGTTTTCGCTTTCAGACCTGGCAACCCTGACGACAATGGCACAGTGGGTAAAGCAGTTTAAATTGGACGAGTTGGCAGTTCAAATCTTGCCTGAAGCACATTCTTTCGTCGTGTCTCTGGGCAAGACACTTCACCCACAGTGTCCACTCCAGTCTGGTTGCAACAGGAAGGGCATCTGGCGTAAAAACTTGGCAAAACACAGTGAATGGTTTGCTGTGAAGACCTCTAATAAGAAAGGGAGAAGCCAAAAAAAAAAAAAAATGTAGAGATTCGACACACATGCAGCAGAATAGCTCAGTTTGCTGAGCTGTGGAGCATACACTGCAAAAAATCAATATCTACATTAGATAAAATTACTTGAATTCAGATTATTAACCTTGATTTGAGCAATAATTCAGATTATCAATCTTGATTTAAGCAAAAAATAACTAGGTTAGATTTCTTTAGTTATTAGCTAACTTATTACTGGATTATTTGCCTTGTTTTAAAGTATTTTTCCCTGTTTCAAGCTAATTTTACTTATTTCCATGTCCCTATGTCCATGGAGTAAGAATTTTTTACTAATTTCAAGCAAAATAACCTTACCCCGTGGACAGATAATTTTGCTTGAAATAAGTAAAAATACCTTGAAACAGGCAGTAATACTTTGAAACAAGGCAAATAATCTAGTAATAAGTTACCTATAAATAAATCTAATCTAGTGAAAATTGCTCAAATCAAGATTAATAATCCAAGGCAACTACAGCCTGCCTCGGGGGACATGGGTTTGACTTCAGACTCAGACATTTGCCTGAAGTCTCTCCCTGCTCCCTTCCCCTGTTGCTTCTCCACTGTCTGTCAATAAAACCTAAAAATGTCCCAAAAACATCTCTGCATCCTCTTCTCTCTCACCAAAATACCTTATGATTTCTTTCACTGCATCATTCTCCTGTTTGGTCTTCCTTTAGGCCTTCTTTCCGGCAGCTCTAACCTCAGCATCCTTCTTTCCATATATTCACTATTCCTCCTCTGTACATGTCCAAACCATCTTAACCTGAATTTATCTCCAAAACATCTCACATGACCCGTCCCTCTGATGTCCTCATTCCTAGAAAATGCCAGTCAGTGGATGTAATGTAGAATTATAAACCTCAAAAACCTGGTCGACTGAGGGGATTAAAAATTGAGCGTGTCATGTTTCTTTGTAAATCTCTCTCCGAGTCTTAGTCAGGACTGGGTCACTGACTGCCACCAGCTACTTCTGCTATTCTCAGCACTGCACGCTGAAGCTGAACCAATGTGTCATAAATTATTTTATCTAAGACGTGTTCTGGAGTTTGAGGCTCAGTAAGTAAGACTGGAACAGCTCCCTCACTACGGCTGATTTAAGCATATGTCAAAAGGGAAGAGTATAGTCAGTATTTCTTTTTGCGGTTTTAAATTGAAAAGGGCGCTTCATTGGACTATTGTTCCTTTCCTAGAGACAATAGATTTACTTTTTGTTAAGCTGACATCAGAGACCAAATGCAAATTACATAAACAGTATTATGTAAAGAAGAAACCACATAAGAACATGATCTTCACTTAATTTAAGATGGGAATACTATGTTAAAGCGCCTGGGACTGGTCTTGAGCATTTCTTATGGTCTTGGTCTCGTCTTGGTCTTGGCAGTTTTACTCAGTCTTGTCTTATGCTGTGTTCATGATACATTGGAATCTCAAAAATTCCAAACTCCGAGTCTGAAAAACCGCCTTGAACACCATCTCGGATCGGAATTTTTGCTCGGAAACTCGTGCGGAAATGTTGGACTCCGAGTTCCCAAAAACATCTTTGAATGTTCAGTAAATGACTAAAGTAGAAATATAATATATAACTCAGTGCCACACCAAACAGTTTTATCAAGGCATTTATTCATTTCCTATAAAACAACATGAAAATGCAAATATGGTTGTGTTGTTATTGTGCTGATCCGCGTGTGTTTTCCGAGATGAACTCGTGAACGGATGTTTTTTGGAAGTCGGCTTTTTTAAGTCGGGACCTCCATGATTTTGATGTATCATGAACGCAGCATTAGTCTTGGATGTGGAGGTCCCTGAGATTTTATTCACCAAACATTATGAGCAAATGCTATTCTTCATTGTTTTGGAGTATTTAGTTTTCTGCATTAGAATGTTTGTTTGCGGAGTCTGTTGCATTAGATCATTAAAATAATCATTTATCATGTATTTGAACAGCTTTTTTTTTTTTTTTTCCCCCTTTATTTAGTGTTAACAGGGTTTGGTCTCAACCTGGTCTCAGTTTGCCTTGGTCTTGGTCCTTAAAAGTCTCTGTCTCAACAAGATATGTTTCATTAGATTTTTTGAAACTGTAGTTGTGAAAAACTGAATTGTCTTTTAGGCCAAACAAACGACAGCCAAAGCACAATTGAACGGAGCTAAAACTCCAGCCACAGAATAACCTAAAAAGGTAAATAGGGTTGTGCAATACTGCAAATCTTTTTACTGACCTAATGCCAAGTAAATACTAGATCAGTGTAATGTAAAATCTGCACAAAATGGTAAATTTGAGGTTCAGAGGTAAAACTGGAACAAAAGAATCGATTCGATACAGATACTAACCTTGATATCGATACTATTGATATTTGGATTAATCTGCCCAGCCCTAAAGATAAATGAAGACACGCTAAATATGCAAAAGCTAACAGTGTTTGTTAAACTTTTCACACCAAGTACCACCTCAGAAAATACAGTATTTGGATCTCCAAGTACAATCTTTAACACACTAGAATGGGCGACTAGAACGACTAGAGATTTTTAAATGATCTGGGTTAAAGGCGGTTTCAATTTGCTTCTATGTGAATGATCTCTGCTTAAAACGGTCTCTCTCAAAAGTGTGAGTGAAACCACACCTTCTGATTTTAATTTCAGCGCATTAAAGAGATCCTAAGCGGTAGGCAGCGTCTCCATTTTCAGCTCGGATTCAATTTCACGATAAATTAAACTTCCCAGAAAACTGTGAAGAAAGAGCATTTTTACAGACTGTCCTATCAAACTCCACTTCCTTTCTTTTAGTCGCTGATATCCAATTGATTTCACACTTTTTAAATGATCCCACAGGCTGAACACACGACAGGACGGCCAAGAGACGAGGCCAGAAATAACAACTGTCCCCAAACAGAAGCCCGAAAGAACTAATGGTATCCACAGAGAGGAGGGCAGAAGCCACAGGCCACAAGTTGGACAAGAAACAAAGTAAATCAGTAAGAGCATGGTTTGTACTTTAGACAAAAGTTGGCACTACAACATGAACAAGCCAATCAGTGCAAGTAACCAACAGTAGCTGGTAAGTTTTTGGCAATATTGTAGGTTTTTGTGGAGTCAGGACACTTTAGTTAAGGGCTGATTTATTCTAGCCACAAGAGGTCACAAGTCACTGTACCCTGGACCAGTCCCGAGCCTGGATAAATAGGGAGGGTTGTGTCAGGAAGGGCCATCCATCCATCTCCTACCACTTATCCAGGACCTGGTTTCAGAGGCAGCAGTCTAAGTAGAGATGCCTAGACTTCTCCATTCCCAGACACTTCCCTCCAGCTCTACCAGGGGAACACCAAGGCGTTCCCAGGCCAACGGAGAGACATAGTCCCTCCAGCGTGTCCTAGGTCTACATAATCCTCCTTATGGGACTTTCAAGATTCTTTATTGTTAATTCCTCTATATGTACAGACACACAGGAACACCAAAATGCCATTTCTGCTCTCGCTCTCAGTTTCAATATGTAATAAGATAAAAACATATGACTAAAACAAAAATGTGTAAAAAAAAGGTAATTTCCAAATATATTAAATACAAAACATATGCCAAATGCAATGCACACTCGTGAATTTTTGAATGTCTCCTGATTTCTTGACTTGTATGTAGCAGCTGTGAGCCATTGTTTTGACCTTCTCCATATTGGGTCATGAGATGTTAGTGGACATGTGTCCACTGTCTCCTAGGCATGAAAGGTGAACCCTAACCAGCTAATTTTTGTCCATTCTTGACCAGTCTATATGAAAACACAGGGACATTTACTTCTCCTGTATCCTATATAAGCCATTGGGAAACTACATTCGGGAGCAAACACTGGAGGAATGAAGAGGGCAGACTTTCAGATACTCCACTAGGAGTGAGCAGTAGTAGTGGGATCTTTGTCATCTCTGTTTGCTATGTCTGTTCCATTAAAGCAACCTTACTGACCACAATCACACTATGGCCTCGGTGTTCCCTGCTTCTCTGTTGTTCATGATATCACACACTAAATACAAACTACACAAAGGCCATACCGCCTTGTGGATGCCCGATCCCGTCAGACCTCGGAAGCTAAGCAGGGTAGGGCCTGGTCAGTTCCTGGATGGGAGACCGCTGGGGAACACCAGGAAGCCGGTGTGAATGTGAATGTGAGTGTGAGTGAGTGAGTGAGTGAGTGGGGACTAAGGATGGAAATTAGCTCTGAGCTATAATCCGGTGTATTTACGGCACTAGCTGCTGTTCATTAATACACGCTGTCCCATATAAAAAAATAAATAAAATAAAAAACCTGTGTGCAATAGACACTAACTATAGTAACAGTGCAAAAACGTCAGCACAGTGGTGCAATTACCAACAGCAGCAGTTATGATATCGCGCAGATGACAGTAAACAAAAAATACATACCTGGAAAACCTCCCAGAGAGGCATCCAGGAGGCTGAAACAGATGCCCGAGCCACCTCAACTGATTTCTTTCAATGTGGAGGAGCAGCAGCTCTACTCCGAGCTCCTCACCCTACCTCGAAGGGAGCGCCCAGCCACCCTGCGGAGGAAACTCATTTGGGCCGCTCTTGTCCTTTCGGACCCAAAGCTCATGACCATAGGTGAGAGTAGGAACTTAGATTAACCGGTAAATCGGGAGCTTTGATTTTCGGTTCAGCTCCTTCTTCATCACAACAAACTGATACAACGACTGCATTTCTGCCAACGCTGCATCAATCCACCTGTTAACTCCAACACAGCCCCCCACAACCGTTAGTAATAAGTATCAGCCAGAAAGATCCAATCCTGACTGACCCGTAACAACTTTGAGTCTCAGCTGGGCGGCACAGTGGCAGAGTGGTTAGCACTCCTGCCTCACAGCAAGAAGGTCCCAGGTTCGATTTCGGACCATGTGGGACCTTTTTGTGTGGAGTTTGCATGTTCTCTTCGTGCCTGCATTTGTTTTCTCCGGGTGCTCCAGTTTCTCCACAAAACATGTACAATAGGTCAAGACTCTCCTGCAAGAAAGATTGTTAATCTCAGTGGGACTTTCCTGGTTATATAAAGGTCAAAAACAAAAAATTAAAAAAAAAGAATAAAAGAAAGTGCTGTGTGGTTGGCAGTCTACAAGATGAGCCACTGAGGCACCCCAGCAACTTTTGATGCTCAAACATATTCTTCCATTGTTCTTGAAACTATATTTTGGCTCATTTTCTGGTGACATTTTTCATTAAAAGAAGCACACTTCCTCATTGTTGTTAGCTGCCGTTTCCTGGAAACAGAAAATAATTATACTTCTCGCACCTTCTTACAAAACCATTTTTAAAGCAAGAGGTGTTAAATGCAACAATACGATCTGTTCCAACATCGACCTACGCTGGACACGCGCCTGTGAATCCAAATCCAGACATACTGTAGATTTGGGAATAAATATGAGTCCATTGTGTGAAACTTCACAGCTAAGGTGTGGAAATTCATAGATTTAAAGTTTCACAACTCCCTTTTAGTAAAGCCAGCTAGAAAAACAATACATGAACAGCACAGGCAATATGCAACACATTAAAGACTAGAGCCGAGGTCAGAGTGACGGCTGCAGATGGTCAGCTGCTCTCTGTCACACATTGGTCTTGGTCAAAATGAATAGCAGCTTGAAAAGGTTAACATGCAAATAAGATGTCTCATACCTAACTTAAAGATTAAAAACACTCAAGACTGCACATATGATTATGATTATAGGCCGGTACAATTATTGGGTTCTAGTGCTTATGCTTTTACCTGCAAAGTGGTTTATGGGTACTAGGGGTGGGAATCTTAGGGCATCTCACAATTTGATTAGATTTTGTTTCAGAGGCCCACGATTCAATTCAAAAGTGATGCATCAGACACCTTTCTGATTCATGTCAACCTTTATTCTTCAACAATAATTAATTTTAATCTCAAACATCAAATTTTAAACACTTTTTTCTCCAAAAAACAAAACTAGAGAACTAATAATTGATGTTGCAGGAGCAAATTCTGTTAGCGTTTGCCAGAGCTGACTCTTTGTAGCCCAGCAGCAGAAGATTTGTGTTGGACATAGCCTACTTTAATAATCTGTAGTCTTTATAAAATTCCGCTTATTAGCTTTTCTGAATTGATTCAGAATCTTTTTAAAGAAACAATCGATGCCTGAGAAAAAATTATATTTTTCCCTCCTCTAATGGGTAGTGCTACTGTCTCAACACCATTTTGTTATGTCATCCTGTGTGGCGTCTGCATGTTATTTTATTAATCATAACAATGGGTTAGATTCATATTGAGCTTTCAGCGACCAAGTTTGTTTTTTTATTATTATTTCTTGTTCACTCCTCAGTCACACTCGATGATGGCGTCTTCAGTAGCCACACTATAACAATCACAAACACACTTACACACCAGTGCCAAGTACATTAGAAGCAAGGTGGACAAAGTGCCTTGCCCAAGGACACACAATGGAAGTATGCAATGCTGGAGTTTTCCTTTGAACATTTGTCTTTTTACCTGTGTTACTAGGGAGACCACCTGTTCCACTTTTGGTCGTACTGCACAGCCATTCAGGCATCTGTCCCTCCGTCCCAAGTCTTAAGATAATGTCACATGTATTAGGAGAATTCACTTTCACATGTTTGAGTTTTTTGTCTTACCTTTATTCCAATGGATAAAGTCTCGGTAAAGACATTACTCTGCAAAATGTGTGTTTTGGCGACATCATATAAATATGTTGTAGGTTCTAAAATTGGGTAAAGCCAGCTTGACGCTTTTGCGCACCCTAAGTATATCCACATTAGTCCACAAACAACAAATCCACGGAGAACAATCCAGTGCAGTTAAAAGGTTTACTGAAATACTCAAAGACAATACAAAACATATAAAATATCCAAATATACAAGGGTGGCAGCAAGGTCAAAAAACTGTGCTGCTTCACTCCCCATTTCCGCACTCCCATGGTGCACCTCTGTCTTGACCCCATTTTATAGAAAGAATATACCAATAATGAACTTAACTGCTAACAAAAATGCTCATTCAATTATCATAAGAACAATAACTTATTGAACTTATAATGAAAGATTATACCTATTTAGCAATGAAATAAGCTCAAAATAATCATGTTAACTATAAACATAACCAATATTACCACAACCATAAGAAAGAAACACTAAATCAAGATCAAATAAAAATAATCATAATAATGCAAAATAATACTAAATAGTGAAAAGATACATTTAGGCTCCTACATATGTTAAAAGCTCTAAACTGTAGTAACTTGTATCTCATAAGTTGGTAAAGCTAGATTTGTATATGAAAACTTTTATTTCTCAAGTCCCTCCTTGTCCCACTTTTAGTACTTTTTAAGGTGGTCACCCTGTGTTACCCTGCACCACTGTTTGCCTCTGCTCAGATCAACACGCATGAAAACACACCGACATACACATAACTCACAGAACATCTGCAGGCCGCATTGCTATTTATACCATCCAAGATTCACAACTAACCCTGCTTCCTCCGTCCATGAACATATAATTAAATATTGTGACTTTACCAGTGCTAGGGAAAAGCTAGTTCTTCCATATTTCATTGAATTATATCCAGTTGTATTAAAATGAATCCGCTGGCTATTCACCAATGTGTCTCGTCCGCATACCAATAAACACCACTCAAACACCAGAAGATAGTTTTATTACAGTCTTCATCTTCTAAAAGCCAGCCCTTATTGGTTTGTCTTTATTTCCAAATTGCGTAACAAGAATAGATTGTAATCTGGCGGATAATATGCTTGGTTGCCTTCTTTTCAAAACTGAGGTGAATATGGCTGTTATTATTAGTTGAAAATTACAGAGCTATAAAAGCGGTTTTATCTCCCAGTGAAATGCAGTGAATGGCTCGTATCGACAGCCTCTAATTTATCCATAACAATTCAGTTTGCTTTGAGAAAATAGTCAAACGGCGTCTTGCATTGGCTCAGACAGGACAGAGGCAGTCGTAGAATTAATGCAATGGTTTGTTTTTCTGCTAATCTAAAAAATACAACTGACAGAAACAACATCATTAGCCTACAAAATGAGCAGACATTAGTTTATTATGTATTATTTTGGTTAAAGATAAGGATGTTGTGGGTCCATGGTTTGTTTATACCAAATTATTTTACCTCATGTATAGACTGATCCAATTATAAAAGTAGTATCTTAACGATCCAATGCTCATTTGTTTGTTTTAGATACAAAAATCATCATTATATATTTATAAAATTGCAGAAATCAACAAATGCAGCCAACGTGCAGTGCAGTGTAATTTAAGCAACTCGCCAAAGCCAACTTTAATATATGCATACAAATATAGATAAATAAGAGAAGGTGGAAGAGAAGATAAAATTAATCTAAATCTGCACAATAAAAGGCTTGTATAGCTAATGATACAATAGGAAAGACTTATTCAACTTTAAATAGTGAAAAGATAAAATAACAGCTTTGACAAGTGAGTTTAAAATGTGAAATTAAAGTGTCTATGTTATGGAAAAAATGCCATTTATGAGCTTTCTACCGTGTTATAATGTTGTTCCCTCATCAAAAACCGACCTGGAGTTGTGTTTTGTTTCATTCACGCCTGTTTGAGTAATCCTGTATTCTCTGGTGTTGAGTTTCTGAGCTTTCAAAACACTTGGTTGCATGGAGCCCCGCCCACTCCAACAAGCACTGACCAATCAACAAGCCCTTTACATCCACTCTGCTCTCATTCATTTATCCCAAAAAACTGTGTACAGCTTTGTTTCCACTGATTCTCCCACTTCTACTACCGCTGCTACTACTGCAACTACTACTACTACTACTACTACTACTACTGCAACTACTACTACTACTACTACTACTGCAACTACTACTACTACTACTACTGCAACTACTACTACCACTACTGCTGCTGCTACTACTACTTCTACAACTTTTGTTTTGCACTAAAATGGAATCGTAGAAAGAGCAGAACAGATCTGCTCTCTGCTGCCCTCTGCTGGTCTCTTCAACTGTTTCTATTTATTAGTTTTTATTGTTCTTGCACCAATAGTGTACTTATTAAAAATCTTTTTAGTCAGATAATGTTTTTAAAGGTTGTGAAACATGCAGTGCTATCCTAGAGGTGACCAGAAATGTTTTTTTTTTTTTTTAAATACAAATAAAAACCCTAAAAAACCCTTAATATAACCCTTTAAAACACTGGTGTGATTTAGAGAGTTTTTAACTGTTTTAAACCATGTCTTGCATTTAAAAAAATCATTAATTACCTACACAATATTAATTAACTAATAGTGATTTATACAATCATGGGCTTCTACATCTCTATTCCAACTATGACTGAATATAAGACATCTTTGGACCACAAATAATCCATTTCTAACAGAGAAAAACTGACTTTACTCTTTGAATGCTGGTGTTAGAGGTAATATTTCACACACAGCATCCACCTCCACATTACTCTGATTTCTCACCCCTCTGTCTACCATCCACGCTCCAAAATAATCCCTAAACTGTGATAAACATTGCACCCTACAAGGGATATTTACTTGCCAGAACTTGGTTTTCATGGTCACAAGAACAAAGAGGGAGAGGATAGAGGAGGGGCTTCACTCCCCTGCAGTTTGTCCACATGTGCCCCCCTTTAGTAAACACTTCACTTTCACTTTGTAAATGGTCAAATGTGATAGAATTACTCCTATCTGAAACCTTTTAACATCTGACAAAAGCCATTAGTGCATATTTTATTGATACAGTGACTCTATAATGAACACAGACATGCACCAGGTCTATTTTTACCATTATCGCCTGTGTTCAAATGGCTCCTCAAGGCATTTAGCTTTATTATAAATCAATTATTCTTTTATATGTTGTTTATTAGAACATGTTTTCACATTTGAAGCATTCAGAAACCTTTGTTACGCATGTTTGCTTTTCTCATGTCAAAAAAATTCAACATTCCTATTTACAATTTTGTGTTTTTTGTAACTTCTAGGCTGTAGATGTCTAAAGTGCAGCCCAGGGGCCATTTGTGGCACGGGTGATGATTTCATATGGCCCTCAGCTTCTATGACAAATTGTATGAGCAATGGCCCACCAGCACTTTTATGCAGTATTTACGTAGCTTTGTCTGTACATTTGTAAAAGGTCTGAGCAAGTTTTGTATTTTTTAACTAAAAATTATTACCTAGAGCAGGGGTGTCCAAACTTTTTTCCTTGAGGGCCACATACTGAAAAATATATGTGCAGGAGGGCCACTCAGTCGAGGCGCCATATTTTGCATCACCACAAAAGATGTCTTTTTTTTTTTTTGGCGCCACAAACCATTAATTTCCATTTTTTCTTTCTTAATGCCAGGTACATCTCACACAAATTAATTTTTTTACCTGCATTTCAAAACTTGCAGTGAACAGTGCTACCTGTGGCAATTTGGGCCAATTGTGAATGAAGTCTGAGGGCCAATAAAAAATAGTCTGCGGGCCGCATTTGGCCCCCGGGCCATAGTTTGGACACCCCTGACCTAGAGGATGTATTTTTATGTTCAAAGACGTAATTTTGTTGGAATTGGAAAATAAATTATAATTATTTGGCTTTCAATTGATACTGAATATGTGTTTAGTTCCTAGAAAAAAAAAAATCACGAGGGACTGTTGGCCCTTGGACCTTTGCACATCTAATGCTGTCTTTTATTGTTTTGTTTTTATTTATTTTATTGATTATTACTTTATTTATGTGTTTTTTTATTGTATTGCTCTTATTTGATCTTACTAGTTTTTATTGCATTAGTGGAAGCTAGTGAGGTTAAATAGATCATGCATTCATTTATTTATTGTTTTATAATTTTGTGCAGCACTTTGGAAACTGTGTTTGTAAAATGTGCTATGGAAATAAAGTGGATTGGACTGGATCTTCAAAGCTGGCCCTCTTTAAAAAAAGTTTGGATGCCCCTGCTGTAGTGTGTTCAAATAGTACAGGAAACTGAAGTATTTACCCATCTGTTCCAATAGATAAAGTTGTCCTGAACAAAAATATGTATAATATTGATGTGTTTCTTAATTCCAAATGATATATGAGGGTAGATAATAAAAAAAAACTAAAAAAATAGGCTTTGTCGTCACTTCCTCCCCTGCCATTAGCTTCATTAGAGGCTGAGGCGGATTAAGACTGCGGCGGGTTGGACCGTGATGCGATTTGGCAGGGTTATCTGTTATTCTGGCCCGGGACGTTTTGGCGCCTGGTTACTAATGCGATGTGATGCTCGGGGCCCTCTGGGGGGGGCGCACACTGCTGTAGTACCAGCCTCCCTGATTAGGACCTGCTCTCACCAGCCAGACACCCCCAGCTCTGCTCCTATCAGCGCCACAACACTGTCTGACAGAATCTGCGTTACTGCGGGACGGCTCCAGATTTCCTCGGGACAAAAACACTGATTTTTTTTTTTTTTTTTTTTTTTTTTTTTTTTACAGCAAAATCTAATACAATCTGTGAGCAGCATGGCACATTTCTCTGTTTTTCCTGCTTTTTCTAAATTGACAGAATTTATGTTATAAAATATTGTTCTTTCCTTTTGGCTTTTCTTTTCTTGGATCACATATTGATTTGGCATGATACAGCCCTATGCATTTATCCAGGCTTGGGACTGGCACAAAGAGAGCACTAGCTACCCTCATATTAGAAAAAGTCAAATTTGTTATGTGGAAAATCAAACTTGCACTCAGGCACAAAAATTACATTTCACAGTTTGAGTTGAGAGGAAATAATCCCGCGACAAGGTTTGACAAGCCCTCTTTGTGCAAGCCCCAAGCCCTGATAAATGCAAAGGGCTTGGTCAGGAAGGGCATCCGGCCTAAAAACCCATGCCAAAGCCATATGCAAATCAATGCAAGGCATATGATTTGCTGTGGTGATCCCAAATGGGCAAAACCCAAAAGGAAAGAAAAAAGTGTTATGCGTAATGTTAACATTTTGCAAACATTTAATTTTTTTGTTTTTGTTTTTGTTTTGTTTTTTTGTTTAGGTGCTGGAGCCTATGCCACCTGCTTTGGGCCTGAGACAGGGCACATGCCAAACATTTATAATTTGACACTGACAGCTGTAGGGGAATCAAACCCTCAACCTTCTTACTGCAGCTGCAACAACTGGATTATAATAGATTATTGACACAATCGTCAGCTAAATTACTTATATAGTGGAATTACTGTTGAAGTAAATTCATTTTTAATGTATTACTTTTCATGTTTGTTTAAACTTTCTGTAAAACTGTATGTATTTCAAAAGTGGACCCCCTAAGAATAGTATTTTTCTTTAAAGACTAATGGGGATCTTTAAATAAACAAATAAACAAACAAATCAATAATCGATTAATCACTGTCTGGGGTATTCTCTGAAACATGTTACGTGCTGACAGAAGTGGTTTTATTACCAAAACAGAGCAGTAAACCCACAGAAAGAGTTAAACACAATGTAAATTGTTGTGTTTTTTAATTTAAAAACATCTTTGTGAGTATATGCTATATCTAAAAGTCTTCAAATAGCATGCTTGAACCTTTGTCTGGTTCAAATGTGTACAAAATGATTTTGTTTTGTTTGTATTATTACCAATTTTAAACCAGAACATAAAAACCACAATTTTTTAAACTTGTTTTTCTTGCAGCACCAGGTCATAACTCATTTATTCTCGCTTCACTATCCATTTATTAATCGATTAATTGTAAAAAAAACAAAAACAAATAAAAAACAACTGATTAATCAATTATCAAAGTAAATGTTCAGTTCTTTTCAGTAAAGTCATTTAAAACCATGGAGGAGGAACAGTGCAGTGTCTTAAACAACATTTTAGTTTGTGATAAGGAAGTATAGGAAAAAATATTAATTCCACAATATTCATCTGGGCTCGGGGGCACCAAAAAACACTTTGTGACCCACTGTGGTTGTATTATCGCAGTATTGCCACTCTTATTCGGTAATATACATCTCCATTTTGCAATAGTCTGCTATGGTACAATGGCACACACAACTGCTACTTTAAATGCGGTAGACTGGAGGTTGCATTTGCAGCTTCCACTTGGCGTCCCACAGAGTTTAAGAGACAAATCGAGGCCACTCCACTCCCACACCTGCACCGGCTAAGTGCAGAACAAAAAAAAAAAAAATCCTGATAAAAGGTGGATTAAAAATAGCCACGTGCTCCATTAAAATGTCAGGTTTGTACAGGAAATTAGATCTGAATCAAACGCTGACAGAGAGTTAAGGCTCTTTTATTTCGAGCTAAACTGCAGCGTGCATGTGGCCTTTTGAATAAAGACAGATTTCAGTCGTTAGTGCCTGTGCTTGAATGCTCTTGCGACAATGGCCTTGCATTTACAGTGCAAAAGTGTGCGTGCAGCTCAAATAAATTGTCTGTAAAGCAGTGGTTTGTGCTGCGCATGGTCGTTAGAAAGCTTTTTCTGATTCATCATTTCTTTTTGATTTACTTCAAAACATTTTTAAGATGTCCTGTCCGGAAGTAGAAGAAGAAGTAGCAGTAAAAGTTGTTGTAGTAATAGTAGTAGTAGTAGTAGTAGTAGTAGTAGTTGCTGCAGTAGTTTGTTATTAGTAGTAGTAGTGGGGGTGGTAGTAACACCAGCAGTAATAAAAATAATACAGAGGTAGTAGCAGTAATAGTAGTAGTAGTAGTAGTAGTAGCAGTAGCAGTAGAAGTAGTAGTAGTTGCTGCAGTGGTGTTAGTAGTAGTAGCAGTAGTATTTGTTGCAGCTGTAATACTAGAAGTAGTAGAAGTAGTAGCAGAAGTAAAGGTAATGAACATACAGTAGTAGTAGCAGAAACAGTAATAAACAGTAATGTAGTAGTAGTAGTAGTAATAGTATTTGTTGTAGTTGTAATATTAGTAGTTGTAACAGTAGTAGTAGTAGTAGTAGCAGTGATAGTATTTGTTGTAGTTGTAATATTAGTAGCAGCAGCAGTAGTAGTAGTAGCAGTAATAGTATTTGTTGTAGTTGTAATATTAGTAGTTGTAGCAGTAGTAGTAGTAGTAGCAGTAATAGTATTTGTTGTAGTTGTAATATTAGTAGTAGTAGCAGTAGTAGTTGTAGAGTTGTAACTGTAATAAGCAGTAATACAATAGTAATAGTGGTAGTAGTAGTAGATGTTGTACCACTAGTGTTGTTAGTAGTAGTAGTAGTAGTAGTAGTAACAACAGCAGTAGTGACTGCAGTGGGAGAAGTACTTGCGGCAGTGATAAACATAATCCAGAAGTAGCAGTAACTGTAACTGACAGTTGTAATGCAGCAGTAGTAGTAGTAGTAGCAGTAACAGTAGTAGTAGCAGTAGTAGTAGTTGTTGTTGTTGTAGCTGTAATAGTAGTAGTAGAAGTAGTAGCAGCAGTAAAAGTAATACAGTAGTTGTAATAATATTAGAAATAGTAGCATTAATAGACAGCTGTAGTAGTAGTAGTAGTAGAAGTAGTAGCAGTAGTAGTAGTAGTAGTAACAGTAATAAACAGTAATAGTAGTATTAGCGGTAGTAGTATTAGTAGTTGTTGTTGTAGCAGTAGTGTTGTTATTAGTAGTGGTGGTGATAGTAGTAGTAGTAGTGGTAGTAGTAGCAGGACTAGTATTTGTTGTAGCTGCAATACTAGTAGAGGTAGTAGCAGTAGTAGCAACAGTAACTGTAATAAACAGTAATAGAGTAGTAGTAGTAGTAGTAGTAGCAGCAGTAGTACATTTTACTGCACAGGTGCAAAAAACTTTAAAATAATTTGTACTAAATTCTACATTGAAATGTTTTCATTTTACAATGATGTAATGTTATAAATAATCATTATTCTACTTACTTCTACAGCAGTACTAGTAATACTTCTATTTTATAGTAACAATACTTTTAAGTGCAGATTGTGAGTACTTTTTCCACCTCTGATTTACACAAAGTGCAGCACAGTATTTTGTATCCTGCAGTAGTAGTATTTTGTACCCTGCAGTAGTAGTATTTGTACCCTGCAGTAGTAGTATTTTGTACCCTGCAGTAATAGTATTTTGTACCCTGCAGTAGTAGTATTTTGTACCCTGCAGTAGTAGTATTTGTACCCTGCAGTAGTAGTATTTTGTACCCTGCAGCAGTAGTATTTTGTACCCTGCAGTAGTAATATTTTGTACCCTGCAGTAGTAGTATTTTGTACCCTGCAGTAGTAGTATTTTGTACCCTGCAGTAGTAGTATTTTGTACCCTGCAGTAGTAGTATTTGTACCCTGCAGTAGTAGTATTTTGTACCCTGCAGTAGTAGTATTTTGTACCCTGCAGTAGTAGTATTTTGTACCCTGCAGTAGTAGTATTTTGTACCCTGCAGTAGTAGTATTTGTACCCTGCAGTAGTAGTATTTTGTACCCTGCAGTAGTAGCATTTTGTACCCTGCAGTAGTAATATTTTGTACCCTGCAGTAGTAGCATTTTGTACCCTGCAGTAGTAGTATTTGTACCCTGCAGTAGTAGTATTTTGTACCCTGCAGTAGTAGTATTTGTACCCTGCAGTAGTAGAATTTGTACCCTGCAGTAGTAGTATTTGTACCCTGCAGTAGTAGTATTTGTACCCTGCAGTAGTAGTATTTTGTACCCTGCAGTAGTAGTATTTGGTACCCTGCAGTAGTAGTATTTGTACCCTGCAGTAGTCGTATTTTGTACCCTGCAGTAGTAACATTTTGTACTCTGCAGTAGTAGTATTTTGTACCCTGCAGTAGTAGTATTTTGTACCCTGCAGTAGTAGTATTTGTACCCTGCAGTAGTAGTATTTTGTACCCTGCAGTAGTAGTATTTGGTACCCTGCAGTAGTAGTATTTGTACCCTGCAGTAGTAGTATTTTGTACCCTGCAGTAGTAGTATTTGTACCCTGCAGTAGTAATATTTTGTACCCTGCAGTAGTAGTATTTTGTACCCTGCAGTAATAGTATTTTATACCCTGCAGTAGTAGTATTTGTACCCTGCAGTAGTAGTATTTGTACCCTGCAGTAGTAGTATTTTGTACCCTGCAGTAGTAGTATTTTGTACCCTGCAGTAATAGTATTTTATACCCTGCAGTAGTAGTATTTGTACCCTGCAGTAGTAGTATTTGTACCCTGCAGTAGTAGTATTTGTACCCTGCAGTAGTAGTATTTTGTACCCTGCAGTAGTAGTATTTGTACCCTGCAGTAATAGTATTTTGTACCCTGCAGTAGTAGTATTTGTACCCTGCAGTAATAGTATTTGTACCCTGCAGTAGTAGTATTTGTACCCTGCAGTAGTAGTATTTGTACCCTGCAGTAGTAGTATTTGTACCCTGCAGTAATAGTATTTGTACCCTGCAGTAGTAGTATTTGTACCCTGCAGTAGTAGTATTTGTACCCTGCAGTAGTAGTATTTGTACCCTGCAGTAATAGTATTTGTACCCTGCAGTAGTAGTATTTGTACCCTGCAGTAATAGTATTTGTACCCTGCAGTAGTAGTATTTGTACCCTGCAGTAGTAGTATTTTGTACCCTGCAGCAATAGTATTTTGTACCCTGCAGTAGTAGTATTTTGTACCCTGCAGTAGTAGTATTTTGTACCCTGCAGTAGTAATATTTTGTACCCTGCAGTAGTAGTATTTGTACCCTGCAGTAGTAGCATTTTGTACCCTGCAGTAATAGTATTTGTACCCTGCAGTAGTAGTATTTGTACCCTGCAGTAGTAGTATTTTGTACACTGCAGTAGTAGTATTTTGTACCCTGCAGTAGTAGTACTTTGTACCCTGCAGTAGTAGTATTTTGTACCCTGCAGTAGTAGTATTTTGTACCCTGCAGTAGTAGTATTTGTACCCTGTAGTAGTAGTATTTGTACCCTGCAGTAGTAGTATTTGTACCCTGCAGTAGTAGTATTTGTACCCTGCAGTAGTAGCATTTTGTACCCTGCAGTAGTAGTATTTTGTACCCTGCAGTAGTAGTATTTTGTACCCTGCAGTAGTAGTATTTTGTACCCTGCAGTAGTAATATTTTGTACCCTGCAGTAGTATTTGTACCCTGCAGTAGTAGCATTTTGTACCCTGCAGTAGTAGTATTTTGTACCCTGCAGTAGTAGTATTTTGTACCCTGCAGTAGTAGTATTTTGTACCCTGCAGTAGTAGTATTTGTACCCTGTAGTAGTAGTATTTGTACCCTGCAGTAGTAGTATTTGTACCCTGCAGTAGTAGTATTTTGTACCCTGCAGTAATAGTATTTTATACCCTGCAGTAGTAGTATTTGTACCCTGCAGTAGTAGTATTTGTACCCTGCAGTAGTAGTATTTGTACCCTGCAGTAGTAGTATTTTGTACCCTGCAGTAGTAGTATTTTGTACCCTGCAGTAATAGTATTTTATACCCTGCAGTAGTAGTATTTGTACCCTGCAGTAGTAGTATTTGTACCCTGCAGTAGTAGTATTTGTACCCTGCAGTAATAGTATTTGTACCCTGCAGTAGTAGTATTTGTACCCTGCAGTAGTAGTATTTTGTACCCTGCAGTAATAGTATTTTGTACCCTGCAGTAGTAGTATTTTGTACCCTGCAGTAGTAGTATTTTGTACCCTGCAGTAGTAATATTTTGTACCCTGCAGTAGTAGTATTTGTACCCTGCAGTAGTAGCATTTTGTACCCTGCAGTAGTAGTATTTTGTACCCTGCAGTAGTAGTATTTGTACCCTGCAGTAGTAGTATTTTGTACCCTGCAGTAGTAGTATTTGTACCCTGCAGTAGTAGTATTTTGTACCCTGCAGTAGTAGTATTTTGTACCCTGCAGTAGTAGTACTTGTACCCTGCAGTAGTAGTATTTTGTACCCTGCAGTAGTAGTATTTGTACCCTGCAGTAGTAGTATTTTGTACCCTGCAGTAATAGTATTTTGTACCCTGCAGTAGTAATATTTTGTACCCTGCAGTAGTAGTATTTTGTACCCTGCAGTAGTAGCATTTTGTACCCTGCAGTAGTAGTATTTTGTACCCTGCAGTAGTAGTATTTGTACCCTGCAGTAGTAGTATTTTGTACCCTGCAGTAGTAGTATTTTGTACCCTGCAGTAGTAGTATTTTGTACCCTGTAGTAGTAGTATTTTGTACCCTGCAGTAGTAGTATTTGTACCCTGCAGTAGTAGTATTTGTACCCTGCAGTAATAGTATTTTGTACCCTGCAGTAGTAGTATTTGTACCCTGCAGTAGTAGTATTTGTCTGCAGTAGTAGTATTTTCTGCAGTAGTAGTATTTTCTGCAGTAGTAGTATTTTCTGCAGTAGTCGTATTTTCTGCAGTAGTAGCATTTTTCTGCAGTAGTAGTATTTTCTGCAGTAGTAGTATTTTCTGCAGTAGTAGTATTTTCTGCAGTAGTAGTATTTTCTGCAGTAGTAGTATTTTCTGCAGTAGTAGTATTTCCTGCAGTAGTAGTATTTCCTGCAGTAGTAGTATTTGTCTGCAGTAGTAGTATTTGTACCCTGCAGTAGTAGTATTTGTACCCTGCAGTAGTAGTATTTGTACCCTGCAGTAGTAGTATTTGTCTGCAGTAGTAGTATTTTCTGCAGTAGTAGTATTTTCTGCAGTAGTAGTATTTTCTGCAGTAGTAGTATTTCCTGCAGTAGTAGTATTTTCTGCAGTAGTAGTATTTGTCTGCAGTAGTAGTATTTTCTGCAGTAGTAGTATTTGTACCCTGCAGTAATAGTATTTGTACCCTGCAGTAGTAGTATTTGTACCCTGCAGTAGTAGTATTTGTACCCTGCAGTAGTAGTATTTGTACCCTGCAGTAATAGTATTTTGTACCCTGCAGTAGTAGTATTTGTACCCTGCAGTAGTAGTATTTGTACCCTGCAGTAGTAGTATTTGTACCCTGCAGTAGTAGTATTTTGTACCCTGCAGTAATAGTATTTTGTACCCTGCAGTAGTAGTATTTGTACCCTGCAGTAGTAGTATTTTGTACCCTGCAGTAGTAGTATTTGTACCCTGCAGTAGTAGTATTTTGTACCCTGCAGTAGTAGTATTTGTACCCTGCAGTAGTAGTATTTGTACCCTGCAGTAGTAGTATTTGTACCCTGCAGTAGTAGTATTTGTACCCTGCAGTAGTAGTATTTTGTACCCTGCAGTAGTAGTATTTGTACCCTGCAGTAGTAGTATTTGTACCCTGCAGTAATAGTATTTGTACCCTGCAGTAGTAGTATTTTGTACCCTGCAGTAGTAGTATTTGTACCCTGCAGTAGTAAGTATTTTGTACCCTGCAGTAGTAGTATTTGTACCCTGCAGTAGTAGCATTTTGTACCCTGCAGTAGTAGTATTTTGTACCCTGCAGTAGTAGTATTTGTACCCTGCAGTAGTAGTATTTTGTACCCTGCAGTAGTAGTATTTGTACCCTGCAGTAGTAGTATTTGTACCCTGCAGTAGTAGTATTTGTACCCTGCAGTAGTAGTACTTGTACCCTGCAGTAGTAGTATTTTGTACCCTGCAGTAGTAGTATTTGTACCCTGCAGTAGTAGTATTTGTACCCTGCAGTAATAGTATTTTGTACCCTGCAGTAGTAATATTTTGTACCCTGTAGTAGTAGTATTTTGTACCCTGCAGTAGTAGCATTTTGTACCCTGCAGTAGTAGTATTTTGTACCCTGCAGTAGTAGTATTTGTACCCTGCAGTAGTAGTATTTTGTACCCTGCAGTAGTAGTATTTTGTACCCTGCAGTAGTAGTATTTTGTACCCTGTAGTAGTAGTATTTTGTACCCTGCAGTAGTAGTATTTGTACCCTGCAGTAGTAGTATTTGTACCCTGCAGTAATAGTATTTTGTACCCTGCAGTAGTAGTATTTGTACCCTGCAGTAGTAGTATTTGTACCCTGCAGTAGTAGTATTTGTACCCTGCAGTAGTAGTATTTTGTACCCTGCAGTAGTAGTATTTGTACCCTGCAGTAGTCGTATTTTGTACCCTGCAGTAGTAACATTTTGTACTCTGCAGTAGTAGTATTTTGTACCCTGCAGTAGTAGTATTTTCTGCAGTAGTAGTATTTTCTGCAGTAGTAGTATTTTCTGCAGTAGTAGTATTTGGTACCCTGCAGTAGTAGTATTTGGTACCCTGCAGTAGTAGTATTTGTACCCTGCAGTAGTAGTATTTTGTACCCTGCAGTAGTAGTATTTGTACCCTGCAGTAGTAGTATTTTGTACCCTGCAGTAGTAGTATTTGTACCCTGCAGTAGTAGTATTTTGTACCCTGCAGTAGTAGTATTTTGTACCCTGCAGTAATAGTATTTTGTACCCTGCAGTAGTAGTATTTTGTACCCTGCAGTAGTAGTATTTTGTACCCTGCAGTAGTAATATTTTGTACCCTGCAGTAGTAGTATTTTGTACCCTGCAGTAGTAGTATTTTGTACCCTGCAGTAATAGTATTTTATACCCTGCAGTAGTAGTATTTGTACCCTGCAGTAGTAGTATTTGTACCCTGCAGTAGTAGTATTTTGTACCCTGCAGTAGTAGTATTTTGTACCCTGCAGTAATAGTATTTTATACCCTGCAGTAGTAGTATTTGTACCCTGCAGTAGTAGTATTTGTACCCTGCAGTAGTAGTATTTGTACCCTGCAGTAGTAGTATTTGTACCCTGCAGTAGTAGTATTTGTACCCTGCAGTAGTAGTATTTGTACCCTGCAGTAGTAGTATTTGTACCCTGCAGTAATAGTATTTGTACCCTGCAGTAGTAGTATTTGTACCCTGCAGTAGTAGTATTTTGTACCCTGCAGTAGTAGTATTTTGTACCCTGCAGTAGTAGTATTTGTACCCTGCAGTAGTAGTATTTTGTACCCTGCAGCAGTAGTATTTTGTACCCTGCAGTAGTAATATTTTGTACCCTGCAGTAGTAGTATTTTGTACCCTGCAGTAGTAGTATTTTGTACCCTGCAGTAGTAGTATTCGTACCCTGCAGTAGTAGTATTTTGTACCCTGCAGTAATAGTATTTTGTACCCTGCAGTAGTAGTATTTGTACCCTGCAGTAGTAGTATTTGTACCCTGCAGTAATAGTATTTGTACCCTGCAGTAGTAGTATTTGTACCCTGCAGTAGTAGTATTTTGTACCCTGCAGTAGTAGTATTTTGTACCCTGCAGTAATAGTATTTTATACCCTGCAGTAGTAGTATTTGTACCCTGCAGTAGTAGTATTTGTACCCTGCAGTAGTAGTATTTGTACCCTGCAGTAGTAGTATTTTGTACCCTGCAGTAGTAGTATTTGTACCCTGCAGTAATAGTATTTTGTACCCTGCAGTAGTAGTGTTTGTACCCTGCAGTAATAGTATTTGTACCCTG
This sequence comes from Bostrychus sinensis, assembly GCA_020698575.1. Lineage (NCBI taxonomy): Eukaryota > Metazoa > Chordata > Actinopteri > Gobiiformes > Eleotridae > Bostrychus > Bostrychus sinensis. Next base: position 7,602,869 of record CM036247.1, read on the forward strand.
CAGTAGTAGTATTTGTACCCTGCAGTAGTAGTATTTGTACCCTGCAGTAATAGTATTTGTACCCTGCAGTAGTAGTATTTGTACCCTGCAGTAATAGTATTTTGTACCCTGCAGTAGTAGTATTTGTACCCTGTAGTAGTAGTATTTGTACCCTGCAGTAGTAGTATTTTGTACCCTGCAGTAGTAGTATTTGTACCCTGTAGTAGTAGTATTTGTACCCTGCAGTAGTATGTCCTGCTGAGGGATGACAGCGTGTTGCAGCAGCAGGATACATGACTGTCCCATAATGAAGTGTCTTGTCCCACGGCCGTCTCTCTGCTCGGGACCTGTCTGTGATGGGACGAGTTTGTCAGCGCGCCCTGGCACATGTGCAGCCAAACGAAGGTGACAGAGACGCAAAAGCTCCCTCACCCTGCTCCTGTCAGTCACTCCCAACCCAAACAGCTCCAAATGTATTCTGGGACGGGGGGACGTGGGAGTGAGTGAGAGGGTCCCAGTAGAGTCACTCTCTCTTTCCACATAACGAGGCGCCGCTAATGGCACTAATTGATACTGGACTGGATGAAGTGCTTATTGGACAGCTCCGTGTATTAATAAGGGCCAGTACTCGGCGCGGACACTTTTAAAATCCCACTCGCTCACTTCTGCACGGAGCACACCGACGGAACCAAACTGAGAGGCGGAGGGGTGAAGGGCAAGAGGCGCAGTTCACTGTAGGACCTGGTAAAATGTCGTTTTAAAAGACCCACTGGAATAGACTATAAGCAGGTATATGGTGACTGGCCTGAGCTACTGTGCAAAATAAATACATGACGCTGCGTTAAAGAAAATGGACTTCCTAAAATTCACGTTCTATATGGACGCGGTGCTGTGGCCGAAAACACACGCTACCCCGTACTTCTGCCATAAACAAAGACAATGCTCTGCTTCGTGGGACAGAGAGACACAGCTGTAAACCTGGAGGGAGAGGGTCGAGCTGCAGCAGGAAACTCAACTTTCAACTCAACTTTATTTATAAAGCACTTTAACAACAACACAGTTGACCAAAGTGCTGTACACAGCAATAAGAAAATAAAAACACAACAGAAAACAGTCCAGCAGAGGCTTATGACTAATATAAAACAAAGGTGAATAGATAATAAATAAACATAATAAAAACAATAAAAACAATAAAAGTCAACATCTCAAACTGAGGTAAAAGCCAAAGAGAAAAGGTGCGTTTTAAGAGAGGACTTAAAAACAGGAAGTGATGAAGCCTGTCTAAGGTGCAGGGGCAGCTCATTCCACAGTTCAGGAGCAGCACCTGAGAAAGAGCGGTCCCCTCTAAACTTCCTCTTTGTTTTTGGGACGACTAACAAAGATTGATCTGCCGACCTTAGAGAGCGAGCAGGGGCGTAAGGCTGAAGCAGGTCAGACAGATACTGAGGGGCGAGACCATGGAAGCATTTAAAAACAAATAAAACAATCTTAAAATCAACAGAGAAATGAACTGGAAGCCAGTGCAATGACTTTAAAATTGTAGTAACGTGTTCATGTTTTTATGTTAAAAGCCATGCAGCAGGATTTTGAACAAGCGACATCTGGCTGAACCCAACATAAAGTGCACTGCAGTAGTCTACACGATTCGTGATAAAAGCATGAATTAAAATCTAAAAGTGATGTTGAGAGAGGACTGGTTTGGCTTTGGCGAGCTGTCGCAGCTGAAAAGACCCTGACAGAAACAGAGACAGCAGCTACTGACTCCTGCTCCAATCCTCTCTGTCGCTAACTCGCTAATGACTCGCCGATAGAACAGTTCGGCCTCTCCTCACGCAGCCTGGAACAACTTCTATCATTTTGTTTGATTATTAACATAAAACACATATTTTAAACTCCACTTTGTTCATGTTAAAGCTTATGATGCGGTGCTCCCGGTGTGCATTGGCCTTTAATTTTTTTAAATGACTAAATGTATTTTTTTTTTAGCTTGGTAGCATGCTCAGCTAACGATCAGATCAGCATTTTAAACAAATCTTGATCAGTGCTTTCAGGCGCTTTCAGTTTTTTTGGAACCGAGTGTTCTGAGGCCTCAGAAACTCAATGCCAGAGAATACAGGATTACTCAAACAGGCAATGAATGAAGCAAAACTTAACTCCAGGTATGGGAGAAAGCGCACACAAGTTGATTTTGCAGAATATGGCTGCTTTAAGTTTAGACTTCTTTTACTCAGGTAACAGTTGTGTTGACTACTTTTACCTCTCCCTAATATTAGATCAGATCAGTTTATTTGAAGGGGACAATGCAATTTCATAAAACACATTATAATACATGAGTAAAAAAGCCAGAATTATGATGTTAAAAAAGGCTTGATGTTAAAAAAAGCAGTAAAATACATTAATAGGACAGACATACACAGTTAGTACAGACATAAAACAAGGACTAATCCTGATTCAACACAAAAAAGTGGCAATAGATAATGTTAAGAGCAATAGAAGCATCAGAGAAATATACATAAAGTCAAAAGTTCATGTCAAGAAATACAAAATATATACAACACAACAGGTGCAGGTTTAGTGGTGGCAGGTGTTTGTGTTGATGAGCCATTGTTTTAAATGTTTAGTGAAAGCTTTATATGTTGGTTTCATTTGCTCTGGTATTGAGTTACGCAGCGGGATAACACTTTCTTTGGTGTTTCTTTAGCTAATAAAATCTGCAAGATTTCATTTTGAAGAAGCCATACTTTTATTTTAATGTATATTTTGGGTACTTCTTCTTCTAGCTCAAGACAAAATCTTTCCAAAAGTCTTACCACTGCCACAAATCTCCAACTCTCAACAACAGCATGAGTCAGTTTAAGGCCTGTACTTGTTGATTCACTTTAAAATCACTGACAGTATTAGCACAATATTCTTAGTCATTGTTCGTGAGAGGCCTGCAGCAAATGGACGTCACTTTCAGAGAATGAGATGAATCATACGACAGAGTGGAAGGACATGTCTGCACTGTGTACTGTGAGAGTTGTGTCAGATTGCGTTAAAAGCAGCCTTTTGGCCCCAGCTCTGAGTCTGAGTGAAACACGTGAGTGAGGAGGCACAGCCCAAGGCCACACAAACGCTGCAGCAGAGTGTGAATGAGCGCAGCTGCAGCAAATGTATCACAGCTTTTATCCACATATAAAAAATAAATCAATAACACTCTGAGGTTTGCTGTATCAGGAGTTTATCTGGAGAGAAAGTGGCCAGTCTTCCCCAAAAACGTCACTCAATGTCAACAGTCTTCAGAGACCAACACACTTTCAACACTGGGTCACGAAACTGTGGACAACATTGGTGTCTTAACAACAACAACAACTATTCACTATATTACTCTATTGACAACTATATTATTATTATTAGTAGTAGTAGTATTGTTATTATTAGTGCTCGGCAGCTATTAAAATTTAATCAAATGATTGTTTTCTTCTTTTCAGTCTTGCTTTAAAATTCAATCAATAATGTGTTCGGGCTCTTACAGCTCAGCTTCATTTGATCATTTGTAGCTTTTACAGTTCAGCCAGTTTGTGCAGTTTTGACTTGGTTGCCTACAGTGTAAATAGCACCAGTTCAAACATGTTTGGCACCCAAATAATAATAATAATAAAAATCATTATTTTGCAGACAAAAGGCACTATAGCAGATGCAGCTAGGCCTATATTTTCACCTTTTTTTTACCTTTGGAGCTGGACTTATTTTTTTCAAGTCTCCCCTGCTGTCCCCCTCCCGTCCTGCTGCTGCTCACTTCTCTCTCCCTTATATGGCTATAAAAAAAGTTATGGGAAGTAAATAACTCGTTTTTGGTAATTTTTCAAGTAAAACATCATTGATCTGAAAACACCGTGTGTTGTCGCTGATAGCTTTAATTAGCTGTGCATATACTTAAAAGGCTATATTTAACATCATTAAGGGTGGTAAGACTTTAGTGGTTTGCATTTCAGTGAGACCTGGGACAATCTACGTGAAACAAACACTGTTAGGAAGCTAAAGTCTGCTCTGTCAGGACCATCAGGTCTCTGTGGTCCTCCTCTGTCCTGGTGCCCCGCCCCCTGCCTGGTGTCACAGAGAGAGAGAGAGAGAGAGAGAGAGAGAGAGACAGACACACGGCTGTTGACAGGACCCAGCTCTGTGAACTGGCTCTGACCCATAACTTGCATTAACGCGTGTTAAAATAATTATCAGTGTTAATTAATTAATGCATTAATGCGATAATAACACAATAATAACGCATTAACGTTCCCAGCCCTAGTTATTATTAACAATAGTGGCGTAGAAGGTTAAGCATACGCCCAACCCAACCGCAGGGTAGCTAGTTCGAATCTTGTCCCAAGTGCATACTATCGTTGTGTCCCTGGGCAAGACACTTCACCCACATTGTCTACTCCAGCCACAGTATGTGGCTAATTGCAACAGGAAGGGCATCTGGTGTAAAAACCTTGCCAAATCACAATGTGACTGGTTCGAAAGGGAGAAGCTGACAGAAAAAAAAAAATATATATATATATATTATTAACAACAATTGGTCAAACATGTAACTGTGGATAACATATCCATCTTAATAATGATAATAAAAATCCTACTACTACTGCTACAAATACTACTACTTCTAATGCTACTACTGTTACTACTACTTATTTACAACACTTCAAACATGTATCTGTGGACAACATTGGCATCCTAATAATAAATTAAAAAAAAAAATGCTGCTACTAACACTACCACTACTACTACTACTTCTTCTAATAATAATAATAATAAAATTAATAATAATAAATTATTTTAAATCATAATGTATGGTTTAGAAATATCTGCCCTTATGTTTATGAGCTAAAGTTTTTCCTGTCCACATAAAGTCTTTTTTAACATTCCTGTAATGTGAGAAATCACAGCAGAGATAAAAAAAAAATCAACAAAATTCCCTTCAGTTTTGGGAATTTACAAGTTACGAATATTCATGAGCCAAACACAGATTTACAGCTATTTCCAAAATATTAAAGTGATGAAACGCCCAAAGTTCTTAATTAAAATCATAAGCCACATCACTACAATATAAGACGAAATCAAATCACGGCTAATCATTCCCATGGGTACTTTCTATCATTTTATTTGACACAATCCTCTTAATTTATCTGGGCTTGGGACCGGCACAAAGGCAGGGGAACTTGCCACCAGCTCCAACTTGACTTTTCACTTTAAAGCCCTCGTACTCTGGTCCTGATTTCAAACACCATCATTAATATTTCACGACTAAACATCTTTGCAGGAATCAAACATCAGCGCGGCGCTGACTCGTCGGGAATGTAAGTTTAAACTGCTGCCAATAAAAACAAGGCTTCTGACGGCTCACAAACACGATGAAGATGTCAGGCTGAGGAGAGTGCCAGTCAAACTCCTGCCGCCGCACCATCGTCAGGTTTCAGAGCAAAAAAAAATAAAAAATAAAAAAGACATAAACCCTTTTAGAGAAGCAGACTGCAGCCTCCAGCCCTGGGTTATTCTGTGCTCCTCTGCCCGCGGCTATCGTTCATTCACTTCACACAAATCAAATGTTTTTTAAAACATCTCTCCCATGGCAACCACTTTTCCACTTTCAACATCTCAGCTCCTGTGTCCACTGCTTTCAGAACATTAATAAGGCCTTGTTAAACCTCACCATTTTTAACCCTCTGGATTACAGGAAACCTAACAGTATATTGTAATAGGAATCGCGTGGTTCTCAAACTGTGGTGCTAGTTTAATCTAGAGCCAGTTTTGTTCCATTTTAGTCCTACGCTGGTTGGAGGTTAAGCTTGAAGTTGTTTGGGCACAGTTTTGATCTGGTTTTGACCCGATTTAGACCGGGTTATAGCCTGGATTAGTCCTAGTTTAGTGATATATTAACTCTGATCTAGAGCTGGTTTAGTCTAGGTTTAGTCTAGTTTAAGTCCAGGTTTAGTCCTTGTATAGTCCACGTTTAGTTCAGATTTTGTCCTTGTTTAGTTTAGGTTTAGTCCTGATTTAGTCTTGGTTTAGTCTAGTTTTAGTCCAGGTTCAGCCCTTGTTTAGACCAGGTTTAGTCCAGGTTTAGTCTTGATTTAGTTGAGGTATAGTCTTGGTTTAGTCCAGGTTTAGTCCTTGTTTTGTCTAGATGTAGTCTTGATTTAGTCCTGGTTTATTATAGTTTTAGTCTAGTTTTAGTCCTTGTTTAGTCCTGATTTAGTCTTGGTTTAGTCTAGTTTAAGTCCAGGTTTAGTCCTTGTATAGTCCACGTTTAGTTCAGATTTTGTCCTTGTTTAGTTTAGGTTTAGTCCTGATTTAGTCTTGGTTTAGTCTAGTTTTAGTCCAGGTTCAGCCCTTGTTTAGACCAGGTTTAGTCCAGGTTTAGTCTTGATTTAGTTGAGGTATAGTCTTGGTTTAGTCCAGGTTTAGTCCTTGTTTTGTCTAGATGTAGTCTTGATTTAGTCCTGGTTTATTATAGTTTTAGTCTAGTTTTAGTCCTTGTTTAGTCCTGATTTAGTCTTGGTTTAGTCTAGTTTAAGTCCAGGTTTAGTCCTTGTATAGTCCACGTTTAGTTCAGATTTTGTCCTTGTTTAGTTTAGGTTTAGTCCTGATTTAGTCTTGGTTTAGTCTAGTTTTAGTCCACGTTTAGCCCTTGTTTAGACCAGGTTTAGTCCAGGTTTAGTCTTGATTTAGTTGAGGTATAGTCTTGGTTTAGTCCAGGTTTAGTCCTTGTTTTTTCCTTGTTTAGTCTAGATGTAGTCTTGATTTAGTCCTGGTTTATTCTAGTTTTAGTCTAGTTTTAGTCCTTGTTTAGTCCTGATTTAGTCTTGGTTTAGTCTAGTTTAAGTCCAGGTTTAGTCCTTGTATAGTCCACGTTTAGTTCAGATTTTGTCCTTGTTTAGTTTGGGTTTAGTCCTGATTTAGTCTTGGTTTAGTCTAGTTTTAGTCCAGGTTTAGCCCTTGTTTAGACCAGGTTTAGTCCAGGTATAGTCTTGATTTAGTTGAGGTTTAGTCTTGGTTTAGTCCAGGTTTAGTCCTTGTTTTTTCCTTGTTTAGTCTAGATGTTGTCTTGATTTAGTCCTGGTTTATTCTAGTTTTAGTCCAGTTTTAGTCCTTGTATAGTTCAGGTTTAGTCTTGATTTAGTCCCGGTTTATTCTAGTTCTAGTCCAGTTTTAGTCCTTGAATAGTCCAGGTTTAGTCCAGATTTAGTCCTTGTTTAGTTTAGGTTTAGTCCTGATTTCGTTGTGGTTTAGTTTAGTTTCAGTCCAGATTTAGCCCTTGTTTAGTCCAGGTTTAGTCCAAGTTTAGTCTTGATTTAGTCCCGGTTTATTCTAGTTCTAGTCCATTTTTAGTCCTTGTATAGTCCAGGTTTAGTCTTGATTTAGCCCTTTTTAGTTTAGGTGTAGTCCTGATTTAGTCCTGGTTTAGTCTAGTTTTAGTCCCGGTTTAGGCCTTATTTAGATTAGGTTTAGGCCAGGTTTAGTCTAGATTTAGTCTAGATTTAGTTGACGTTTAGTCCTGGTTTAGTCCTGATTTAGTCTTAGTTTAGTCCAGGTTAGTCCTTGTTTAGATCAGGTTTAGTCCAGGTTTAGTCCTTGTTTAGTCCTTGTTTAGTCCTGATTTAGTCCTGATTTAGTCTTAGTTTAGTCCAGGTTTAGTCCTTGTTTTGTCCTTGTTTCATCTAGGTGTAGTCTTGCTGTATTCCTGGTTTATTCTAGTTTTGGTCAAGTTTTAGTCCTTGAATAGCCCAGGTTTAGTCTTGATTTAGCCCTTGTTTAGTTTAGGTGTTGTCCTGATTTAGTCCTGGTTTAGTCTAGTTTTAATCCAGGTTTAGTCCTCATTTAGTTTAGGTTTAGTCCAGTTTAATTCTGATTTAGAAATGCTCATTTTAGGCCATTAAAGATGATAATTTTTGAGGAGGTACTTGGTGAAAAAGTAAAATGTTTGAGAACCACAAATCTAGGCTTTACTATTAAGGATTTTAATCGCTGGCACACTCCAGTAAGGGACGCTCTGATTGGCTGTTGAATAACGGCTGTGAGAGGAAGACAAAGTAAGTCTCAAAATCACAAAGTAAAAAACAGTGCTAAAATAAAAAACACATACAAATTGCCACTTTACTAACCTCAGCGCTAGAAGTCAGCTCGTTTATCTATCTGTTAGCGTTATGTTGCTAAAAGCCATGCTAATTAGCCATTTTATGCTCTGTCTATCCCCCACTGTTGCCAGCAGGGGGCAAAGACAATGTAACAGCTCCTAAAACACATTATTTTAAGTTATAAAACATGAAATACTAATGCAAAAGTATCCCAAACTATTTAAAAAAGCCTGAAAAAAATCATAATATAGACACTTTAAAAAATTAAAAGCAGAAACGTGGAGGGATTGGAAACACTATCGGAAACAGATTTCATTTTCACAGCTCCCCGGACGGCATAAATAAAATTGGGTAGTTCGGCTTTAACAGTTTTGGCAGATAAAAATATTGAGCGAGAGAAAAGACAGGTACTTACAATGAAAAAAAAGAAAAAGTGTTTGAGGGAGTGACGGCGCGTTTGCCATTTTGTGCGGCAGAATGGTGTGGCAGTAATGGGCCTCAATAGGAGAGCAAATTGACTGTGTAAAACCGAATCATTACTATGGCTGGCTTTCCTTTGTAATGACAATATGTGTCTCTCCACATCCCATCAGAGTACATGCCGCTAAAACGGCGCGGGGAAATGACTCCTGAAGATGACTGCTGCCTCAGAACGCCACACACACAAACACTGAAGGCTCGTTACCAGCTATTAGCGCCTCTGAGCCCGGCCCGGGAGTTCACCGATACATCCACTACAGACAGTCTTTGGTTTTTTTTTATGTGGCTGGGTCACTTGGTCTTAACCTAACCACTGAGGTCCCTGAAGTCCACACCAGTGTTTAGAAATCTGTAGATTTTTTGACAGCCATTTTATTCCCTACATCAGCCATTTCCAAAGTCAAGAGAGTCGCAGTCCCCTTAAATTTCCAAAAATTCTATGCAGACCCCCAACAATAAAACTTCACCATATTCAAAAGATAAAGTTGTGTTTTTCTCCGTACAAACACTGTTGGCTAAAAGTAATATTTTTAAAGAAGTATATGTCTGTTGTTCATTTCAAACTCAATTTCTTTTAATGTACTTAATCCAGAAAGAGGGAAGGGGGGTGGAGTCTACAATTTTTCATCAAATTTATTAAACTTAAATAATAATTAAATAAATATAAAAAAACAGTGGATTTTCAGCATTACAGTTGCAACGAATTAAACACACACTGAAATGTATAGCAAAATATATTTTATTTTTGTAAATTTTGGGGGTTGCAGTTACATCTTCCCCAACAGTTGGGGGCGCTGGAGTCAAATTCCCCCTTCCTGCGTCCATACCCCAGACCCCACTTTGGGAACCTCTGCCCAACAAAACATAGAAAGCATGCTTTTAAAAAATCATTTTCAGACAGGCCAATTGTAAAACACTGGGTTATCTTTTTTTTTTTTTACACTTTCCAGTTACAATAAATATTAAGTTAAAGGTCCTATATTATGCTTTTTTCAGTTTTTTTTTTTTTTTTATAAATAATTTTGCTTTAGTATTTCATGTTAATGTAAAATAAGCTTAAAGTAAATGTACAGAAAACGTCTTCTGGGGACTTTAACTTTGCAGAAAATGCTTAGATTAGGTGTCTATCGCCCCCTGCTGGCAACAGTGAGGAATGCACAAACCATAAAATTTGTTTGGTGACGGTGCATGGGCTTTAGAAACACGCAGGAGCACTTCCTGGTTTCAAAAGTCTACATAGAGTCATGAGACTGAACATTTTCAGCCCTGGAGAAGGGAACGGCCTCAGCCTACAGATTACTCAAACGTGTGAATGAAACAAAATACTACTCCAGGTGTGTTTTGAGGTAAAAACACGGTTAAAAGCTCAAAAAAGTCAATTTATGTGAAGCACACTCGTTAGTACACTCCTGGTTTGGAGAAGCAGACAGGAGCAATGCCAAAGAGCCTAAAGCTTGTTTTAGGTCCAGGTTTTGAAACACTGATGGTCAGTATGGAGTCAGAAATAAGCAGGTCTGCTCCAACGTTTTACTGACTTACTAAGCAGCTGCACAGGGCCCCACAGGCGTTAGAGGGCCCCATAGCTGGTCCATATTTTGCTGATTTGATCAAGTTGTCAACTCTATTTGATGAATATTCTGGTTAAACTTTTCTGCCAGATATTGCCAGCTATTTTTAAGAAAGTAGTTTGTATATTATTAATGTGTTTTACTCCCTGTTTACCTGGGCCCCCATTGCTGAAACATCCATCCCCTCAGAAAAATAGTCAGTCAGTGTTATATAGTAAAATGTTCAGGACCGGCACTGCCAAACACACACAAGCAAGGTGGATGAAGTGTCTTGCCCAAGAACACAATTACAGTTTGCAATGCTGGTAGCGGGATCGATGCAACAAACCTACAGCCACCCCAAGTATTCCACTCAAAAATGCATTCATGTAGATGTTTTGACTATTTCAAAGCTATTTACCCCCTTCATTTCAAGAGTTCCATTGTTGGCAGTATCCCCCAGGAAGCAGAAAATTGCAAAAGGCGATAGGATTTTGAAGATAGCGCCACTGCTGCTGCTGCTGCTGGCGCTGGCTGTTGTATTGAGACACAAAGGCACAAAGGCAGTGGCGGGGACTGAAGCAGGCTGCAGTTGAAATGGCAGATCATATCAGCAGCTTGTCCAAACAGATTAGTGATAAACAACAGCGAGCGTCGATAGTTGTAGGCTGCGACAGGCCGCTCCACTCGCCCTGTCACACTGCTTCTGCATCAACACACGTCAACGCTGGGAGATATAATTACTAACCAGAGCTGAGGAGCGTGGCTGGAGAGAGGCCTCAACATAACGGAGAAATCTGCTGTTGAAATGTACAATTAAAATGTTGTAGAGCACTCCCTGTGTTTTCCAAGTCTCGCCATTTAACCAGGCATGAACCCAGCACAAAGAAAACGCTGGCTTGTGACCCCTTGTGGCCGGATTGTACCATTAAAATGTTATGAAATGTATAAAACACACGTAAAATAACAAATACAGCCTTGCAAGTTGAACATGGATTCTTTCATTATCAGTGACATTTACCTGGTGTAACAAGGACCATAAGCACCAGCACCAAAGCACTCACACCTATGCTTCAATTTCAGCACTCTGTATACATATTGCATCAAATTTTTCAAGGGACAATAGACAGTCTTTACTCAAGAAAAGTGCTCAGAAGTACATACTCAAAGATACAAAAGCAAATTTAATCCATATTCATAAAATGTTTTCAGTACTGCTTTTCAAGGCCCCAAAACACTAAAGCCTGGCCAGCTTCCTATTCCATACAAAGAAGTTAGTCAGGTATGCCTTCACGTAAATTTCATTTCTATGGGTGGAACATTCACAGGTGGAGTAACCAATCACCCCCAATTCACACCAAAGCAGCAGCAGCACACGAGTGAATTGTTTTCTGTTTTATTCAATCTGACAATTCACACTGAGGACGTCATACGCGCGTCTTACGACCGTCTCGCCGCGACGCTACGCTCAAATTAGGCTGGAGTTCTATTTTTCCAGCGTCGACCGGCAGCGCTACAGCCGGAGAAACACAGGAAACAGGCACCAAGGGTCAAAATAAACTTCCGCTACACTTTCAAAATAAAGGTTTTCCAAATGTATGACTGACGTAAACATCGCGCATCGCACCAAGGACTTCAGTGAATGTTGCACCATGGACGACGAGAAGTTAAGACACAAGAAGATTGTAATTCTACTTCTAGCACGATAGTAGTACTGTTGTCTGATCGCCAAGCGAGCTCAATAAAATAAAATAAAAACGTAATTGGTCACGTACTATAGATAAAAGTACATTTTATTCAAACAAAAATAGTTTGGTATAAATCAGTTCGTAATATTTCTGCTTAAACATCTGAAGAAGCAAGAATATCCACCAATTATAGGAATGAAGTTGGTAAAACAGGGAGCAGATCCACAGACGCAGCGCCGGTCCAAACGCAGCTCTGACGCTTTCGGTGTGAATTTGGGGTCAGAGTAACAAAGGACGGGATGTAAGGAGCTGACCTGTAACCAAAACAAACATGGTGGATTGCCATTTATGCCATACAACACCAGAATGCAGCATATTATGAGCAGCTTTGTACTTATTTCTGAACTGGGACAGCAGCAGAACCCAGTTGTACAAAGACTTGTGGAGAAAGTGAGTTTGTTTGAATGTGGTCATTACATCGGACGTCAATGGGACTTTACTGTTGTTCAAATGGAAATGAAGAAAGAAATCCCACAGAGGACTGAACAATGGAGACTTCAGCAGAATCAACAGTTGATGAAGGAAAGCACTAAAAGCCATTAATCAGATCAGGGAAGTTATCAAATTAGGTCGGTATTAGCAAGCACTACCTTGGTTGTTTCCAATAGGAGCTTAACTTCCATATTTGTAAGATGCGCTGCAGATAAATGGCTGTGATAGGCCAGTTCCAAATCGACCAAGGTGAAACGGTTCACTGCAAGAGACGAACAAGACTGTCCTGTCTTTGAAAAGAAAGTAGGAGACGCTGGCTGTCCAGGCTAATAAAATACTAATCCATGACGAAAATCGAGAAATAAAGCCATAGCTAACTTGTTGTTTGGTTAATTGAGATGTGCCACTTTCTCACGAGACTTGAGACTTCAGAGACACCGGGTCATGGCCGTCATACTTGCAATTGTTGTCTTCGGCCCAAAGACACCAGGGGGAGATGCAGGACGCTTTATTTACCCCACAACAACTCATTTTACCATCACATGAACCCTTGAAGCAAGTAAATACAATGCAACTGGACAGCCTTACTCAAAACCCGAGCTCAAAGTTTGCAGCACTTTAGTAACAGAACATGCATAAAGGTTTCTTAAATAGAGGTAACATGGAAACACCAATGTCGTGACCAAAAGTGCTGCAAAACCGCGCACATATTCTGCACGAGAGAAGTCTGGAGCTCTCCGGAGTCCCGACTCCTCCAGCCCAAAGGAAATCTCAAACCCAGGATTAACTTTTCCAATTTGCGCTTTGAAACTCGCTCCATTGTCTCCCTTTAATCGTCCGCTCGTCTCACACCGACAACAACAAAAAATCTAAACCCGAAACGTTCTCACAGTTACAGCCAAACGGATTAAAATTAAAAGATGTGCTAATGATCTGTCATATGGGAAGAGGAGATAGACAGAAAGCACAAGAGTGATAATGAAAAGAAATCTATTAGACGTTGGTAATGAATTTAAGGGGTAAGAGAGATCCCTGTTCTCGGGGGTAGGGGGGGAGGTAATAGCGGCGCAGATGCATCATGGGACATTTGGGACTTTTGGTCTAACAGAGAGCCAGACGGTTATGTCTTATTGGACCTCAGAGACGTATTGCAGTTCACACAGTCTTGTTTATGGGTTTTTCTATTGCAGCTTTCACCAGTCTGAAAATGTTACATACAGTTTGTTTAGTAAAGGTATAAACAAAAACCTTTACACTACCTTTACAATATAATAAAGCAGTTCTAACCATTGTTTTACTAAGAACACTTAAGCCAAGATTTGCCAAAGACAAGAGTGGACCAGACCAGAGTGTGGTTTTGTCCGTCTTGTCACTTCTGCAGAGGCGAGACTTCAAATCAAAGAGGACTCTGTGACTTAATAAAGTAAATTAAATAATAATAATAATGGATTGGGTTAATTTGGTGCTTTTCCAGACAGACACTCATAATCTCTTTATATTAGTCCAGTATTCATTCACTCTTCAGTCACACACATGGTGAGCTATTTCTACAGCTAGCTCTAACTCTTTAGCTACTTTATCTTGACTTATTTTATTTTATTTTTTTATTTTTTTTGGAAATCAGCCCTCTTTCATTTCACAAACACTAATTTTTCCATTTACTTCAGTGTTAAGGTTGAAGGTTTTTACTTTAAAACCTAAAAACACACTATTGCATTTTCCATGGAGCTCAAAAGTGCCCACCTCCATCTGGTGCCCGAATTCAATTTCCCATTCATTTTCCCCACAGACTTTTAAAAAAAATACATATATTAAGAGTTTAAAAGCTCTGTGGTACTCATGATGATTCATTTCTATCAAAAAGATGATCTAAAACTTAAAAAATCAGCTAAATGTGTTTGTAGCGTTGCCTTTTGAGAAGTTGTTTGTAGTCAAATTATTCGTTTTATGGGCATGAGTTCACCCTTGAGCCGTTGAACTTTTAATACACGTATTTTTTTGAAAAGTCAATGGGGAAAATGAATGGGAATTTTGCTTTCGGAAACCACTGTTGAGCTCCACTGCAACTAATTAAAATAAACTAGTCTTGTGTGCATTTTTTCTTTTTCAAATCGAATCATTTGTGCAAAAACATAGCCATCTATAGCATTGTAAGATAGAATGTAAACACTGCTAACATGCGATTTAACACAATGAACATTTCCGCATGAATTCATAAGTATCTCTGTATCAAGGCTGCAGGATAGGCGCAGATTTACATGGGCCCAGATGAATGAGGCGCTGTTGTGCTGAGTGGGAGTCCGTCTGAATAGAGGAGTATTCTCTGCAGCTCCTGACTCTGTTTGAATATTTAATAGTGTCTCCACAGTGTCTGTTTACAGCAGCGGTTTATGAATGTGAGATTGTGTGTGTGTGACTCAGAGACGGTCGTGGGAAGAGGTTTGACTGTAACTGACAGTGGGCGCCAACAAAAGGCAAGGACATCGCTACAACTGAGGAGGTATTATGGAGACTACACTTCAACCGTGTGACTTTATTGTTGGTTTTAATCTGCAGATTTACCTGGTCTTGGTCTGGAATCCAATTTTACTCGGTCTGGTCTCAATCAGATGTCTTAGATTTTATTTTTTTAACCAGACAGAAAGAAAGAAAGAAAAAACTAGACTTAATAATTTTAAAGCAATCCGTTTTCTGCATTAGGAGAACCAGGAAAATGATCTGTTCTCTGTTTGTTTGTGGAGTCTGTTGTTAAAATTATCAATAATGTATTTGAACCAACTTTTTCCCTTAATTTTAGTGTTAGTTTACAGCCTGCCTTAGTCTCGGTCTCAACTCGGTCTCAAACCCTGAAAGTCTCAGCCTTGTCTTGGGCTGTGTCTGAACCTCCTCCCTAATCCCTCTGTAGTGCACTACAGTGGTCATGCTATTTTGTAGTGGTGTCCAAATGTCTAATGGATAAAAAATAGTGCACTCAAAATTTTCCACAATGCATTTTGAAAAGTAGTGGACACCGATGATCACTAGATGGTCAGTATAGACCAGAATGCTTTGTGAGTTTTGGAGGACAACAGCAAGACCACGACAGGACTTTAAACTATACACAACACGTCTGAATAAAACCAATTAGAAATGACTTTTTTTACTTCTGTCACGTCGTAATCAGAAATAAAAAGCTCTTAAATAAACCGTTGCAGTGTAAAATTGCTAACGTTAGCTTAGCCAGCATTCAGCCTCCCCACGTAAGGCACAGAGCTGCAATAATCCACTCCGTTTTATTCATTATAGCGATAATTCATGTTAAATATCACACGTATGACTAATATTTATCTATAAATACTAAAACATCAAGTGAGTCTCGTCGGGCTTTATCACAGAAGAACATTATCTGCGGAGTTTCGCCAAACTTTGTTTTACACAGACGCCCGAGTCACCGGTGAGAGAAAAATAGTGTGTGAGTGTCCAAATCATTCACAAAATTAGTGCACTATATAGTCCGCTATATAGTGCTGGACTGTGTAGTGATTGAGGGGTTAGGGGCTAGGGGTGACGTTCGGACACAGCCTTGGTCTCGATTCATTCTGAACTAGTACTGGTCTTGGTTTTGATTAGCGTAGTCTTGACACCTAATATTCTGGACACTTAGACTAAGTGACTTTTTATATAAATGGCAAAACTCTATGTACTGTATATTATTTTGGGGCCTTTTGTTTTGGCCACTAATAAGTTAAGTACTTATGAAAATCTATTGTGGGTCAAATTGGGAGAGGGGTTTCCAGCCTTTTATTCCATCTGAGAGCTACTTTTACAAAATAAAAATGGCGGAGTGTTACTTGTGCAGGTACTGGATCCTATCCCAGTAACTATGGGGCCACTGCCTTGACGCATTAACTAATCTTCATATATAAATCACTGCATCTTTTTAGTCAGCTAAAACTACCACTCTCACACTTGCTGCTCCAACTCATCCAGCTCCAGACTCCAGTGCAACTGTTTGACAACTAATTACTGAATCATTATTTTGTGCACCTGTGACGTTGATTAGTACACACAGGTTGGTTTGCCAAGTGATAAATAAAATTGACAAATGAAGCTAATGTAGGATTCATTAAGCCTTTGGAAAGTGGTTAGAAAGTGGTTGAAAGCTACTGGCGGCTCACAAGCTACTGTAATGACTCACTTTGTATTTGTATTGTCACTTTGAATACCTACGTTGTGTTTAATGGCTATAAAGCACCCTCTTGTGGTGAAACTTATGTTATGTAAGTAAAGTTGCATTTAGAAGATCATTGTGATACTGTCATAGCTGAAGTGCAGCCATGCCGGGGAAGTCTTGGCCCACATAAGCTTGTGAGTTGTCATGTTGTGTTAATATAAAATGTCTATTAAGCTATAATATGGTTTACAATAAGTTCATAGATTTGAAGAGTCAAGTGAAGCTAAAAACCATTGTTAAAGTGCTGTCTACATACGTTAGCATTGGTTTGTGCTGTATGCTAGCGGTACGTGCTAGCAATCTTTTGTTATGCTAATTAAGTTATTTGAAAATGCATGATTTGCTTACATTGTGAATTGGAATAATAATGTCCATTTAGCACCTTAACCCTCTGGACCCTGAGCCATATTTGGCAAATTATCCTCGCCTAGACTTTTTATAGAAATAGGGCTATAAAATTTCACTCCAGTGATCCACAGAGATGCTACTTACATCATTTTTTCATAGCAACCTGAACTTTAAGTCTGTGTGTGCTGATTGTATGACAATTGAGAATAAAAACTACCGACTTGTCCAAAAGGCAAAAGAAAAAAAATATGTGAAAATGCAAAACAAGAGCTCTCTTATTAAAAACGATAAAAATAAATGTGATTGTGAAATACAAGAGAAAAACAATTGTGAATCAGATTTTTGTTCAAATGTATACCTATTGATAAAAACAAACTCCTGAAAAAGGCAAAAACAAAGTAGAACACTGTAGGTGCAAGTTTTTAAGTCATATGCACTAAAACGATATCTCAACCCTCCACTGTGCTTTTGTTGACATAAAGCATTGTGGGTAATCAATATGGCAACTGCAGTAAAAGCAAATGAAAGTTATTGATATAAAACATTTGGTGTTGGCAGGATTTGTATCAGAAATGTGCAAAATTTGGGTCCATCCTCTAGGTGGCACTCAACTGTAAAATGTTGCCAAAAGACACTAAACTCTCAGACTCCATAAAATGAACTCTAGAAAAGTTACAAAGATATCAAAAGCAGCTTTTGAACGGCACAAGCATTAGCTTCAACTGGAGAAAAAGTAACTATCGCTCATGGTTACAGAGATATCTTAATTTTAATAAAACATGTCCTCAGCAGTCGCCGGCGACGTGTCAGGGTCCAGAGGGCTAAGTTGCTGATGTATTCAGTCATTTTGATTGCACATTTAGGTAACAAAAACTGTTAGTTCAGACATAATGAATGCTATATTGTACCTTTGTAATAAGAAGCTAATAGACATAAATTGAGCTACAACTGTTGCTCAAGCAACAGTCAACAAAACCAATTCAACTCTCCTGTTAACTGTCTGTCTAGCTGGATACATCAGTCACATCTAGTGAGGACAGAACACACTTGAAAGTAGCTAAGAAATAAAAACATGCTCTGGAAATATCCTGTCTTATACATTGCATTGTCAGATTTACATTTTGGACACTCAAGCTATATTGTTGCATCCCTAATTGATACGGTTGCACAAAGGAGGGGCCACGAGAGAGCAAAATATAACATTGTGCTGCTTTAAATCTCTGTAATAAATTGGTTTTAAGTGTGATTTTTCTTTTTTCATTTTTCTTAGCATGTCTTTGGGCTGATCTTTGTCACGACTCTGTTACTGTAACCTTGAACAGCTGCAATGCTAAAAACTTTTAAAAAATCCATCGGTTTTATACAACTTGGACGACCGTGTGGTGAGCAGAAGTGCAGGCAGATACAGTGCGCGCTGGCTTCATTCAGAGTCAGTCCTTGAAACTGTGATTTACGGAGGGGAGGCGTGTGTCAGCGAAGGGGGGGCCGTACAGGAAGCTCTTTTCTCTCAATGTCACAGCGGCGCTTCATCACGGGACGGCCTTTCTCTCACTCTCAGCCGTATCCTCTTCCTGCGCTCGTAATTACACAGACTTTAATTAGAGCTGCCCTGACTGATGGCTCTGTGTCCGTCAGGGCTGCAGCGGCGCACGGGGGAACAAAATGGTGGACGCATTGAGGAGTGAACACTGGGAGAGGAGAGGTTTTGTAAAGGATTAAGACTTGCAAACATATATATATATATATATATATACAAAAGATATTCAACCAATTCTTAAGGTCAAATTTTCCAAGCCATTACTTTTATTATTTATTTGCTGTATCATGACTTAAAATGTTTACTCCAAATTGCACCAACACCAACATGAACCCAAAGCATACATTTGATATTAGACTCTCCTTCGCAGCAAGGAAAAACTCCTAAAAAAAACCCAGCTGTGGGAAAATAAGAAGAAACCTTAAGGAGAACCACACCGAATACGAGCTCCACTCCTAGGACGGACAGGCTATAAATGTGTCTAGGACTATTAAATAAAGTCAATTATCTGCAGGGGTTTTCAAAGTGGGGTTTCGGCCCTCCTGGGGGAACATGAAGGCGTTATATATATTACTTGCAAGCATGTTTTAGCCAACAGTCAGTGTTCTTTTTAATGTTTTTAAAGAAAAATAAAAGGGAAATGTTTTATTGTTGGGGGTCTGCATGGGATTTTCTGATATTTAAGGGGGCTGCGACTCTCTTGACTTTGGGGAGAGCTTCATGCAGACAGGTGAGTGTGGGTGAGGTAATGGTTTGGGAAGTCCATAGGAGTAAGGCAGGACAGAATGGTGTTGGGACTCTAGCTTAATAAATAAATGCTAGAGTGAATGGTTGTCTCCTGTGTCTGTGTCAGTCCCATAACTAACTGGCCATTGTCCAGGATGTTTTCAGCCTAAGACCCATAGTTGTTGTGATAGACTCTGCTAGCCAGTGTCCTTATGTGAAAATGCCCCAGAAGTTAGTTTGTAGATACAGCTTACGTATGTATCCAGTCTAAGTTTAAATCCTGGTTTGGCACCCACTATCCTTTGTACAGGCTTGGTTTAGTCAAATTTCAGCATAAAATCCCTAAAATATTAATATATAACCCTTCTTTTTTATTGACAGTGTTCTAAAAAATATTCAATTATTTTTTATTCATTCATTTAAAAATAAGTAGCCATTTTTTTACTCATTCATTTTCTAATACAGTAGTAGTTGAATCCCAGGTTGTTCTCTCTTCTCTCACATTCATCCAATATAGTCCATTTAGTTTTGCCAGTGTCTTTACATTATGCAATAAAGTTGTAGAACCAGGAACCAATCCATAGTAGCATGGGGTGGCCTTATATGCTCCATATATAAAATACAGGTTGTGGAAATGAATCCCACCAACCAAAATTGACTTTATTGTGGCATTTTTGTTCCCTAAAAGGCTCATGTTTGGTCTTGTTTAGTATGTTTAACGACTCTGCAACAACAAACATTACAAGTCATATTTTTTGCATGCTGATACATACAGTTTTTCTATTTATCTCTTTCAAAATAAGAGCGTTTCCTGCCTGCAGACTCATTTAAAAGCAGCCCCGGTCTCTCTCCCTGAAGCAGAGGGCTCACAGCTTGTCCCTGATGAAACCGTTTAGAAACAGCAGCTTCTTCCCGTCACTGAGACCTAAAGCTAAGCACCAGCCAGACGGATGAACAATTAGCTCAGGGTCCCAGTCATCATACGTTAATAATGTAAGTGAAATTAAGTGGCAGCTTTAACTCATAGGGATAATTCCACTTTTGCCTGGTTCCTGGGGGAAATCTGGCCTTTTAATTGAGCGGAGAGTGTTGTGTTTGGCAAACAGAGCTGGGAGTACTGCCGAGTGTCATTAAATTCTCCAAAAGAAAGAGACGGTCTGACTGACTCCTGCCATGTGTCCGTATGGCTGCGCTTATCCTGAGGCGTTTTAGGTCAGTGTTATGTCACTGGACAATCTCAGTGTACCCTCACATCATTTTTAATAAAATTTTATGTATAAAGCTACATATCACAAGAGTTTCTTCAAAGGGCTTTACACAAATACACAACAAAAGCAAATAGACTGTACAAAGCCAACATCCTCTGCTCCTTATCCCCATCAATGTTAGTAGAAATAAAATAAAAAAAACAGTAGTGGGTAAAAAGAGAAACCTCGCAGATAGGAGTGTAATGATACGTTTTTGCAACGATACGATATGTATCGATTTGAAGTGATTCAAGAACGATACTGGCAAATTTGGAACGATTCGATACGATTCAACACCTTCGTAAGCTTTTTGCCAAAAATCATAAAAGTTTACTCTCAAATGTAGCACCACAGCCGGGGTTGATTATGCCCAGCAAACAGAGAACAAAGAAAAGTTGAATATAACATCGATACTTCATGTGTATCAATATTCACTTCCTAGAAAACGATACGATTCGATACATGGTCATGTGTATCGATGTAGTTGTACCATAGGAAAAAAAAAAAATCAAAACATCGATACAGTTATCGTATCGTTACACCCCTACTCAAGGAGAAAGCATCCACTCAGAGGACAAAGGTCTATAGATGTGCTCAGGACAGTTGGATATCGTCCATTTGCTAATACTTCATGTACTTGCATTACATCTCACCTTAGGTAAAACAAACAAAAAAATTTGTTTAATACAAAGTTTCAATACCAAGTGGGACCTTTAATGTTCCTTTGCATGTATGAATCAAGTAAATAACACAGAATAAATCATACAAACTACTGCTTTTGACTTACAGCCAAGAATTTGGCTCCAAAAAAATGGGTCTTTTATTTAATATGATTGTTGAAGATGAAGAAGCACACCACAGGCATCAGAAAAAGTAACACTCGGGTATCAGTATCAAAAAATAGGTATAATGTAAGTACTGGTATCAAAAAAACAATACCCAGCCGTACTACTGAGTACCTCAAAAACAGTAATTTTGACTTTGGTGGTAAAGCATGCTCTCCTTGCTTTTTTAAAACATACTTTCACTGATTTTAAGAATTTCTTCCACATCTTGTATTGGGTATTGTGCTAGTGGCTAAAAATAAACCCATGTTGAAGAAAGATATCATGGCCTTGAACATGTTTGCTTAAAGTTTATTAAAGGAAAAAAAGAGTTTACTAAATGAAGCTTATAGTAGCATGTGGCAATAGCACAGGTTGCGTGAATAGCAATAGGACTAGTAAGGATTTACAAAATGCACAGTGTTAATGGTAAAAGTAATGCAAATGTAAAGAAACCATTTACAGTCATTTTATCTGAATGTAACATAAAATTCTGCCTACCACCAAAAATGACTACACTTAACACCAACACCAGTCAGCAGTAATGAGTAAAGTTTGAGTTTTTACAATATACAGAGGTGGTTTACTTAACTCTGGCCATCTCCATCCATTAACTTACACTGCTGGAGCTAAAGAGCTGAATTATACTCACAGATGAAATGCCCTTTTTGCTTTTGACAAACAATACAACGATAAACAGAGTGAACGAGCTCCCACTCCATACATTATCTGTGGAGCGTAGGAGGAGGTGTAGTGGAGAAGCATATGCCTGTAGTAACCTCAGACACTCTGCATCATTCACTGCAATCTATATTGTTTCTGTTTTATGTTTTTGTTGCCTTGCTTTCCCGCAGGCCCTTCACGTTTTTATGGATACAGAGCCAACTCCTAATTGGTGTTTACTTAAAAGGTTTTACTCAATTACAGAAAATGTATGGCCTCAATTTTAAACCCTAAACAAGTCAAGCCTGTGTTTATTTACGCAGCTCTATATAGATTTGTTTGTATTAAGATGTGTGCTTGTTAGGTTTGTGTGTGCGTATTACAATTTGTGTGTGCGTATTGCGATCATACCATACCCAAATCTAATTACACATACCCAAATTTTAATACACACGGACAAATCATATTATGCAAATATAAATCGTATTACGCACACACAAATCTAAGTACGAATGCACAAATCGTAATACGCAGGCGCAAATCTTAATACACACGCACAAATCGTATTACGCACACACAAATCTAATTACACACGCACAAATCCAAATACGCGCACACAAATCTACTTACGACCGAACAAATCATAATATACACGCACAAATTGTATTACACACGCACAAATCTAATTACGAATGCACAAATTGTAATACGCAGGCGCAAATCTTAATACACACCACAAATCATATTACGCACACACAAATCTAATTATGAATGCACAAATCATAAAAACACAGGTGCAAATCTTAATACACATGGACAAATTGTATTATGCACACACGAATCTAATTACGCACACACAAATCTTAATATGCGCACACAAATCTAATTATGAATCACAAATCTTAATACACACGCACAAATCGTATTACGCACACACAAATTGTATTACAAATGCACAAATCGTATACACATGCACAAATCGTATTACGCACACACAAATCTTAATACGCGCACAAATTTTTTTATTACGAATGCACAAATTGTAATACGCAGGAGCAAATCTTAATACACACATGAATCATATTACACACACACAAATCTAATTACAAACACACAAATCTAATTACAAACACACAAATCTAATTACGCATGCACAAATCTACTTACGACCGAACAAATCATAATATACACGCACAAATTGTATTACGCACGCACAAATTGTATTACAAATGCACAAATCGTAATACACAGGCGCAAATCTTAATACACATGGACAAATTGTATTATGCACACACGAATCTAATTACAAACACACAAATCTAATTATGCACACACAAATCTTAATATGCGCACACAAATCTAATTATGAATCACAAATCTTAATACACACGCACAAATCGTATTACGCACACACAAATCTTAATACACGCACAAAAAATCTTATTACGAATGCACAAATTGTAATACTCAGGAGCAAATCTTAATACACACATAAATCGTATTACACACACAAATCTAATTACAACCTCACAAATCTAATTACGCACGCACAAATCTTAATACACACACACAAATCTAATTATGAATGCACAAATCTACTTACGACCGAACAAATCATAATACACATGCACAAATCGTATTACGTACACAAATCTAATTGCGAATGCAGAAATCATAATATGCAGGCGCAAATCTTAATACACACATGAATCATATTACACATACACACAAATCTAATTACAAACACACAAATCTAATTACGCACGCACAAATCTTAATGCGCACACTCAAATCTAATTATGAATCACAAATCTTAATACACACGCACAAATCGTATTACGCACACACAAATCTTAATACACGCACACAAATTGTATTACGCACACACAAATCTAATTACAAACCCACAAATCTAATTACGCATGCATAAATCTTAATACGCACACAAAAATCTAATTATGAATGCACAAATCTACTTACGACCGAACAAATCATAATACACACACACAAATCTAATTACAAACATACAAATCTAATTACGCACGCACAAATCTTAACACGCACACGCAAATCTAAATATGAATGCACACATTTTAATACGCAAACACAACTCTTTATACATAGACACTAAACTAGATACACTCACGTTATTACAGACAAACCTATGTACGCGCACAAATCTTTTTTCAACAACAATAGCCCCATAGAGCCACACCCTCCACCCCCAAAAAGAGCTCAGTCACAGAAACAAACACACAGTGCTTATGAGGGAGTGACATGTTCACTAGGATATTAGTTCTGTATTTATATAACCAAATATTAATGTATATTTGTATGGTTTATGGTGCTCTCCAGTCTATTTATTGTTAGTGGTTTGTTACGCTGAAAAGTTTATTTTGTTTACATTTTGTGGTTTCCCAGTAGACTAATATTTAAAATAGCAGATTGCACTGAATGAATAAATGAATGTCAGTGTCATACAGCAGTCTGCCCAGCCCATAGGCTAACCTGATGAGAGATGGCCCCCAAGTACATAACAACAATAACAACTTAAGAGGAAAATCATCAAGCCAGCTTAACATATCACCATCAGGCAACCAATAATTCAGAATTTACCATTAAAAAATAGATGATAAAACACAAAATAAACTAATCTAAATCACACAAAACACACATTCTTCCAAATGGGCACAGAAACATAAGTAACAAAACTTCTGAACAAGGGTGTTAGACATGAAGCTTTACTGCAGAACAGGCCCGTCTTATTTGTATTGTTTTTTGTTTTTTGTTTTCTTAAAAGCATGTGCAACACAATGTACTGTTGCCTGTATATTATAGAGATAATTAGCTGTTTTCACTTCACTGTTAACACTTACACACTATTAATATTTTGTTGTATTAATGTGTTTCTATCTTTTATGATTTTATTGTTTTAGTATGATTTTAATTTGATTTTCATTTGACTGATTGATTGATTGAAGGATTAATTTATGGGCACAGCTGATTTATCCTGAGGCATGCATCCTCTTGCGTCTAGCCTGATCTACGCAAGATTTTTGAGTTGAGACTAAATGGAACCCGTATTATAGACAATCAATTAAGGAACTAAGAGCCTCAAGCGGGGTGCACCCTGGACAGTGGCCAGTTAGTCGCAAAGAGGGCACAAGGCAATTTAGATTCACCTTTTAATGTCTTTGGACGGCGGTAAGAAGCATCGTCTTTGCTGAGAAAAGGAGCGGTAACCTCTCTGCAACCATGCACCCCTCTGACACAGAAACATTTCTATTCTTCTGCACAGAAAAAGAGTTTGAACAGAAATCACCACCATGTAAAGTATGTTGATAGGGTATTAAAATGTGATTTGTATCTTTTTTAATCAAAGAAAATGCCAGAAATAGGGAGAAATTGCAGTGCAGTAATGTAAATGGCAACCCCTTTTTGCTAATTCTGCAAACTTAAAGCCCAGTCCATTTGCATTTATACACTGCTCTTAATGAGGGATTCAATTGTTTCGTTTCAGAAGTATCTCCACTGAAAGTCCACGGCTGAATTCATTATGCAAAAGATAAGTAACGTGTGCAGTGTAAGGTCTATAACGAATTTCTCACATTTACATAAGAAGCAGCGCTGACAGAAGGGCTGCTCAAGACACAACATCTGTAGCAGGTACAACGCTCTTCCTACACTTTTTTTTTTATTTTTTTTTTAACCAGCCACATTCCCATCTGTAGCTATGAGTAAGCTGCAAAGGCAAAGTCGAACAAGTATAATTTAACAGGCTAAAACTTTTCACCACCTAAAACTCCAGACTATATCCACTATTCTCTAGCTCCAACATTCGATTTTTTCCTATCCTATAGAAGTTGTCAAGAGACTTTGCTGCAGACAAAGTGTTAGCAATTTGTTAGCGGTGGTCATGGAGACAGGACATGTTTTTTTTTTTTTTTTCCTCCACTTGTGAAGCTTTTGAGACGAGCAGAGGTCGGTCAGCCTCTGTCCGAGCAGAGAGGAAAAGATATAGAGCTATAAATAGAGCAAAAGAGAAATGCTGAGACATCTCGGCACTGGTTACAGAGGAACAGGGAAAAATAGGATATATTTTGGTTTGGCTGCTGCTGGAGCTGTGCATCAGTGTCAATAGTAAGTTAAACCAAATAATAGTCCAATAAAAATACTGTTATCTTTTTTATGTTTCAAATAAGACAAATTAAATAACCTTAACACTAACCTTAATGCTCTTCAGGAACCACAACCATTGGGGAATATAGTTAGAGGGAAACATAGGTATTGGGGAACGTGGGTACCAGGGAACATACAACCCGAATTCCAGAAATGTTTGTACTCATTTAAAATTTGAATAAAATGAAAACTAAAAAAAACACAATAGAACATAGATAACATAACAAAGGTTTACACTGAGACATTTTACACTTTTATGCACAAAATGAGCTCATTTCAAATTTGATGCCTACAACAGGTCTCAAAATAGTTGGGACAGGGGCAACAAATGGCTGAAAAAGCAAGACATTTTAAAAAGATTCGGCTGGGAGGACATCTAGCAGCTAATAAAGTGAATTGCTTTCAGGTCTGTAACATGATAGCTCTAAAAAGGGAAGTCTTAGAGAGGCAGAGTCTCTCAGAAGTAAAGATGGGCAGAGGCTGTGAAAGAGTGAAGAGTAAAAAGATTGTGGAATACTTAAAAAAAAAAAACAATGGTCCTCAAATCTTTGCAAATCTCATCATCTACAGCGCAGAATATCGTCAAAAGTTTCAGAGAAATGGGAAACATTTCTGTGTAAGCGACAAGGCTAAAGACTTTTACTGGAGCCCATGGTCTTGGGGCCCTCAGACGACACCGCATCACTTTTCATGACTGTGACTTTACTAAATGCACCCAAGAATATTTCCAGAAATCACTGTGGGCAATCCGCCGCCATCTGCAGAGGCCAACTAAAGCTCTATCATGCAAAAAGGAAGCCATAATCGGACCAAATTTCAACACCAAAACTCCAGAAACTCGCAACCTCGATGCCCAGACGTCTTCAAACTGTTCTGAAAAGAAGAGGAGATGCTACCCCATGGTAAACCTGAACCTGAACCTGAAGTTTTCATTTTATTCAAATTTAAAAAGTGGCCTAACATTTCTGGAATTGGGGTTGTAGGTACGGGGGAACATAGGCACCAGGGAATAGATACTGTACATGTAGGAACCAGGGAACATAGGTACTGGGGAATATAACAAATTTGGTCTGATAGTCTATTCTAATATTAATTCACAATGGGGGCGATGGTGGCGCAGTGGGTTAAGCATTCGCCCAGCAATCGGAGGGTAGCCGGTTCGAATACTGTCGTTGTGTCCCTGGGCAAGACACTTCACCCACCTTGCCTGTGTGAATGTGTTAGTGTGGCTGTGTTTGGTGGTGGTCGGAGGGGCCGTTGGCGCAGATTGGCAGCCACGCTTCCGTCAGTCTGCCCCAGGGCAGCTGTGGCTACGGAAGTAGCTCACCACCACCAAGTGTGACTGAGGAGTGAATGAATAATTGATCAATTGTAAAGCGTCTTTGAGTGTCCAAAAAAGCGCTATATAAATTCGATGAATTATTATTATTATTATTATGTCCTAGTATTTATTTTAGCTACCAAGAGCTAAATGAGTGTGTGCACTTGCATTTTCGTGTTATTATAAAAAAATACGTGACTACATTTATATGCCTTTCCCCGAGTTTAATCATGGCTCCACAGTTTGTTTACAGTTTCAACACCACTCCAAATTTCAACTATTGATTTCCAGAAACAGAATCAGCGCCAAAAAACAAAAACAAAAAACAACAACAGCAGAGATAATAAACATCTGAAAAACTTCTGCAAGATTAACATTTGCCTCAACCTCTGCGAAACAAAGGTCACGCTCCGTCCATATGCCAACAACAACAAGCGCGTCTCCAAAACTCCTTTCCCCTCCTCATTCTTCTGTTATTTTTCCATGTATTTTTCCTTCCACCTCCCTCTGACAAACCCTTATGTGTTGACACTACCTCCCTCTGGTTCCATTGTGGGCCATTATCGCGGCTCGCTCCTAAAAGGTGTGGGTGGTAGATGGCTGTTATTTGCACACCCACCTGCGAACTGCCTACCGCCTCCCTCCTCCGCCGCCCCATCCAATCTCGTCCCGAACCCTCGACGGTGTGGATATTAAGCGCGGTATACGAGGTACGAGCCATGGGGGGTGTTATTGGGCAGAAGAAGCAGAAGTGGAGGGGGTAGAAAACAGCGTAGTGCCGAGCCGGGACTGAGGAGAACACAGAAGCCCAATGAAGTGTTAAATGGGAAATCATCTGTTTGGAGACGCAGATTTTAATGTCGTCGGGTTTCTCTGTGCCGTTCTGTTCGCTGCTGGCTCCCTTCTTTCCTGTGGAGATGCTGCTTTTTGTGATTTGGGCCTAAATTTCTCCCAAATAACACAAGGAAAATGTCACTTTGCCATCTCATCAGCTTCTGCTTTCTCATTCGCTCACAATCATTCGGAGAACATTGCTGTGCTGTCGTACTGAAAGCATGCAATCTAACAAACTTTAAAAACACTTTTTGTTACATTTCTGACATTTAAGTAACACTCTTTGCCAGAACTTAAAACTCAGAATCATAATATCACAACCTCAAACTTTTTCGTCTTTGAAGCTGTGGCCTTAAGCCTGAAGGGAACAGTTCATGCGCTGGGTGGGATGGGTCCTCGATGGTGGTTGTTCTGCACACTTTTTCCCTGTTTTACTATTTAATAAAGGACCAATCAATATTTTTTTTCTATTAAGTGGCACTATGCCTTTCCTCCTTTAATCATCAATAAAGAATGTTTGCTTTAGGGCTGCAACTAACGATTTTGATAATAGATTAATCTGTCAATTACTTTTTTTGGTTAGTCAATTAATAATCAGAGAAGTGTGAGTAAAATGGGTAAAAACTTGGTGTTTTATAGCTTTTGTTAAAAATTGGTGATAATGCTACCAAAAACAAAATTAAATCAGACAAAGCTGCAAGCATGCTTCTTGAAGATGTTTATATAGAGCATATATACATAAAATATCATCTGTAATACATGATATTGATGATGATATTTTTAATCAAAAACACAAAATGTACATTGTTTTTAAATGTTTACTGCTCTATCTAGGTAAAAAAAAAACTCCTCTCACAAAACATGGCATGTGTCAGAGTCTAGTAAATATCCCAGTTGGCGATTATTCAATTACTAAATTAGTTGACGATTATTTCAATAATCAATTAATCCGATTAGTTGTTGCAGCCCTAGTTTGCTTGTATGCTGCTTGTATGCTATAAAGCTATTTTAAATATCCATGTATGATTTCAACACAGAGGTATTATTTGACGTTCTTTTATTGAGAGGAATAACACCTTCAGATGAATCATGTCGTTTTCATGAAGGTCCTCTAATATATTGATGTATTGATTATTATTTTTTACCAAATCAACTTTTGTAAAACTATTGAAAGGTTCACATTTGCCACGAAGATTGTGATTCGCCCATTTACCAACAACAACTACTGCTTTATCTTTTCTGTGCTCTTTAAACAGTGTGGGTACATACTTTAAAATTACTTATCGTAGCTTTAACTTACATCAACATAAATCTAAATGCATTGGGTTTCGCGACTTGCCCTGGATGCTTCCTCTCATCTTAAGCAAAACTGAGAGAAATGTCTTGATGTTGTGTTGATGGCCTGGACTGTGGAAGAATTTGGTTGGGTTATTTTTTTTTTTTTTAAGTTTTAAACCACTACTTCCTCAAAACTATGGGAGTGTGTGTAGCAAGAGGCCATTGGAAAATCTGTAATATTTTGTGGCTAAGGTCTCAGTGTCCAGATGTTGCACTGTTGGCTCTGGCACAGAATAGTAATAGTTTATTTAAAAGAAAAATAAAGAATTAGCATATTGTGATGGTAGAAAAAAATAAAGTGACATTTATAAAGTTCATAAAGTTAAGTGGTCTGACTAGGGCAGCTGTCTATAAAAACGATGCCCCTGCAAAGACATTTTCCTCAGCTTGGACACATTATAATAAATATATAGAGGTTTCTGTTGCACGCTAATCCTCCCAGGACCCTCTTCTAAATTGTTAAAAAATGTGTGCACACGTCTACATCAATTTATGACCCCCTCGAACCCGACGTCTCTCACTGCGGGACGTCTCCATTACCTTCTCCTCATCATCGCCAAGAGAAACAAACTCCAAATTTCAGCCCGGTGTCTCTTCCGTCGCAGCCCCAACTCCATCTCCTTCACAGATTAAGACTTCCATTTAGAGCCTGCGCTAATGGCTTAACTCATGAGAAAAGTCATCAAGCGTTATGGCTTTAGACGAGCCTGAGCTGATTGAAAAACATTCCTGCTTTTTTTTTGACCCCCCTCTTTTGTGTGTATTTTTGTAATGTGGAAGTAAAAGACTGTTGTTCTGTGCAGCTCACAACTATTCAAAGTTATTTTGTCATTATACAGATTACAAAAAATGTACACATTAGTTATATAAGCTTGAATAGCAACACTTATATGGCAATTTGTCTGCAATGGGAGTAAATCTATTGGACTATCACAGAATTTGGGTGTTGGGTGTGGAAGAGGAATGGAAGATCTTGAAAATGTTGAATCAATGGAAAAAAATCCTACTTCCAGCACTAAATACACAAAGAAATAGCCTAAAAATAGTAAACAATGTAAATATTTACTTAGACTCATTATAAATTTCCTAGCAGCTGTAAGAGAGTCCATTTAAGTCGCAACCTTATTATAATAAAACACAAACTCTTTAACATGTTTGTGAAAATACATTATTCATGTTCATACACTTTTTTTTACCAAGAATTTTCCATGACTTTTCCAAACCTTTTGACTAAATATCCAAGACACAAAAAAATGACCTACACATTGATAAATAGTATTCAAAATGCCCAACGTGGTACATTAGAAACATACTTTTGCTGCAGTTTAATTTATTAAAATGGGAACTTAGTCACTTGACCAAAAAAAAAAAAAATTAAAAGTTATTTTTTTCCTTCATAAATATATTATTCCACTAATTATACTGACCTATACACCAGTGATTAAAAGATAATTATGCAGGGTAAGTTGGTTCAGAACATATTTTTCTAAAGGTAAATAAAGATATAATGTAATAATCTATGTTATTTTAAAGCATTACCAAAACCAAAAGTTATTTAGTTCAAATATTCTGAGAAAAATGACATCTAGGTCACTTTTTTGTGGCCAAGAAGACAGCGTTTGTAGTTTTCTTTCTCTGGTGACTCACTTTGAGTTTGACAAGTTCAAAAAATAAAATCCATCCTCAGAGCAGATGCTTCAGCGAACGCTTTTAACAAAGTTGGTATAAAGACGTTAATGCTGTTATTACTCTCTGAACTGGGCTCATGTGTGGCCAGATCACTGTTTACATTTCCAAAACTTTACACCAAAATATAAAATTCCAAAACTTTTCCTGGGACTGGAAGTTACATTGTAAGATTCCACCACTTTTCCGGGTTTTCCATGACTTTACAAACCCTGCATTAAGCGATACTAAGCCCTACAGTTGACTGGTCACTGTTTACCAATGACAAGACCAGTCCTAAATTCCTCTGACTGTAATAGAGAAGAATAAAAGTACAGAAAAAATCACGTATATTTTAAACCGTTGATGAAAGCCCCGCCGTCAGAGCTGCTAATGTTCGGTTTGATGTGAAAATCTGTGTTAACACAAAAAGAAGGTGGCACTCAGGGTTACGCGCCACACTCAGAATTACCTTTTTAATTAAATCCTCCCAGCGCATTATCAGCACATCGTCTCTCCTCTGAATATCTGCTTTTATGTTGAATCGGGTTGATTGTTGGTCTCGACAAGGACGCTCACGAAAACATTTCAGTCAGGTCAGACAGAGAGGAAAAAATATAAGACTGGACTAAACACAAAAACAAGTAAAGGCTTCACAGTGCAGCCCCTGGATTATTACAGACACATGAAGAAATGTAAAATATGGCAAAAGGCATTTACTAAACCTGGATTTTATTGTCTTTGCAGGGGTTATGTGGAGTTATTTGATCATTTATAGAAACTTTTCAGAAAATATTCGGCTGTCAAAGGCTAAAATGAACCTAACCCAAGACTATTCTGAGGTATAACACAGGGATTAACAGAAAAATGCAACACTACAGAAGGACAAAACAGAGACTAAACTTGAACTAAACCAGGACTAAACCCAGTCACAAACAAAAACTCAATAATAAATAAACCAGATCTAAAACCAAAACTAAACCAGAAAAGCACAGGCCTTAAACCAGAACTAAACCAGATCTAAAACCAAAACTAAACCAGGAATAAATCAGGTCTAAATCAGGAATAAACCTGGTCAAACAAGGGCTAAACTAAGACAGAACCAGGACAAAACAAAATCTAAACCAGGAATAAGCAAGGTCTAAACCAGAAAGAAACGAGGGGTAAACCAAGTCAAACCAGGGCTAAACTCAGACTAAACCAGGACTAAACCAAGACAGAAGCAGGACTAAACAAAATCTAAACCAGAAATAAACTTGGGCTAAATTAAGACTAAACTGGGTCCAAACCAAGACTAAACCAGGACTAAACTGGGTCCAAACCAAAACTAAACCAGGACAAAGCTGGGTCCAAACCAAAACTAAACCAGGACTAAACTGGGTCCAAACCAAAACTAAACCAGGACTAAACTGGGTCCAAACCAAAACTAAACCAGGACTAAACTGGGTCCAAACCAAGACTAAGCTGGGTCCAAAACTAAACCAGGACTAAGCTGGGTCCAAACCAGGACTAAGCCAGGTCGGGACCCACTGCCCTAGAGCACAACATCAGTGTGTACAGTATGTTTTTTCTTGATTACACAGATTTTGTAATCACTGGGAGCCAAAATCATAATCACACTTAAAATTTGATTCATTGCACAGCCCTGCTGCCTTCTGCTGGTCTCTTTATGAAAGTATTTATGTTTTTTTTATATTTTTAAAGGCTGTAAAACTGTTGTTCTAGAGTTGACCATGATTGGTTTAGGAATATAAATAAAAAGTATAATATATTCCCTTTAATATCAGGAGATGCCTGACTTTGGTCCACTTTTCTTTTGTCATTGATTGTACTTAATGAGAATTTATGAGGTCTGATGCCAAACACTAAGCCAGTTTATCAGCTTTAAGATCTTTTAAACAGTGAGAGCGTTGTAATCCTGCCTCTCTCACAGTGGTGCATTAATGGGAGCCATGTCAGTGAAAAAAAACCTCTGTTATCTGAAGTCTTTTTGATGCAGAGGTAAGAAAGCGTTGGCCCGGGGCTCCGTGTTTGAGCGCTCGAACGTCTCCTCTCTGCAGTCTCTGACTCAGAGCCGGTTTTTGATGCGTCCCCCGACAAAATCCAGCCAGAAGTTAATAATGATAGTGCCCTTTGTAGAGCCGTGATGACTCAATGGGGCCTGTGTTATTAAGTACCTCGCGCTCAGAGCTAAAGTTTGGGTCCCGAAGCTTCATAAATTCACTGACCACAGCATTTACGGAAGCAGCACCTGTCCTCAAAGCAACACAACTCAGACACACAACAAACACAGGCAGAGCAGCGAAATCAGCAATAGCTTTGGTCATCAGTGCTTTTTGAAATAAGCCTCATCAAACAGAGCAAATATATTATTAGTTGTTATAATCCAGCAACAGGATGTAGCTATAAATTAGTTATACAAAGGCTAATAACTATTAAAAAGATACCAAGACAGGTCTATGTAATAATATAGTTAGGGTTAAAGTTACACTGTGTAACTTTTCTCCTAAATATGTGGAGCATACTGACTTGTTTTTGTGATTTTTTGAGTGATTATAAGGCCTGAGGCGCGATCTGTTGCTCCGAGCGGGGCTTCTGTACTGAGAAACCGCCCTCGCAACTTGGCCGGGAGCGCTCCACTGTTGAGGAAGAGTCACGTGACAGGGAACGACTTGAGGCGCAGGTATAACCAGGAAGCTACTTTTAGCGTTGTTATTTTCGCCAGTTCGTCAGGGCCAAAGGACACAAGAAGATGAAGACAATGTCGGACGAGGCAAGAAAAAGAAAATGTGAAAGTGACCGCACCAGATCGCAGACAAGAGTCAACATCGGACAGACTTTTGCTCGCTGGCGTCAGATGAGAGACAGAGAAGGCTGCAAATCGGATCACGTTTTTGCTTCTTTATTGTTGGGCAGGTAAATTAGCCTCTTTATTTTTTCTTTAGAACGTGCTTTTTCATACAGTTATTAGTTGTTTTTACTGCGACCATTGCGCGATATTTGTTGATAAGCTAACGCTAGCGCTAACTCTATAGAAGATCCAGTCCAAACTTCCAAAGGTAGCAGCAGGTCAACTAAAGTTGAAACAATGATGGAAATAGACGCACGCTCGCACAGTTTCAGAAGGAGGAGGGGCCCTAGTGTTTACGTTTTGCAACGGTGCAGTGGCACCTGTGGCCTCTAGAGGCGCAAGACCGGGAATCTTACACAGTGTAACTTTAAGTAGAATAGTGCACAAAAGTCTAAGGTTTGACTCCAGGAATGGACAGAGACGGTTTATATTTTGGTTGGTACCACAAATTAATAATAATAAAAAACACACAATGACATGCAGTGCAGTTTAGGGCTTGATGTTTACTTTTTTGCTCACTGGTCAGAATGGTTACTCTTCGTCAAAAGTTCAAGATTTATTCAGCAAGACATCACAGATTAAGTGCAGGATGAAATTTCATGTTGCACAGATGCAAAAAAGCACAGTAAAAAGCTTTCAAAAAACTATAAATGTCAAATAGATTAAAAACTTAAAATAAATAGATATATCTAAACTCATAAAGTGCTATGGTTACAAGCCAATTAGTGTTTTTACTAGCCACAACTAGTTAGTTTTTTGAGTATATTTTATGGTATAAGCCTAAAGAATTTGTTTTTCTTAGGGTTAGGGTTTTTATGGACATTTTTTATCAAATATTTAAAAAACAAGTTTAGCTGAAGGCAGCATAAATTGTATTTCTGTGCATCTGGTGCCTAATCTTTCCAAACATGTTATCCTGTTAATATTAATATCTTTCTTTCTTTAATCACAATGAATTATTACAAAGTGGTGTACAATAATGCAGAGTAACATGAATCCAGACCTAATCTCTAAAGTTAAGATATAGGTATGCATAAAATCCAACTGTCCAAAGTGGCTAAGAGTGGGTCACTAGCCAAAACTAAAACGTACATGCATTCGTCCGCTTAGCTAGAGTTTGAAGAACCTTTCAGGAAAACAAAGAGCTCAGTTCAAGTCAATCCAATACAGTTTCAGAGCTAAAACTAAATCAGCAAATCACTGCTGTTGTTAAATCAAGTTTTTTCCAGTTAAGACAACAGCATTTTGAAACGGTGATTCATGTTTTTATAACAACTAGACCGGACTATTGTAATGCACTTTATACAGGTGTGAGCCAAAATGCACTTTCCCAACTGCAACTAGTCCAAAATTGTGCCGCTCGACTTTTACACGGGAACATGAAAGCCTCTCACCAACTTTAGCCTCAAGTGTCTAAATGGTCTTGCTCCTTCATATCTCTCTGGCCTGATCCACCTTTATGCCCCCTCTCGTGCTCTCAGGTCAGATCAGCTGGACTTGTCCCCAAAACCAAACGTAAACTTCGGGGCGAGACCGTGCTTTTTCTGTGGCACCAGCTGCCATCAGAGATCAGGCCCAGTCTCTGCCTGATTTTAAATCACTGCACTGGCTTTTAACACAGTGGGAGATGGTTTTAATTTCCTGTTGTTTTTATTTTTTTAATTTGAGTTGTATTTTATTATATCCTATTTATATTTTATGTTGTATAATGATTTGTCTTTGTCTCTTGTATTGTTACTGTTTATTTATTTAATGACTTGTGTACAGCACTTTGGCCGACTGTACAGTTTTTTAAGTGCTTTATAAAGAAAGTTGGTATGGTCTGTTGATCCTATATGCAAAGGAAAAACTGGAGTCAAGAGATTTGTGGGTTGCAAGGAGCCCCCTACTGGCCCGGCAGGAGAGGTACACGGCTCCGATAACCTGACAGTTCAGTTCCATAAAGTGTCAAGTGGAATAAAAGTAGAAATTAGTGATAAATACGTTTAGACCGAACAACCATGATTGGCCATTCTGACTCACGTGACCGAGTACGATAACAAGTGCAAACGCTGCAATGTTTGAAAGCGTGAACTATGAAGAAGCAGAATTAAAAGAGTGGGTGAGTGGCTACTGTTTGTGCCAGTCCCAGCCCTGGTCAAAAACGAAAGGCTAGATTAACTCTTAACAGGACAAACTGCCCCTCTTAAAATGCTAATGCTAACAAAACACTGTTGTTCCTTATGTCATTAGTTACGCTAGGGCCTGCAGACCATTCATTCATTCATTCATTCATTCATTCATTCATTCAATGGTGTAGTAGCCTTAGCCTCTCACCTTCACCCCTCACTCGCCTTATTTATAGCATTACTTTTACTTTTGTTTAGATAAATAACCAGTTTAGGCAAGCTTTATTTTATTTTATTTTATTTAGCTTCATTTAAACAGATGTGTAGAGTAGAGTAGATTATTATTTTAATTAAAACTGTTAATTAATTGAATACTTAAATTAAACAAACAAATATAACTTTATACTTTTAAACAGAATTGGATAATTAAAAGTATAGTGAATTTCTAATGATGGAAATACATTAACAGATTAAAAACATCTTTAGATAATTAAATATTTAAGATAAATTTGTATTTTTGAAATCATTAGAAACTTTCAATAAAGTAAAGCTACTTACTAACAATTAATTAAAATAAAAGCTGTAAGTATTTCATAATTTCCTATTGGAATAAAATATTGCATTAAAATTAATTTAAAACCTAGTTCATATAGATTTAACTACTTAAAATGTTTAACTGTACAATTGTGATCTGTTAAAATACTTAGATATTTAGACATCATAATTAGGTTAAAATAAAGTTAAAAATATACATTATTGATGATATAGTCTAACTGAATATATATATGTATGCATAAATAGTGTATTTCTAAAAATACAAATGCTTAAATGCAATTACTGATCATTTTTGTCATGAGTTTCAACTTCGTGCCTCTATAAACCTTGCCAAAGTAAAACTCCTGCATCACAGACCGTACGTATAAGACAGTGGAGTACATTTCTTAGCATATTTATAAAAGAGCTTTACTTGGTGGATGTATCGCTTGTAATCCGAACTTTCCAACGCAGGACATAACCAAAAACTGACAAAAAAAAAAAAAACAAGCACCGTAATTAAGTCGGATAAACAAATGCATGGTTCGATAAAGAGCTGCAGGCATGAGAGACAAAGACAGATGCAAAACAGCTGTCAATCAAAGACAGCCCAACTCCACCGCTGCATAAACAGAGCAGAAACAGATGAATAATTCAAGGAAGCCATCCCTGAACAGCCCACATTTAGGGAATTAAACGTCTTCAGGCAGAATCCTATATCCACACACTGTCAACATCTTTATTTTACACACAAGTCAATAATCACACATGTGCCCTTTTATTAAACTGCACCTGCATTAAAGCTACGCAGTGTTCTGTTGGTGAAGTTTGTTTGGTGCAGGGGTCAGGGCTCACATTTTCCAAACATGGAGCCAAAATCCGGTCCCAAGCCTGGAAAATTGCTAGCGTTTAGCTTCAAGTTTGCAATGAATGCATCTGACTTTTATTTTTATTTATTTTTCCTCTGTTCCCCTGTGTAACCAGACGTAACCAGTCCTTATTTTCCACTATTGATTTAATGTTGACAAGGCCTGTAGACCAACCAGCCAATTAAACCAATTAGCTATAAACTAGCCATTAGCCTTATTTAAAATCCGTTATACAGAAGCCAGAACAAGCATTCTCATCTATCAAAAACATTTATAATAATGCTTAGACGGCATCCAAAGTAGCAATATGCGTCAACCCCAATCCTGGATAAAAGAGAGGAAGGGCATCTGACATAAAAACTTGCAAAATGTGAAACCTACTGAATGATCGTGATGAACTCTGAAAGCTTTCTGAAGAGACATGAACACTAAAAGTACACACATTTTTCTTCCAAGCAACAAAAGCATAGTATCCTGCTGTCATCTTTTTATTACATTTGATCTAACATTTATTCATTCATCTATCTTCTAACTTTGGGCCTTAGGTGGGGTACAGCCTGGGCAGGGGCCAGCTTGTCTCAGGACTGACACAGAGACACTAACAGCTCTGCCACCGTCCCCCCTCCTGACGTAACAACACAAACAATCTCACTTTTGGTGCTGTTCCGGTTTAGAAATAAGTACAGAGCTCTTTGGTAGAAGTTCATACTGTCTTTAGTTAAGTAATGTTTTAAGTTTCTTTTAGTCAGACAGTAGTGTTTGTTTACCTGCTTTAATAGTTTTGGCTACTTCCTGTTGTCTTTGTCAGAAGCGTTGCTGTGATGTGTCTCTGGCAAAACTACATAAGCAGCCATAAGACACACATACATAAGACACACATACATAAGACACACATACATAAGACACACATACATAAGACACACATACATAAGACACACAAACATAAGACACACATACATAAGACACACATACATAAGACACACATACATAAGACACACATACATAAGACACACAAAAGACACACATACATAAGACACACATACATAAGACACACATACATAAGACACACAAACATAAGACACACAAACATAAGACACACAAACATAAGACACCCATACATAAGACACAGCAACACCACATGACGCTCCTGACAAAAAAAACAACAACAAAACTTTAAAAAGTAAGTAAAGTGTTCAAAACAGAGCATATGCTGCTGTCATTCATTGAAAAAACATTCTGAGACCTCATCACACTGCAAAAAATCAAGATGAATGAATTAATAAAAGCATGTCCCAATAGGGCTACCATAGGACCTCAAAGGCTGTAGAAAAAAGGTTTGCCTATTTTATAATATTACAAGAGCATGTGTTACACTGCAAAAAATCAATATCTACATGAGATAAAATTACTTGAATTCAGATTATTAATCTTGATTTGAGCAAAAATTCAAATTATCAATCTTGATTTAAGCAAAAAATAACTAGGTTTGATTTATTTTGTTATAGCTAACTCATTACTAGATTATTTGCCTTGTATTTTTTCCCTGTTTCAAGCTTTTTTACTTGTTTCAAGCAAAATTATCTTACCTTGGACAGAAAATTTAGCTTGAAAGAAGAAGAAAAAAGCTTGAAACAGGAAAAAAATACTTTGAAACAAGTCAAATAATCTAGTAACAAGTTACCTATAAATAAATAAATCTAATCTAGTGAAAATTGCTCAAGTCAATAATTAATAATCTGAATTCAAATAATTTTATCTTATGTAGATATTGAAAATTTGCATTGCAGACTTTATGATAAAGCCTTTTTGACAGAGGGGGAACAAGAGCAGGGACTGAATTTTTTGACCAATCACACGCTTAGAATAAAGGGGGCCAGTCCCATTCGGATCAGGGACACTTTCATTGGTTGAGTCTGAGCTCGTGCACTTTGTCTTTATTCACTGGCGTCCTACTGTAAAGAGATCAAATCCAACAGCTCACACCACAAAACAGCAAAGCACAAATCTGACTTTAAACAAAAACACAAAATACATAAGAAGAAGGAGAACTCTTCATTGGCTTGCCTTCTAAGCACTCACTGTTCCCTCAGCATGTCTCTGCACTGCGCCATCATGCATCCATAGTAACAAGAAAAAAAAATGTATGTGTTGCATTAGATCTGCCTCAAATTGGCCGAAATGAGCTAAAAGTCTTTAAGAGGAGCTTTTTGCTAATTAAAACAGTGCTAGTCTGCGAGGCATGCTAATCACCAGACCCTGAATGGACTGTAGACATGATCCTGAGCAGAGCGAGGCTGCCATATTGCTTCAGCAGCGGAAGGCAGCGTCCCGTGACTAAGACACACTGTCAGGACGACTAATAGTCTCCACACTGAGGCGAATCTGATGAGTTTTTTCCCGGAGAGAAGATAATGAGCAGAGAAAGGAGAGCGCTAAGAGGACCCTCGCAGCATCGCTTTGTACTGTCGGCAAACTTCTCTCGGCTCGCGATATTCCCGCTGAGCAGAGGCTACAAAGAAGGTTTAGGAAGAGCTCAAGGCTTCTGAAATGACAGAACCAGCTACGATTTGTGGAGAACATGCTACAAAACTGAATATATGTGTATTTGTAATGGATGGATGTGGTACCCAGGAGCCCTCTGCAGTTCATGCACTGATTTTTTTATTTGATTTACAGTTTTATTCCTGTTTAACCTACTCTGGTTGGGGCTTAAACTTTAAATTTAGACCACTGTCTTAGCCTTGGTTTAGCCAAAATATAGTCCTAATGTAGTCTTTGTTTAGTCCTGATTTAGACCTGGTTTATTCCTAGATTCGTCTGGGTTAGGTCACGGCCCCTGTCCATGTTTTTAGTCCTTATTTAGTAATACATTTTTCTTTTAAAACCAATTGTATTGCTTGGTTTAGATCTGTGTTTGTCAAGATTTAGGCAAGTGATGGGTCGTTAAAAAGCTGTGCAAGCAAAGTAGAATTTTATTTTGATGGGCAAACCATGCAGCCAGGTTTTTCATTGGGGAAAAGGGAAGAAATGAGCAAAAACCAAAAAGAAGCAGCATCTGGCAGCATTTTGATTACAACAGAGACAGCAAAGATGAGCACAGAACATTGTAACTGTATATTGTTCTTGCAAACTGAATAAAATTAAGGCTTTCATGAAAACACTGATTAAACAATGTTTACCAACACACAAACCCATCCATAATTGTCAAATTAGGCTGAAATAAAATGCCCAGAGTGATACTAAATGAAAAGCCATTTGGGAGCCATAAGAGCCGACTTTTCTGCAGGAGCCAAGCAGGTGAGCCAAATCTTTAAAAAGAGCCAGACTGCCCATAACTAATTTAAACATGATACTTTCAGAGCCAGATATTTTCTGGAGCAGTACTTCCTGCTGCAGAGGGTGAAAGTGCATAAGCCAGGGGTCTCCAACCTGTAGCTCAGGAGCTACCAGCAGCTCTCAGCCACTTTCCAAGTAGCTCCCCAAAGGCTTTATGATTCCTACATAAGCTTGATTAGTCAAATTTGATTCATCTTGGCAAACCAACTTGTGAATGTATTCAATCACGGCCTCTTTGTGTACAAAAGTATTAGGCTATTATTGGCCAAAAGGTTTTTAGTCAAACAGTTGCTTGATGGCAGTAGTGATATTAGCTCGACTACTGTATTTTCACATTTAACAAATGTAATGATAAATGTTTCAGTCGTTGCACACAGACACACAAAATGCGCATGCAGTGAACTAAATATTTATTGTTTTTAATTGAAACGTGACTTGTGTACACCAACATTTTGTAAAAGTTTAGGCAAATGTTAAAGTAAAACAAAATACTCTTTTCTTTGGGTTGAAAGTGTCAGCTCTGCAACTAAATGTGTGCACCTCGCCTTAGACCCATAGTTACTGGGATAGGCTCCAGTAACTAAATAAGTGTTAGAAAGTATGAGTAGCTCTCCGCCATTTTTCGATTTGTAAAAGTAGCTCTCAGGGGAAAAAAGGTTGGAGACCCCTGGCATAAGCATTTCCTCCTAACCACTACAACACCTTTGCAATATCCCTGCTTTTACTTCATTAAAATAACTAAATCGTACTAATTCCCAATCTCAAAATATTACTGCATCATTTCAAACTAAAGTTAGAGCTTACTTTAAACTTCTATCCTTAAGTTCAGAGTTGCAATCCCGCAATTATCTCCTTTTTTGTTAACTACTGTGTGAATGCTGTGACAATACAGTATATACAAGCACTTTAATTTGCTTAATTAGAACATTTTACCACCAATTCTGTGTTGACAAGACATGTAACCAACCAGCCAATGAGAGTCTCCCTTGCTTGAGAGCCCCTTGTATTTAAGCATGGGATTGGCCGATGTTTGCCAGTACTAACCTTCTTAAAATCCTGTCATAATAGAGTTTATACGACATTAAATACAAACAGATTGGGCTTTTGAACACCTAGGGCTAGAAAAAAATAGGATTGGGCGCTGCTTTTTTTCACAACATTCGAAAATATCCTGGAGAAAATAATTTACTTTTTATGGCAGTGAAAGTAAAAACACATTTTAATAAACTGCTGTGTCTTCCCACTTAAATCATCAGCTCATTTGTGTTAAATTGAGTGATTAAGATGTTTGTTTCTCACATTTGTGTTTATATTTTATGGTTATGGTTATGACACTCTGACCAGGAAGGCTTTAGTCGTCTGATTGCACTCTTTGTGGAGAACCTGTTTGTGTTACTTTTTTGGTGCTGCTGCTAAGTTTTTCTTTTTTCTTTTTTTTCTTTTTTTGTATAACGGTTTTAACATTTAGAGTTGTTGTGATTTGGGCTGTTTTTTGTTTGTTTGTTTTTGTGATGGGTGGGTTTTCATCAGTGAGATCTGGCAACCCTGCTCTGCATCATCTTCTCTCACACCGACAAACTTCATGTCCTCTTTCACTACATCCATAAGTCTTTGGTCTTCCTCTAGGCCTCCTGTCTGGCCTAGAGGGACTAAGATGGACATGATCTGTCCCTCTGATGTCCTCATTCCTGGTCCTATCCTCATCCTGAAAAAAAGAAAATCACGACATCTTCAGCTCTGCTACTTCCACCTCTGCCTCATGTCAACCTCCTTGAATGAAGCTTGCATGTTGTTTATTGCCGCAGTGGAAGAAATACTCAATTTCTTTACTTAAGTAAAAGTACAGATAAAGTAAAAGTATCACCTCAAAATTTCTACATAAGTAAAAGTATTAAAGTACTTAATTTTAAATGTATTTGCAGGTAAAAAAGTAAAAGTATTTCGCACAGACTCGACAACTCTTTAATGTGTTAAATGTGAGGTATTTTGCTGAAAAATTGTGCCGATTCCAGATGAAATTAAATTAAACATGCAGTAGAAGAGACTGAATCTGTCCCTAAGGTCTTCTGTCTTTATTATTCTGATGTTTCTAAAGCAGTACTACTTTACTGCATCTGTTATATTTAAGTACTGTGTGTTTACAATGAGGGTACGACAAAAACACATGATTTTAAACCAAAACTCAAAATACTTTTTACTTCAAACCAACTCATACATATTGTGGAGTAAAAAGTACTGATGAGGATTGCAAAAAAAATTAAAAATATCATACTAGTGAGCTAACAAAGCAAAACTTGGACCAATAATCAAAACACTCACAAAAAAATCTCACTATGAGGCTCAGAAAACATGGCTTTTCCTGCCACAAAACCAAAACAATTGTATTCCCAACTCTTCTCTGTCTTCATGACTCAGCTCTGTGGAGATTCAGTCACCTCTGATCCACCGAGCGGACCGTACTAGTGCCCTGGCTGCCAGTTCACACAGAGGCAGGGAGCAGTGCATCATGGGTAACAGATCTAATGATGGCTGTTGGCGATGACCAGCTCATTACAGGGAGGATGGTACGACTCTCCACGAACCGTTCAGAAGCATTGGTTTTAAAGACCAGACCTCTGGGACCACGGCTGGAGCTGGATTCTGCTGCAGGAGCCTCACTGCATGAAGAGCACCACTGCTGTCATTCAGTAAAGGTTTCTGAGACTCAAATTTGGCCTAAAAACATAATCATAGAATAATTAATATACAGTATTTTGGGATCAGCTATATAACCCAGTCTCCTTACTTTGCTTTGTGGGAAGAGTACATCACAATGGTTAGCAGGACGACAGATTGGCAACCTTTGGTCTAATTTTAATAAAGTCTGTCATAACTAATGCCCTGCACTCTGGGATTTTGATGAGGATTTACCTACTACATGGTCATTTGCCTTTATTCACATGTAAAGTTGGTAAACTCTATAAAAAGAATAGACCCTTCCAGGAATGACATGTTTAAAAAAGTTGTGCACCCAGACTGGTACCGAGAACCGAACCATTGTATCAGACCAGGACACCTCCAATCACAAAACGTAAAGCTATCCAAACTACTATCTGTCCTGTCTGAACATCAGCCAATCAGAAGAGCCTTATTAGCTCGCACACAGGTCACTTT
This sequence comes from Bostrychus sinensis, assembly GCA_020698575.1. Classification (NCBI taxonomy): domain Eukaryota; kingdom Metazoa; phylum Chordata; class Actinopteri; order Gobiiformes; family Eleotridae; genus Bostrychus; species Bostrychus sinensis. The sequence goes on from CM036247.1 coordinate 7,646,912, forward strand.
TGTCCCTAAAGTAATACATCTCCATCATAAATCTTTCTTAGAGATAAAGATTATTCACCCAGACCAAAATAGAAACAAGTTTAAACAAACATTGGCCTTCTGCAATATAGGAAGCCATTTGAAACTGCTTTAAAAGCACCTTTCTAATCTCTTGTAATACAACTCACTGACATATTTGGCATATTGTCACTATTGCTACTATGGGCAGCCAAAATAATGTCAGCGGAGACGCCATATCACATTTGTCAAAGCCACACATCGGCCTAAATCATAATTCACCGAGTCCAGACATGAATTAAAGCTTAACTTTCAGTACAGTAGAGAAACCGGCCATAATGGGGCAACTGTCTTCTATTTTTATAGCTCTACTGTACTGGTAAGAGACATCCAGCCACAAAGGGTCACAAGCCAGTGTACTCTTTGTGCCAGTCCCAAACCGTACTGTATTTGACACTTTTGTCAAAGTGTCTTTATCATCTTTATTTTTATCAAAGATTAATCCAAAACTGCACCCATCATTTTGTCCTATAGGACACCTGTCGTCTCTTTAAGGAGGTTTTTAAGTCCATTGGATCATGCATTGTTTATTTGATCAATCGCTCATCGCAGTCTGGTTGTGCCCCTGCTGTTTAAACTTTAAGCTGTGGTGCAGCCGCTCATAAAAAAGACAAATCTTGACCCCACAATTTTGTCAAACTTCAGGCCTATTTCTAAGCTGCCCTTTCTGTCTAAGGTGCTAGAAAAAGTAGTTTTTAACCAACTACAATCATTCACTGACCAAAATACTATAGCAGAGAAGTTCCAGTCCGGTTTTAAAGCCTGTCACAGCACTGAAATGATTTGTGATTAACTGTTGATTGTGGTAACTATGCAGTCCTAGTACTGTTAGATCTAACCGCTGCATTTGATAAACTGGACCACAGCATCCTTTTATCACGTCTCGAGCTGTGTGTGGGACTTCAGGGAACAGTGCTGAAATGGTTTTGCTGATATTTGACAGGCAGGAGCTTTTCAGTCCATGTTGGTCAGAGCTCCTCGTCTGTTTTTTTGTAAACTCAGGTGTCCTTGAAAACTGTGACAGTGCCATTGGCTCATTGGACTATTTCTCCCACCCCTTTGCCAGAATTCTTAGGGTGTTTGTTGACAATGAATTTAAATTAGTTAAACAAATAAATTCTGTTGTCAAGTCAAGCTTTTTCCGTCTCAAAACACTGTGTAAAGTGAAAACCTATCTTCCTGCCAGTGACTTTGAAAAAAACATCCATGCTTTTGTCACGTCACTCTTTGTATATTGGTCTAGAGCACTCCTCCATTCGTTGCCTCCAGGGGGTTGTCATGTTAGGATTCATTTTAAAATTTTAATGATTGTTTTTAAATGTCTTAATGGCATGGCTCCTTTGTATTTGTCTGAGTGTCAGCGACGTCACACACCAGCCAGAGCTCTGAGGTCTTTTCCAGCCCCCAAACTGTGGGACAGTCTCCTTCTCCACATCAGAGCTGCCCAGTCTCTTGAGCATTTTTAAAACTAAATTAAAGATCTATTTTTACTCATTAGCTTTAAACACTGATTGAGCAGACAATTCATCAGAGTTATTTTTTACTTATTTCAAGCAAAATTTTCTGTCCATGGGGTAAGATAATTTTGCTTGAAATAAGTTACAAATAGCTTGAAACATGAACATGAAACAAGGACAAATAATCCAGTAATAAGTTACCTAATAACTAAATAAATCTAACCTAGTTATTTTTGCTTAAATCAATATTGATAATCTGAATTATTGCTCAAATCAAGGTTAATTATCTGAATTCAAGTAATTTTATCTAATGTAGACACTGAAGAGGATTCGGTGTAAAAACTTAAATAAATGTGAATCACTGCAAGAAGGAAGATGAGTTGTCGTTCAGACCCCAGAAGGAAAAAGCCAGAAGGAAATAAGATTGCATTATTATTAGTCAGACTATTTCTGCTTAAACACAGAGATAATTTAGTATTTTTGTACGATATCATTTTATACATGCAAATACTATTACAAAGACTATTAAACATGCACACATATACTGTATTTTACTGATTTTGTCCGCTGTGTGTCTATCTTTGTAGATCATTAATATCCCACGTATCAGCGATTTGCACAAAGTCACACTGATACATCTGATTCTGAGCAGGTTTAGACGATAGTAAGTCCCAAATCCTTTTTCCCACTGCATACATGTGTATTAAGGATTACTGTGCCGCAGCGAGGGTGGACGAGGTTAATTATGTTTTGCTGCATTCACAAAATTAATATGGGAGACTTAATAGAAAAAATATCCACACGCAGAAAGTGCCAAAGCTTGCTGTAGTGTGTTTATCTAAGGAATTTGGAAGAGAGGACTGGATTATCAGACCAAAACTGGCCCAATTAGAGAACTGTCCTGGGACCTGCTCCTGGAGGGGCTGCAGGGACCCCCAGAGGCTCACTGTGAGGCAATTACAGAGCAATGTTCGTCCAACAAGCCACTTTTCTAACTGAATAAAAGCCACTGTAGTTGACGGTGTACACAACCCACACGAAACCCATTCAGTGTCACATTCACCAGAGACATTCATTATCAACATAAAACAATACGACTGAAGAAATCAGCTCCGGATTTCATCATTGCACTTTCGCACAAGTCAAGATGACAATAAACTGATCTACCTTGTGAACAATTGATCAAAATCGAATCACAATTTGAATTGTCGCAATTAGCAAATCACAAAGGCTGCAGATATTTAGATGATATGTCCTCTGCAGAAAACAAACTATCCCATCTCCACTTGGTCTTAATAGTTATACATCATGCTCCAGCAGAAGGTTAGCAGTTCATATTTAGTCCTCTCAAGTGTCAATGCTCCATCAAATGCTTCAAATGTAAACTGAACATTGATTTTACAAAATATATTGCAGAGCTAATCGCAACTGCATTATCTGTCAGAAAAATCGCAATTAGATATAGTTTTTAAAATCATTCAGCCACACTACCTTGCATAGAAAACATTCAAGTCCAAGCTAAGAGGTAGCAGTGCAGCATCACATGGTTTGGCCGATTTGGTCACATTTGTGTTGGTTTTTAGATCAGAGGAATTTTTGTTCCATTCCTTTGTAGCCTTAGATGAGAAAGCTGACTCTGCTAAAGTTGTTTTGTGTTTTGGAATCCTACATTTTCCCAAAAAGAGGTAATTAGTAGGTACTGTAGGTAGGTAGTGTGCAGGATCATGGCCAATATGGCTCTAATGGGGACAAAAAGAGATGTGAAAAGATGAAATGTTAAATGCACTACATCTTGTCATGCTAAAAGTTTTTTTCCAATGCACTTTGAAAAACCTCATATCTCAGGCATTGCACTTTATTGTTTTAGTTACCTCTTTTACTGCTATTTATATATGCAGTGTTTTTATTGTTAGTATTTAGCCATTTCTTTTTAGGATGTGTCCATATGTTGTTCTATTTAAGGCTTGTGCTTTGTATGTTTTGTTTGTTTAAATGTTGACTGTGCACTTTGAGCTCTTGGCAACTGTTCTCCAGTGTAGTTCTTTTTAATACTACAAACTGAACTGAACTGAAAAAAAGACAAATAAAAGTCTTTAGACAAGTTTCCTCTGCTTTTTTGTTGGTTAAAATGGTGAAACTGGGACATGGTTTGTTGAAAACTGGGACATATTAGTGTTTTTACAGATATCTCTTGGGATATTGAACCTAAAGGAGCCTAAAACTGGGACTGTCCCCTATACATAAATTGTACGGCTCTGGAAATGTGGAACAAAAGATTCACATTTTGGATATGTACATTTATTTATTAGTTTATCAGCTTCCCCTTAGTCCAATAAGGGGGCCTATCCCAGCTACTATGGGTCTTGGGGGGGCTTTTAAGAGATGCAATGTTTATCTTCTGGAAACATTGCTTAAATTTGACTAGAGGACACAGAGTTCAGAGAGGACAGTGCTAGAGTTTGAATAGAAACAGTCTAGCAGTGATTTTTTAGACAGATGACATCAAACTGAAGAGGTTCTGAAAAGCCGCTCTGCTCTGGAGGAGGGCAACTTGTCCTTGGGGCCGGTTCAGACCCCCACTGACACTAAAAGGCTCTCTCTCCGCTCTGGTCGGACCACATAGAGCCAGGGGTCACTGCTCTGCGTATCCACTGCCCCGCCGTCCCGAACATGCACGGCAGACCAGCTGGACCCAATCATGTCCCAACAACAAGGGGACTATTTTCACAGCCAAATTCACCCTCTTCCATGGCATGGGGACAATACGTGAGCCCAGGCCAAGTCCCGGAGCAGGAGCGGGAGAGGGAGAGGCTGGACCCATGCGGAGAAGCAGATGGGACGAACTGAGCCGAGAGGAGCGGGATCGAAGAGAAGAGGGTCCAACACTGCTGCCCCCTAAAGCAAGGAGGAGGAACCGATCCAAAATGTGGAATAAACGGATATTATGAATTTCCCCAATGGCACTCTTCTCCATGCAGTGTGGGACTGCCCGGTCAGTCTCTGTGAGGGGGGTCTTGAAACCAAAAACGTGGCCAAGATTAGCTTTGCTGTGTGATCAAAGTCCGATTGAAGGTGGAATTAAAAAATATATACATGTACAGGAATTGTATCGATGCTTAAAATATTGAAATTCCACTTTTTAAGGAGTGGCTCTGTTCTTTTACCAGAAATCCGTAAGAAAGCTTGGCAAAAAGAAATTTCCCAGTGGAGAAATTCACTTGTTCAGGCAGCGCTTATTACAGAATAAAGTGCAGAAAGCAAGAAAATGAAGTGAGCAAGCATCACAAACAAAAATGTGCAATATAAATTATTTACAAGAAAAATATGTAACATTAAATATAAACAATAAAATATAAAATTAACAGTGCAAAACAACCACACAGGCTTTGTGCACATGGTGATGTGAAAGATAAACAAATTTCATTAGACACATTAAACTAAAGGAACAAAATGACTAATTACTATGATCAGTTTTATAATAACATAATTGATTTAATAGCCACCTTGAGCAATCTAAAATAACATGTCACTGTTTAAAGTTGACTGTCAATTTGATGAGGCATGTATGAATTTTTTTTTACCTATTAGCTATTCTTCCTGGAGTCCAAAAAGACAATTAACAATTCATACTTCATTAACTAACCTGACCGCAAATACATTACAAAATTATATTAGGTCAAGAAAATATGTATTTGTAAGAATATGTAAGAAAATGTATTTCCTTTTAGATAGTATCCTCTTGGCCACTAACCCAGCATAGCATACATATAAAAGGTCTACAAAAATATATGACAAATACCCCTTTTCATTTAATATTGTATCTTGATAAAAGAGGGAAAAAATATATATTCTTAAAATGTATCATGTTCGATAACATTTACTAGGTATGAACTTCCTAAAATCTGTTTATTTTTTGTTTGTTTGTTTGTTTGTTTTTTAAATCGATGCTTGTTTAATTCTAATTAAAATTGCTGGCATTGCATTCCAGGCTTTCATGCTCTGAAAATCACAGTTTGTTTAAGGAAATTAGTTCTGGCTTTTGGGATGAGAAACTAACCTGCTGTTACCTGTCTTGTATTGTATCCATGCGACTCTAAATTGTGTTTTAGTTTATCATTATAGAAAAATTGGATATCCATATTGTAAAATTTTCCACGTTGCTGTCAGAAGAGCAGCGTTGACTCTGTCTCTCACCTTTATCCAGCTGAGTTGGGCATGCATGGTTTTGACACTGGTGCTGTATGGACAACATAGACCTAATCGTTCTGCCTTATTTTGTAGAAGTTGGAGTTTGTTTATGTTTTTCCTTCTAGCATTAGGCAATATTGTGCTCCTGTCCTTTTTTCCCACAGCTGGGTTTTTTTTAGGAGTTTTTCCTTACCGAGAAGGAGGGTCTAAGCACAAGGATGTCCTGGGACTGTTTGGTTTAGTGTAGTTTTTGTTTGTGTTGATTGCGTGTTATGTCTGACAGTGTGTTTATGTTTGATTAACTGTTTGTGAAGCCCTTTGAGGTGACTTTTGTTGTGATACTGGGCTATACTAATAAAATTGAACTGAACTGAATCATAACAGGCAACAGTCTAATGACAAGACCTATATATTTTCTGTTTTTGTAGACTCACTTTGCATCCTGTAAACTGAAAATACATCTATAAAATGCTTTAAAAACCAAAAACTTCAACATCGACAGATATATGCATCCCCACATTAAATTTTGGTATCTCGTCTTGCTGCTGTGAAAGCCTCCTGTCTGTCCCGCGGTTATTTTTGGAGCGGCGACAGATGCAGATTTATGTATGCGGGGAGTGCGCCGTGACCTCGCTCATCAGTGAATTAACAGCACCGGAGTCTGAAGGTGGGGATTGATTCATTAGACAAATGGCAATCAGTCAGCGGCTAATGCATATCGACACGGTGAAAGGTTCTGTAAACGTTTGATTAATGGCTTCATTTGAGCGCTGTATTTACGGTTTCCTGTGCTTAGGCTGTGCTGATGCTAAAAGTTATATGCACTCACACAGATCCGGAGCGGTGGAGCTACGTGAGCAGTTCAGGGACCGACCGACCAACCCCCCCCCCCCCCCCAACCCCAACAAACAACAAAGGACAAAGGTGGTGGTGAGATACAAGAGGTCTTTCTTTCTCTGCAGCCCATGTATTTACAATAAAAAAGTCTAAAGCAGAACATAAAACATACAACATACAGTATGCCTGCTATTATATTTGAACCGGAAGTCTTTCCTTTCCATTTAACCAAGCTTGGGACCAGCACCAAGATATATTTTTTAGCCATGTAAAAATGTTTCTCCCATATTATAATGTTCCTTCATACCTGGAGTTGCGTTTTGCTTCATTCATGCCTGTCCTGAGTAATCTTGTAGTCTCTAGCGCTGAGTTTCTGAGAACCACATAAGAACACCCGATTCCACAAAGCTCCGCCCCTCTCATGAACCCCCGCCCACTCCAGGAAGCACTGACCAATCAACAACAAGCCCTCTACATCCAGCCTGCTCTCATTCATTTATCCAAAAAAAGAGTGTACAGCTCTGTTTCCACTGATTCCTCACAGACATTTTTCATTTTATAGTAAATGGCTTCATAAAAAACGTGTTTCTGTTCAAAAGAAAACAACAGAGCTGCACTCTAATGCCATCTGTTGGTCTCTTTACTTGTTTCTGTATGACAGCTGGAGGTGTTTGTGGTTAATTACAATTAATTATTATGCCGTGCAGTAGAGTAAAGGAGAGTTGTGGCAAATTAAACAAAATTAAGCAACTGTTTACTAAAATATACAAGCCTATAACTCATCTTTAGTTTAAAAAAGCCACCTTTTATTGTATTGTGGACTTTGAATTTAATAAAGAGCAGTTTTTTAATAAAATGTAATGATAGGTGATGTCAAGCCAGTGGTTAACGGTTAATCAATAATCGTTTGTTAAGACTACCAATTAATTAATTAAAGAAAATGAAGTGAATGTGCATCCATAATGACAGCAGTACATCATTTATAAGTCAGACAATGTTTTCAAATGTTGTAAAATGTGCAATCCTGTTCTAGAGGTGACTATGAAAAACACACAAAAAGCATAAATACTCTTTAAAGTCTACCTTGCAAACATTTAGACATTTAGACCTCCACAGGATTACAAATAAATTCTTTAAACTTTAATAAAATGATTGTCACTGAATTTCCACCTTTATTATTCTTCATCATGAGGACCATGCAGAGACACGCTCTAACTTATATTTTATTTATAGCATTGTTTTACTTGATAAAGTAAATTGATCCATGTGTTACTTTAAAATGAATAAAAAATACATTTTAAAATCATTTTAGTTTAGACATTACAGTGGCATCAACTGACTGAAATGAAGGCTGTCAACTAGAGGTCGGCCAATATTGTTTTTTCTGTGGCCAATGCCGATACTGATGTTTTAAATTCAAAGTAGCCGATGGCCGATAAACACTCCAGATTTTTTGGACCAACATATATAGATAATTTTCTTAATTTTAGCAAAGAAATTGTTAAAAAAAAAAACGCTATTTGTTTTAGTAATGCTTATTAAAATGGAAAAAAAAATGTTAGAATGGACAATGAGAACAGTTAAAGATGAGTTTTTGGAGAAAATCAATAGGAATCTCAATTAATTTAACTTAACTGTGCAGGTAGAGCTTGGGGAGAGCTACAAAATACATTTGGATTTTTTTTTGTTCTGGAGAAAAAAGCCAAAATCTTGATCTTTTCAGGCTGAGATAAAGCAATTTTGGATATTTCCTATGAACTGCAGAGTAAAAGCCCAAACTGCTACAAGCTGGCTGGGGGAGCTGGGGTCCTTCAGTCATATGGCTGTCAGGACATGTGCCTGACAAAAATTAGAATTAAAATAAAAATAAAAAAAATGCAAAAATCGGCCCAATATATCGGCCGACTTCTACTGTCAACCTGTATATTCCATATGGCTCTGAAAGTGAATGTAAACAGCAAGTGTATGTTTATATATTTAATGTGATATCTTGTTTTTTGCAGTTTTATGTGTGGGTTTAAGGAACATCTTTTTTTTCTTTGTATTCATTTCTTTGTATTAGTCACCAGAGCCTGCAGCTTTTTCACGCTTCCAAGCCTAAACTAGTCTCCCTTTTCACTGCATCAAAGACAGCTAAAAAACACCCTTGATACACTGCCCCCCTCCCTTTTTTTGTCTTTGTCTTCACATACGTGTGGTGTGACAGATCCGGTAAACTCATTCAGCGCCAATCCTTTACGCTGCCTTCAATTAATGCGTCTTCACTGCTTCCCCTGCCCTCGCCACATCCGCGACAGTGACCTTACAAGCTCCACTCTCATCACCATAATGTCTCTCCATGTTAATTGCTTTAGCTCCTCTCTCTCTCTCTCTCTGATTTATTGTGCTCCTCGCAAAATTAAAACTAGCTTCAAAAGAAAAGAGAGAAGGAAAAAAAAAAAAAAGCAAAAACACACACACACTCTCAGAGGCATAATTTTTCCATTTATCTTTAGGTCAAAATTCTTAGCCATGGCCGAATAAACAAGCTGACCCCTTTAGACATCAAGGTCGCCATTTTGTTTGCTGCGGCTTTCAAAACATATTTAGTATTCAGAGCCATCGTCGCACAAGCTGAATCATCTCTGCCCCCTATTACCATAAATATGCCATACCTGTGGGTACGTTCAAGTGGGCCGGCCGTGAAAAGCTATTTCGTTTTTTGACAGATATCATTTAAAACTTGATCCAAACAGATTTCTATATATTTATGAAAAAAAAAAAAGTTACAGAGACGTCAACTACATTTCCAGATTCAGACAGGCATGAGGTGGGCAGAGAAATGTGTTATTAAAAAAAGGAACCACGCTCTGCTTTCAACTTATTGCTTGGTTACTGGTGTTAGACATCTGAAATAAAAGTGACATCTTTGTTATAATTGGATTTAATCAAGAAACTAACCTCAATAAACACTGCTTATGAAAAAGTGTATTTAACTAAGAAGCTAACTAACTTTATATTGGGTAATTACAGCACAGATGAATAAGGTTCCACAGCAAAGAGGTTATATAATCAATAATAATAATGTAGTGAGTCACCACTCAGTTAAAAAGCCCATTTTACTGATGACTTATGTGCATTATAAATGAATCAATGCATCGATAACAGCAAAGGAGAAAGGACTAAGATTTTTCATCATTTTAAGATCATTACATTGCAGGACATGAGAATATTATTATAGGCATTTGTTGCATGTCACATTTCACAATGAGAAATGAAGTTCAACTACGCCACTGCGCAGAGTCTTGGTCAAACTTGGTCATTGCTTTTTTTGTTGCCGAGAAAATAAATAAATAAATAAAATAAAAAAAAAAACAGGTGTAACTTTTGGTTCAACCTTGACCATCAAGTTAAAAACACTATGAGTAGTGTATGTTTTTCATAAAAATGACCCACGTGTCCCAAGATATGAGGTAAACATGTTTAAATCAAATGTTAGTTTTAATGATAACAATGGTACAGCTCATTTATTCACAATTAAAACAATATTGAACATAATGGTGAAGTTGTTTTTGTTTACATTTTTTGTTTTGGTTGTAAAACCCTGCCCATTGCCATTTGTCCAATCTGAAAAGTGGAAAGACTGGAAACCCACAGACCATTGTTTTGATTTAGACTGCAGTACTGTTTTCAAACCAGTAGGAGTTTTACGAGTGGCCACTTTTAGACGGCAATGTGAAAAGAAACGTCTGGTGTTCGGCTGACAGGACGCACACAACTTCAGAATTGATCTCATTATTATTGTCTATTTTTATGGACTTTTTCCTCATTCAAAAATCCTCAGATTGGCTAAAAATTCACTTTATATTGTTTGTGACGTCACCGCTCGAGCTCAACCCCAATTGGTCAGAACGGATCACGCGGTAAGTAAAGCAAGAGCGCTCATGCTTGAGGGCAGTGGCGTAAGGTGGTATTAAGGGGCCCCTGTGCAGGTTTTCAGAATGGGCCCTTAAGTTATGAAGCACATTCAGTAAGTCTATACATCTACATATCATACTTTAAGTAAAAAGTGGACTGAAATTTCTTACAGTCGATTAATAGTTATTAAAAAAATGTCAGTGCCACAAAAAAAAATTGTGTATTTTTGTTTATAACTAAACTTAAGTAAATATTGTGAAAGTGTTATGCATATCATACAATTTTATTATTTTTGTTGATAATACGATTGTTCTTAAATGAGTCATGGTTTAGTGTAATTTAAAGCCCAGAATGAAAATAATCCACTAAAATTTACAATAATTAAGGACACTCAGTGGGGCCCCCCTCATGTCCTGGGCACTGGCTGTACTGCCTAATGTTATGCCCCTGCTTGAGGGCCATAGTGCACCTGCTCTATGGGCCGCACAACATGGAAGTAACCTGGAAGTATAAAAGAAAATGTTGTTATCATGCGCCAATGAAAACAACAGTGGCTGTGACTTCATTCAGTGTCCAGGTCTGATAATGCATCCATGTCTTTTGGAAACAATAAATGTCCAATACCAAAATTCACTTCCTGTCTGTGAACATCTACAATAAGAAAAGAATAGGATAGAAGACTTTTTTGTCCCCTTAGGGAAATTGGCTTGCAGCATATTTCACACAGCTGGCTCCACAACATTCACACAAAGACAACAGAGAAAAGCAGACAATGCAGTAAGAACAATGCAGGTGCAAAGGAGATGTGCCAGTCCAGCTGGGCTGAAAGAGGAACTAACTATTTGAAAAGTTTGTAGCTGATGGAATAGTAAGATACACTATATATCCAAAAGAATTCACTCAACCCAAATAACTTAATTGGGATTATGGTGTGGGGTTGTTTTCAGGAGCTTAGTTTCAGTGAAAGGAACTCTGAATGCTTCAGCAGAACAAGAGATTTTGGACAATAGACCCTTTTCACGATGACGTCAGACAACTTCCATTTTGAGACGATGGAATGTATCTTCATTTCCAGTGCTGCTGCTCGCCAGTAAGGAATTTACTCGGAGTCTTAAAAATTGGCCAAATATAAGGCTACATGATGTACAGAAACTCGAAAAGGGATATACATTTTTCATTGAGGATTACTTATTTGATTATGAAGGTAAGTGTTTTGTCTTGTAGCTAAAGCTAGTAGTTGTTAATGCTGTAGCGTTAGCAATATGTCTAACGGGGTGTGCGATAAGACAATATTAGTTTATGTTACGATCTAAATGAATGACAATCTGCTTGTCTGAAAGGCTCATTGCATAGTACTGCAATGATTTTCTAATTAGACCTAAAAAGTCTATTATTTTGTCACAGATTGATCACTACAGCAGAGTCAGTGTTCGAGCACAGAGCTTTACTAAATGAAAATATACTGTAGTACTATCCAGTGGTATTTCCTGATAAGCAGATTGTCAAATATTCAGATAAACTCAGATCATGACATGATCTAACACTGTTTTATAGCGCAGCTCTATCACTTAGCCATGTTGCTAACGCTATCTAGCTACATAACAAAGCACTCACTTCATAATCCAAGTATCCTTGGTTGAAGAATTAATATCCTTTCGCAAGTTTTGAACATTTTGTGGGTAAATATTCATTTGAAAATCGCTGTATATTGTGTAATCTTGTAAACGGCAATTTTAAAAAAGTCTGGGTGAATTTCTTATGGGAGAAGCGCGGCACCAGAACTGAAGATACATCCCATCGTCTCAAAACGGAAGTTTTCTGACGTCACGTGAAAAGGGTCTATTCCATGCTCCCAACTTTGTGGGAACAGTTTAGGAATGGCCACTTCCTGTTCCAACATGACTGCACCAGAGCACAAAGCGCGGTCCATAAAGACATGGATGAGTGAGTTTGGTGTGGAAGAGCTTGAGTGAACCTGCACAGAGTCCTGACCTCAACCTGACAGAACACCTTTGGATGAATTAGAGCGAAGACTGCGAGCCAGGCCAGACACGTCATATTAAACCCTATGGACTAAGAATGGGATGTTACTTAACTTCATATGTGTGTAAAGGCAGGTGAGCTAATACTTTTGGAAATATAGTGTAATAGATAAACTTTACTACAGACTTGTGGTCCATAATACATAAAGGACTAAGACAATAAGGACTAAAAACACGGAAAAAAGACCATTATCCTTTCAGAAAGCAGTCACACCAGTGTTTCCAAAGCTGTGATGTGTAACGTGTTAGTCAACAGTACAATAACTTTTCAGAATCATTAGGGCGACAATACATTTCTACATTAAGTTTCTTAAAACAGACTGCAATGTGCTGACTCGAGTGGACACAAACCGTTCGCTAGCATGGGTTCATCTGGGCCTTCTTAACAAAATTTTTTAAAGCATCATTGTAAGCTGCTCTCAATCTCTGGAGGCTGGCTTTGTTACCATTAGTAAGAGTTTTGAAGGCATTTGTCCAAAACAGACTCTAACTATCCATCTTATATCACTTATCTGGGGCCAGGACACAAGTGCAGCAATCTACAAATGAATGACTGGACTTCCCTCTCCCCAGACACTTCCTTCTGCGGCTGAGCACAATGGCCTTGGACTTGCAGCTGCTTCATGCTCAGCAGCAAACTAAAAAAGCACATGCTTATGGTAAAAAAAAAAAAAAAAAACAGGACATCTATTGCAGTCAATCACATTAGGTCAATAGTACACAGCAGAAAAATATACATTACCAATATTGACAACACATATAACTCACAAAAATACATTTTTATAAACTTTGCCATTACATTTTTAATGCTCCTACAAAGCTAGCCACAATCCTACACCGTATACAGCTACAACTCTATAAAAGACAGCATAATAAATGTTCTATCTAGTGTTAAATGCTTCTTTTGGTGGCCTTTCTTGGAACTTAACCACCTCTAAATCTCTAATATTAAAATCACCCTTATGTTAACTCATTAAATCCACAATTTTACAACACATGCTTTTAAATTCAAGCAAATATCATCAAACTGCTACAATACTGCCCCATTGAACTGCCAATAGCTGAAATGCCTTAAGTTTACAAAGATATCTCAGAGATGTCAGATTTACAAACAGCACTACAGAATATTCTGTCACATTGTCACCACTCTCCATTGCGGCCTGTGCATCTGTGAACGGAAAGGCTTCTTTGTTGTTTCGGAGATAGTTTGTCATCATTTGTTGTTACAGTTGCATTTCGAAGCTGCCATTTTTGCGCCTCACAAACGCTAAGTCATGTAGCTGTCACGTGCTAACACCGCTAGCCGGCTTATCGTCTGTGAAGTGGAGATTACACGTGCTGCTGCTGAGCGCGACTAAACGATTTGTCACTCAACGCCTGCGAGAGGAACCCAGCCTCACACACCTGGAAATATGGCTCTGTCTCCGGTTCACTGGCGCCGTCGTGTTTGTCCAGTCAAGACATGCATAAACCAGTTGGGTCTATCCGCCAAAGCATGAGTTTTTCTAGCAGACTTTTTGTTAATATTAGTGGTTAAAATGTTTTATTTTATTTCAAGGCAGCTTTAAAATGATTGTTACTGTAACGCACAATGGCTCGCTGTCCACAAACCTTATGTGAAGGTTTGTGTGGTTTGTGGGCTTATATTTAGTCTAAAAAATGTCCTTTTTTCCAAGCCTCTTTTACTCAGATTGACTTGTATTGACTAGACAGGCCTTAAGTACCTTTATTCCTTTCAGCCTTTCCCTTTCGGGGTCACCAAAGCCAATTATATACCCTGTAGCATGTATAGTTTTGCATATAGATTTGGTTTGAGTAACAATAATAATAATAATAATAATAATAATAATAATAAGATTAAGAAGAATAAGAAGAAAAAGAAGTAGGAGGAGAAGAAGAAGAATAATGCATTAATCTTATATAAAGCTTTCCTAGGCACTCTAAGTTGCTTTATAATGTAGTGCATTGTTCATTCAATCCTCAGTCACACTCTACTTCTATAGTCACAGCTGCCCTGGGTCAGATTGACAGAAGTGTGGCTGGCATTTTGTGCCTACGGCCTCTCCGACCATCCACCAAACACACAATCACCCACATTCATAGAGACAAGGTGGGAGAAAGGAATTACCCAAGGACACAAAAACAGCCCCAAAGAGTTGACTGGCTTGTGACTCTTTGTGGCTGAATTTAAATCTAATTATCTGTGTAAGTGTATTATTGTGTTTTAACTATCCCCTAGCTCTTTGGGTTGCTCTGTGTCCTATTTCTCATATTTCACACAAAGAAAGATTTAAAAAAAGTAGTATTTTTACACGCAAATAAAAAAAAAAAAAAAAGTTGGCTCAGAGAGGCTACTGAGATCAGGAAGCAGGTAACAGTTGCACACTCGCCTCTGACCAAGACTGCAGCTGTCAGTCGAAACATGTAAAGGTAATGTTAACACCCCTTTGTCCTAAAAAAAAAAAAAAAAAAAGAAAATTGAAATTGAACTGAAGACAAAATTTACTTTTACATGCAGTCATTTCAAAAAAGAGGTTTGCTCGCTTAGTTATAGCTCAGGGCAACTACAGCCTGCCTCTGCGTCGTGGGTTTGAGTCCGAACTCTGACACTTTCCAGAATGTCTCTCCCCACTCTCTCACAAAATTTTTTATCATTTCTCAACCGCATTATCTGCTAAAGCTGAAAAAGGCCTAAAAATATATCTTTACCCATTTTTTTATTTTTTTATTTTATTGGTTTATGCCTAAGGCAAGTCACTCAATTTATCCAGACTCGGGACTGGCACAAAGAGAGTACACCTGCTTATGATCCCATTTAGCTGGATTTATAACACCTTACCTCACAATCTAGAACAACCTTTTCATGAAGTTAAGCACTCTAATATAGCTCATTACTATTCCTATTTGTAGAAAATGGTAGAAATACAAGAAAGGTATGTTTAGATGAAGTTTAGGTCTAAAAAAATCTTGCAATGACCATTACCAGTCCACCCCCAAAACTTCTTAGACAATCAATTGTAAGTGGTCAGATAGGATTATTTTGGTGGAAAAATAGTTTTGAACAGGAGAAGTTCCCATCACTCAGAAAGTCTACGCTAACCAGGCTTCAGCACTGACAGAGATAAGACAAGATTTGGACTTTCCCCTGTTCCCCTCCTATCTCCTCTTGTCAGTCATGTTGTGCTGCACTGGACCCCCCTGAGTGACAGACCCAAAAACCTCAGTCTCGGTCCGGGGCAGCGAGTCCGCAGGGGGCTGGGAGGTTGGAGGGGGGGTGCTAACCTCGGGACAGAGTTCAGGTCTGGATCAGTGGGAGGAGGGCACTGTCCGGGACCTGTCAAAGCTCACAGTGCAGGTCCAAACACGGGCTGCTTAAAAAGCTTTTCACAGCGAGATTTGGTGGTGCACTGTGAGGTTAAAAAAAAAAAAAAAGCCCTGATGAAGACAGACTCTGAAATGCTCCGCTGGCTTTGGGCCGAGCAGTCGACAGAAACAAATGTAGATGTTGCACGCATCTATAACCCGCTGAAATGTGGAGGATTATTTCAGATAAATAATGGATCATAATACACTGACAGCTGGGGCTATACGATGTGGAATATATAATCAACAAAGTAATTTTATATTTGACAGCTGGCTCAGAGAAACAGTACGCTTATTTCTTCTGCCCAGCACAACAGTACATTGTATAGACAAACTCTGGAGTTTTTGACACTGCTAAAAGTGCTAAAAATGGCCACATTCAATATTTCTGAAAAAGAATAAAAACACTATCTGACAAAGTATGCAGTTTGTTGTTTGTAGGAAAAAAATTATAAGTAAAGTACTTTCTCCTTTATATGTTGTTCACTCGTCAAAAACCTCCCTGGAGTTATGTTGTGTTTCATTCACGCCTGTATTCTCTGGCACTGCCTTTCTGTGAGCTCTAAACGGCTTGTCTCCAGGAAGCACTGACCAATCATCGAGCCCTCTACATCCAGTCTGCTCTCATTTATTAATCCAAAAAAACAGCACACAACTCTGTTTCCACTGATTCCTCACAGACATTTTTCATTTTGTAGTAAAATGGCAACATACTAAAAGTTAAAGGACGTAAAAAAAGCTTTTCTGTTTCTCTGTTTTTGTTGAAAAGAGCACAACAGAGCTGTCCTCTGCTTGTCTCTTCACCTGCTTCTGTATAGCGTCAGTAAAGAAACTGGCTTTTAGTCCCATACTGGTTTTAAAGGTTGCAAAATGTGCCAAGTAATGGTACAAAAGCCTACTATATCCCTTTTAAAAACCTAAATTTAATGTCCTATCCACTATACTGAGACAGAATGTGTGCATTTTACATAACTCTGAGTAGAATTACTTTTCAATCATGGAGTACAAAACACACAAAAGTACATCCCTTCATCTCTTAAGGACTATAGCAGACCCTGTGGCTTGTATATTTCGCAGTGGTTAGGGATGGTAAACATAAGATTTTCGAGTGGGAAGAGCCTGCGTTTTGTGCCCCATCCGTGACCCAAAACTGACACTCGTCTACTGAGTTTCATAAATTGCAGGCTTGACAAAGTAATGGAGAACATATCACCTAAAATGGACATCAAATGAACTCAGGGTCACTGTGGCTTTATTGAAAATACTAACAGCTCTACTCACAACTCAGCATCGGGACGGTCCTGGATGGATGATGGATGGAGTTTCGTATCACATCCACTCTCAGAACTTGACATTGAAAAAAAGCTGCTAAATAAACTCTGTAATTACATTGAAAAAGACATTTTATCTGGTTTGAGATCTAGTTTTTACAGAGATTGTGTGCAGTTTCTGGAGATATGAGTCGTCTGGCTCTTCAGGTCAGATGAAGCAAGATACTGTCGCCTAAAACACTGGTTCCCAGCCTTTTTTTGTCTTGTGTACCCCCAAAGCTTTTCGTCAAACCCCCTTACTCATTAATGAATGAATGTCTCCAAAAATTTTCATAAAAACACTGTGTTTTTTAGTACAAGACATTTTATTTTTTGATTATTTTACTAATGACCTCAAAATAAAAATGTAAATAAAAATTAATAATGATCTATTTGTCTTTAAAATAAACATAAAATAAAATTATAAACTCCTGTTGCATTTGCTATTTTTATTGTAAATTTAATTTTGAAAATAAACTTAAAACTAAAATTTAATAATAATAATCTTAAAACTCTGAAACTAATACATTTATTACAAAGCCAATTTTAAATAATTGTAATAACTCCCATTTGAAACAAGCTACTAAACCTAAAATTTGTGACAAAATATAATAATAACAAATAATCTTAAGCAGTTTCACAAATTTTTCATCGGACATTGAGAAACTTGAGCTTGTCCTTCATAAAGTTTAATAGTTCAATATGAAATGACCACACATATTTTCTTATCATCTCTACGTACCCCCTGTAAAGTGCTCACGTACCCCTGGGGGTCCCCGTACCCCTGGTTGGGAAACACTGGCCTAAAATGTAAAATATTTTGCATTCTCTTGTCTACCACTGCTTAATCTAGCTACATTCTACTGGACATTTAGATCCATCAGTTCGCCAATGCATTTTATACAACTGTAAATATTAAATCAATTATTTTCATTGAAGTTTTTAAATACAAATCAAACAAAACACCAACATACACACCTAACAAAGTGATATGTGCATGGAAGTACATCATCATACACAGTCAGATTTACTGAAGCTAGGGACACACTACACAATCTTTTTTGCCCGATTTTACAATGATTCACAGTTGCTGCAAGTCTGTACCAGTCAACACTAGTTGCAGGGAATCGTAATCACCAGTCGGCCCTGAAATCCGTTAGTGTGTGATGTTCAAAGGCTCGAATCGGCGCAAAAACCCGGCCTGACGTCAGTAGCAAGCAATCAAACATCGACTCTGGACGCACGCTCCTGTAGTGTGGGCTGTTTACAGATCCAACTGGGAATTCATGGAGTCCAGCGGCCGATGAAAAACAGTTGATGGGACACAGGAAATAGCGTCAGAGAACGAAGACGACGCAACAGGAAGCAGGCAGGAAATATAAGCGGAAATTTGAAAAAGAAGAAGAAGAAAACATAAACAACCATGGCAAACACCAAAGAAAGTTGAGCGTAAGTGAAACTGGAAACACAGACGTTTTTCCTTTTTTCCAAACAGATAGCTGCGCACACAATGACAACAGCGACCCAGGTAACGTCCATGTTTGTTTACCATTTAGTTCCCTGCGAGAGTTTGCTGCGTTTGGTTGGCGTCAGTTGCGGCCTCAGCAGATCTTGTAGTGTGTGAGGCGCAGTCCTTCAGTCGTCAGAACTAAATCTGCTGAAACCAGTCGTCAGTGTGTGCTCATAGTCTTTTCAGAATCTGTAACGACTGAGAAAATCATGTAGTGTGTCTCCAGCTTTAGATGTATCACCTAGGAATGTAATCCATTTTTTCCATTGCTCCTTGTACTTAGATTAGAAGTCATTAGTTGTGCATCAACTTCTAAAGATGTCTTCCCGTTATTCCGGTTGTTACAGGTACCGGAGCCCATCCCAGTAACTTTAGGTGGGCCGTAGGTGGGGTACACCCTGTATGGTGGCCAGCAGAAACATACACAGGTGTTCACTCTCACGTTCATTCACTAATGGGGCATTTTCACCAATTCTCCTAACACATGCCTGCCTTTGAACGAGGAAGGGAGGACATGCAGCCTCCACCCAGGGAGTCTGTGAGGATCGAACTCACAATCTCGCTTCTAAAGACCTGATTGTACAAAACACAGAAGATAAATGAGGTATCTGGCATTTTTTCCACATGACTTTGTCCCGACTAAAGCCATCAAATAGACTGCTGGTCGTGACTGTGGCTTTTCGTGTTCTGCAGAGGTCTTGGCTGCTACAGACTCCAGTCCATTTCAGGTCTCGAGTGGGAAAAGCGTATTGATCGGGCCACAAATCCAACAAAAGAGGCTTAAACTGAGTAACACCCACTCGCCGATATCAATCCCTGAAACATGACTCAGCAAAAAAAAAAAGACTTGGCACAAAAAACATATAAATAAATGAGTGGAAAAAAAGAAAAAGTGTTATACCCCAGAGGTAAGCATTTGCTGTTTTCAATCACCAGCCAACATGTTTGCCTCAGCCGCGCTCGCAGTGCTTTCCAATTGGACCGAGACCAAGCAAAGCTACATGGGCCCAGCGTTTAACACCTCAACAGCCGTGGGAATACAACAACATAAGGATTGGGATACTGCTCCAGCGGCGGCCCACTCCCCCTGCCTTCTCTCTCGTGCACGTCTCGGGTGGGTTGACGTTTTTTGGCAGCGCTCCCAGATAAGAGAAGCAAAGCGTTATTAAAGTTTTTTGATCCAAGTGACAGAAGCAGCGTCTTATCACACTCCCGGGTTCACTGCATGAGATTTTATTTATTTTTTTACTCTTTTCCAGACTAGGAAGGAGTGGGAGGTTACTGTAAGAAGTAGCGCCAGCCCGTCACCCCTTTTTTTAACAAGTTCATCGTGTCCAGAACAATGCTTTATCAATGCGGCAACGTCCTGTCTGTGAGAACTAGCAGGCTGGCAGTGAAGTGCAGTGCAAGAGCTAAAATTATGCAGCTATCCCACTTTGCAAAGCCCTCTAAATGCCTCCACTAACAAGGCTAGTATAGGCTGAGACTGTCCAGAGACATCCTCTTGTTATTGTTAAAATGGCCATATGGGACTGCAGTATGCAACAGTGATGGTACCCAATTAATGGATGACATTAATTTTTGTCTATGGCTATACTTGGACCCACAGGGCATGCTGTCTAGGGTCAGTTGATGTCTCCAACTTGAGATCCAAATTAGTTATGGGGCAGTACCACACTTGCAAGATTAGATACTAAACTGATTTAAAATGTAATCAGTACCAATACAGATCATTTCTTTGTTGTTGTTTTTTTTCAATTGCAATATTATTACCCTTAAAAGCCAACTCATGATTAATACTGGCCATTTAACAACTTTAATGTGTGCAGAAGTGGTTCCCATAGTGGGGTCTGGGGCTCCCTGGTGGGCCATGAAGGTACTGCAGGGGGGCCTCCAGATGGTGTCTACATTAAATACACAAAAACTTTGAGTTAAAATGAATCACAATAAAGTATTTATTGGAAAATATCACTCCACTACACAATGTTTAGCCAACATTCTGTTTTTGTAATGTTTTTTTTTTTTAATATATGGAACATGATATGAATATAGTGAAGTTTCATTGTTGAGAGTCAGCTTAGGATTGCCTGACTTTTTAAAGGGGCCCGATGCTCCTGACTAGGGCTGCTGGATTATGGAAAAAATAATAATCACGATTAATTTAGACATAATTGAAATCACGATTATTCAAACAATTATTCATTAACTTAACAAAACAATGTAAAATATATATTTTTTGCACACAGATAAAAAAGTGCAAAATATTAAATAAACCAAGTTTGTTCTCTTTTGTAACCAAATGGAGTGAACTGTTATAACCTGTTATGAACATAGAACTAAAGCAATTATTTAACAAATAAAATTATTCCTCGTTTCAAGTCCAGTAAGTAGCCTATATTATTTAAATTCCAGGTACATGCATTGTTATTATTATTATTATTATGTGTATTATTATTGTCATTAACGTAAATAAAAAATGCTGGTCCATCTACATAGCATGAAAACATTAGGTTTAGGGCAGCTGAACATAACTAGACTAATGCTTTAAAGGTTTTTTGCCAGGAACACCAGCTGTAAACATGATCTGGCTTGAGTGATGACCGCGAACTATCTTTATTGTCCTAAACGCGGTTCGTAACTGCGTTTGAAGCATGCGTTACCCTCTTTAACTGCAAGCATGCACACACATACACTGTTATCAACACACACACACACTGTTATCAGCCCTTTCTCTGTGTTTAAGCCCGACTTAAGTACTCTGAGGCTGGGCAGACTTGCCGCTGAGACACCGCTAGGACCTCGGTACACAGACGCGCACATGCCCCGTCGATCTGTTCAGTTTAAAGGCTGATTTATACTTCTGCGGCAAATCGACGGCGAAGCTCTTTGCGGTGACGCGAACCCTCTCAAAGCCTACGCCGTCGCCCTGACCTGCACCTGGCCAAAAATTTAACTACGCGCCCAGGCATCAGAGGGTTCGCGGCACCGCAAAGGAGTCCGCAGAGCTTCGCCGTCGATTTGACGCAAAAGTATAAATCAGCCTTAACACGGTTTTCAACTGCTTTTAACTGTTACAATGTGCGTTTAAGCCCGCGGCACCGGGGCGCATTGAACGGGTTGACGGAGGCGGACACCAGTGCACCTTGGCGGAGACCAGCGCAATCCCGTTTTATTTCTCTGCCTGTTGACCACTGGCTGTCCTCCGCGGCCACACCAGCCCTACACCATAACAATAAAAGCCAACTGTAAACAGATACGGGGCATGGTTTAGCCATGAACTCGAAAATTAGACACACCCACAGCGCTCAGGTGCGCATTGGCAGCTGATAAAGTCAAGCGCCTCGGGCTAAACTGTACATGTACAACTTGTGCACGTACAACCAGAGCCAAAATGCTAAGTAAACATAAAACCACAGCACTCACCGTGTTATTAGACAACCATCCTCTCCTGCCCAGTACGGGATAGAAATAGTTTCCACACCTTGCACACACTGTGTCTTGGCTCGACGTCTTCCTCTTCAAATCCAGAGTGCTCACAAACAACAGAATCTGCCTTGTCTTCTCTGCTAACGAAGCGGTTCTTCTGTTTTCTTTCTACCATGTTTCTGCTAACAACTTTCCTCATGTAGCCTAGCTGGTAGCTATCAGAGCGCAGGCTTTGAGAGGGGAGGGGCGGATGGAGAGTGCGCATTCAAAACACACTTCAAAGTTAGTATTATTAATTGTTTTTTCTCGATTACATAATTTTCGTAATCATAGGGTGTAATAATCGAAATTGTAATCGAAATTCGATTAATTGCACAGCCCTACTCCTGACTTTGGGAAAAGCTGGTGTAGAGTATAAAATAAATAAATTTGCTCTTCCTGTCATGTGACATGAATGGACCAGTCCAAGATGCTGCTGGGTGGGGGAGTTTTGGCACAAAACACTGGAGTAAGTTACCCCAAAAATATCTAAAAGTGATGCATCCGCTTTTATTTCACATTTATAAATTAGTATCAATACTTTATTCTCGTAATCAATATCCAAACAAGAATCGTGAGTATCGATAGATCAGTACTGTGGTGCCAATCCTCCCATCACTAATACAAATACAAATACTTAGAAATCACGTTTGACTTCACCAAAGTTTAGTTTTCTATTTTCTAATTTTCTTGATCAACATATAAGTTTAAAATGCTTCAAGAGTAGAGTGAACGAAATGACTAAAAGAGGCTACTATACAATAATAACTTGATTTTACAATATTGGCAATAGCGTGATGTGAAAAGTCACACAATATCATCATTCACAGCAGAATGGTAAAAATAGCAGAGGGAACTACATAGACCATTGCTCCATTTCAATGCAGCCAAGATGACAAAATTATTGTTATTAAACTCTTTTTCAGTCTTAATCTTTTGAAATAGCACTTAATTATTGTAATTATTGCACTAAAGGAGAATAAGTTTTGTTATTGTGAGTATTTCTACAACATCATGACACTCCCCACAATATCGCAATAAACATTGTACCGTGCGATTATTATAGCAATAATACCGGATATCGTTACTTCTCTCCTAAATGGTGTATGCAGAGCTATGTCAATTCAAGCTTAACCTTTTAAGTACAGAAAATTATACAATAGATTATACAATACTTGCAGTATGTACTAGAATCTACAAGCTTTACAATATGGTAAAAGACTATAATGGTAATTTAAATATATTAAGTCTTGTGGAAAACTGTGTCATCTCTAACTTAAAGAAAGAAAAACATGTCAAAGACTGTCAGCGCACACATATTCAACCTTTTAAAGTGATTTGTTCCTTGCAGTACATTTATTTATGCATTGGGATCATGGGACAAAAGACTTAGAGGACTGCATAGACTTTTAAATAACAGCCTCTAATTGGGGACAAACCAAAACATAATGAACACAAGATCTTTTCAAGCTCGTGTTCAGTAACATTTGAGGCATCATTTGCAAACATAACTTGTAGTCCCAAACTTCAAAACCAGTGCTAAACCAGTGCTCTGTTACACATACAGTACATGCATCTTTGGAGCATTGCATCATGGGTCACACTTTCACAAACAGCTTCAAAATAAACAGCCTGGATTTCATTGTTTCCCAAGGGCATGACTTTGTAATCTGCCTTTGTTCATTCATAATAGAAATGACAGTGCTGTGCAAAGTTTTTTTTTTTTTTTTTTTTTTTTTTTCAGAAAGGCTTTGAGCAAAGAAAGTTCAATGTACACAAATGCAGTGTAGGCCTCTGTCAAGGCAATGGTAAAAATATAGTGCCCAGATTCGCGCTCAAGCTTGAAGTTCTTCTAATTCAGAGGTAAATGCTCCTTATATCTACAAAAACTAATAGTTTTAGTGAGTGAAGTTACTATTGTCCATATCTCAAAATGGTATAGAATCCCTTAAAACACTCCCAAATTAATCACTTTGTCCTTGGCCCATCACTGACAAAAATAAAACTTTTGCACAGTACTGTATATACATAAAGCAAGGGAGCAATGACTCAAAATAGCAGCTTGGGCTCACTCATTCATCCCACATTCATTCGTGATACTGATCGAAAGCTGTGCACTCACGGTCATGAAGCCGTCCAGTAGACCAGAGTCAGGTTTGGGCGGGGCCTGTAGTCTCTCCATGGACCATTTCTCGATGATTGAGGCGACCTGGCTGTTCTCCGTGTTCAGGATCCTGAAGCCGGTCATGTTCACACCACTGTATCGGTACGGCTCCACGTCCAGAGCAAACAGATCCTGGGCATCAGGAAGTGTTAGTGAAAGAGTGAATGACCGGGTTAACAGAGAAGGTATGACTTTAAATAACATTAAATAATCTGTAGGGGACAATAGATTTTACTAAGAAAGAAAAGGAAGAAAAAGAACAACTACGACAATAAACATGGTGATGCTGGTGGTGGTTTATACTAGCAAACTCTTCACTTTCCTATTCTATACAAAGAAGTTAGTCTGCTTTCCTTTCCTTGAGTTACATTTGTATAGGACCGCAACACTGACCCAAACAAACATGGCGGGTCGTTGCCGGTTTTGTCATAAAAACACCAGAATACACTGTATTATGAGCAGCTCTGTACTTATTTCTGAACGAGGACAGCAGCAGAAGCCAGTTGTACAAAGACTTGTGGAAAACGTTGGTTTGTTTGAGTGTGGCTGTTACGTCGGACGTCAACAGGACTTTACTGTTAAAATGGGAACAAGATGAAGAAAAAAAAAACCCACAGAGGACTGGAAAACAAGAACAGAACTAACAGGTGATGAAGGAAAGCACTAAGCGCTGTTAATCTGGTCAGAGAAGTTATTAAATTAGCTCGGTATTAGCCAGGGCTACCTTGGTTATTACAGCTAGGAAATTAAAGGTAAAAAAAAAAGGATAGTCACGCTTGCCAGGTTGGTAGAGAAAATTCAGCAAAAATATTGTACTTTCCGGACTATAAGGGCACTTTTGTTCATAGTCTGCTAGGGGTGCGACGTATACTCAGGTGTGACTTATATATTAAAATATTTCAGGTGTTGGTTAGAGGGCGCTCTAGGCTTGTGTACCAGCATCTGCT
Source organism: Bostrychus sinensis (assembly GCA_020698575.1). Taxonomy (NCBI): domain Eukaryota; kingdom Metazoa; phylum Chordata; class Actinopteri; order Gobiiformes; family Eleotridae; genus Bostrychus; species Bostrychus sinensis. The sequence continues at coordinate 7,672,149 of CM036247.1, forward strand.
GCACCTGTACCACTGACAATTTAAAATGTAAACATTACCACTAACAACTTAGGCTATAAAGACAACTGAGAAAGAGCGGAATAATTGGAAATGGAACTGATGCTGAGTCTGACGACAGCCACGCAGAGGAGGAAGCGGCGCTTCGTCTACCTCCGGAGTTGGCGGAGTTGTTCAGAAGCGACACCGAGGATGAAGAATTTAAAGGATTTAGTGATTAGGAGTGAGATGGTGAGTTTGGTGAACTTGTTATATTATGTTCTTTATGCTATAGTTATGTGAATAACTGTTAATATATTACGTTAACATACGAGACACCTATTCAGTTCGTTGTTTATGCTTCATGTAGCTGAATAACCATCAATGTGTTACGTTAGCAAACCGCACACCTATTCAGCCTGTTGTTCTCTATTCTATTATTACTATAACTTGCCTCTCGAGATGAAATGTCTGTTCTTGGTGTCGGATTTTGTAAAATAAATTTCCCCCAAAAAATGCGACATATAGTCCAGTACAATTTATATAAGTTTTTTTCTTCTTCATTATGCATTTTTTGGCTAGTGCGACTCATACTCTTCCGGACTTATAGTCCGGAAAATACGGTAGTGGTCACCAGTCTCTTAAAAAAGTTGTCTTCTGCTTTTACTTTTTTACTGTGCTCATTAGCGACCCAAAACATATGTATTGCTTTGTTTGTCCACATCTTCAAGCTCTGGGTAAACGGATTCACGTATGGACAGAATGAATGGACGCATGAGACCAACCAATGTTAAGTATCATGAACAAAAACCTACTGAATGTTTGGCCTTTTTACAGAATACTGTTAATCAAATTTAGTCTTCAGTCTCACTTATTCAACTTTAAACGGGACAGAATTTCATAAACAAACTGAAGATCTGGCAGTGGTCTGGTTCAAGTCAGAACAGATGGACCAAACATTTGCTAAAAATACACATGCCCAGGTATTAACACCCAGGTCATCCACTGCAGTTCATCTTTTTTTGGTCATGTGACGACAGGCCTGACTCTAATTGGCTGTCTCTTGTATTGAAAGAGGAGGCAGCTCTGTGTCCAGACAGATTTTGACCTTATGTGTTTGGAGTATTGGCCCGTTTCCATTTTGGCTCTGAGCTTTGCCAAGTCTATGTTAAAGCCACAGCCGAACGTCAGCTGGACAGAGTTTTGTCTTCATCCCCCTCCTCGTCCTCCTCTCTCTGGGACGGAGACAGATGCCGCAAAAGCCACACAATGTCCTTCTCTCCATGTCATTTCTCACAGAAGCTCAATTTGACACCAGACTCTGACGTCACCAATAAAACTAGACCCATTTAAAGACCGTCCCGAACGCTCCCGGCCCGTGTCCTCTGTGATCGGGACGCTTGTAAAAGTCCATTTTTAATCTGTTTGGAGTTTGTCCAGCGGTCACCTACAGGGGGACGGCCTGAAGGTGCCACAGTCTAAGTGATGTCCCAAAATGAACCCTGGACTAAGAATTAAATGATGTTATTTCCTGTTTCAATACGTTCTAGCACAGCGGTTCTCAAACTGTGGTACAGGTCCCACTGGTGGTACACGGGCTTTTTCTGGTAGTTGTACTCAGGAGTCCTTTGCAGTTCAAGTCTTGATTTTGTTTTAGTCCTGTTTTAATCCTGCTTTATTATGGGGCTAGTCCTAATTTAGACCTGGTTTAGTCCTGGTTTAGTCCTGAATTACGTCACATTTAGACCTAGTTAAGTCCTGGTTTAGCCTTGGTTTAGTCCTGGTTTAGACCTGGTTTACTCCTGAATTACCTCTAATTTAGTCCTTGTTTAGACCTAGTTTGGTTCAGGTTTAGACTTGGTTTAGACCTGGTTTAGTCCTGGTTTAGATCTGCATTAGTCCTGGATTACTTCTAGTTTAGGCCTGGATTACTTCAAGTGTAGTCCTGGTTTACTTCTAGTGTAAACCTAGTAAAGTCCTGGTTTAGTCCTGGTTTAGATCTGGATTAGTCCTGGTTTTGTCCTAAATTAGCTCTAGTTTAGTCCTGTTTTGGTCCTGGATTGGTCCTGGATTACTTCTAGTTTAGTCCTGGTTTAGTCCTGGGTTACTTTAAGTGTAGTCCTGGTTTAGTTCTAGTTTAGACCTAGTTAAGTCCTGTTGTAGTCCTGGTTTAGTCCTAAATTACCTTTAGTTTAGTCTTGGTTTGGTCCTGCATCAGTCCTGGATTACTTCTAGTTAAGTCCTGGATTAGTCCAGAATTACCTCTAGTTTAGTCCTGGTTTAGACCTGGTTTAGTCCTGGTTTAGACCTGGTTTAGTCCTGGTTTAGACCTGGGTTAGTCCTGGTTTAGTCCTGGGTTAGTCCTGGTTTAGTCCTGGTTTAGACCTGGTTTAGTCCTGGTTTAGACCTGGTTTAGTCCTGGTTTAGACCTGGGTTAGTCCTGGTTTAGACCTGGTTTAGTCCTGGTTTAGACCTGGGTTAGTCCTGGTTTAGTCCTGGTTTAGTCCTGGTTTAGTCCTGGTTTAGACCTGGTTTAGTCCTGGTTTAGACCTGGTTTAGTCCTGGTTTAGACCTGGGTTAGTCCTGGTTTAGTCCTGGTTTAGACCTGGTTTAGTCCTGGTTTAGACCTGGGTTAGTCCTGGTTTAGTCCTGGTTTAGACCTGGTTTAGTCCTGGTTTAGACCTGGGTTAGACCTGGTTTAGTCCTGGTTTAGACCTGGTTTAGCCCTGGTTTAGACCTGGGTTAGTCCTGGTTTAGTCCTGGTTTAGTCCTGGTTTAGACCTGGGTTAGTCCTGGTTTAGTCCTGGTTTAGTCCTGGTTTAGACCTGGTTTAGACTATAGGAATCATCTATGAAAAAACAAGAGCTTTCAGTGACCAACTCTGTTTTATAAAGTTTTTATTAACAATGGCATTGCTAATACTGATTATCAACAGTCCACTAGTCACATTAAGAATTTCATTCATTGGATAATTGGTACTGTTCAGGCGTCAGTTTTGGAAAGGCTGTAATTTAGGATGAAATTATGTTGTCTTTTTTTTGCTACTAAACAATGAAGTTCAGTTTTGAAGTAGCACTGAAGGAATTACTTGGCTTTTTAAAGTAATTACAAGCTACTTCCTGTCTAATGTGTTTTAATCTTAACACATAATGTCCTGTTCATGCAGTTTCCACAGTGCTCTGGCATTTTAGGAACAAAAGAGTATGAGTTTTATTTAGTATAACTTAAAGTAATTCATCATAAGCAGAAAAAATGTATGTAATGTATGTAAAAATGTATTAAGATGTAAAAAGATCAAATTTATTCTATGGAATTTTCTAAATGTTTGATAAATCCCTGTCAATACATAATACCAAATCCTACATTTCTTTAAGCTTAGGCCTATTAAATGCTGTAAAATTACATCAAAAACATTTGCTAATTAAATTATGGCTAGTGAAAACATTAATTGGCTAGTAACTTTTGAAAAGGACTTGCCACAGTGGCCAGTGAGTTAAAAATTTAACATCAAGCCCTGGTTGTTGGGATAAACTCCAGCCTCCAAGGGAAAAAGGTGGAAGGAGACGAAGGAAATGAATGAATATCCAGTTTTCATTGTGGAGACTTCGGGCATAAATTAAGATTATGACCACTTTTAACAGATCCTGACCACTGCAGACCAGGAACAACCCCACAGGAGCTGCAGTTTTGGAGACGCCCTGACCCAGTCGTCTGTAGCCGTCACAATTTGGCCCTTTGTCAAACTCGCTCAAATCCTTACACTTGCCCATTTTTTTCTGCTCCTAAAGACATGGGACACAGCTTTGTCTCCTCACGTCCCTCCTGGTCAGCACAAAAAGTGGCTACGGACGCACCAAAGATACTGTAGCATCTGCGCATCTGCAAAAACTATTTACAACAGCAGACGTCGCTAAAGTCACTAAACTTAGCAGATAATGGGCTTCTGTAAATAACCCCCCACGACACTCAAGTGGTTTATTCAAGCATTTATCAATAAATAATAATCATACGCACAACATTAAACACATCATGGCATTTTTTAGCCGACAATCTTTTTTTTTTATAGAAATCTATGAGGAAAAACATGACATAAGCCCTATTCAGATGGGATTAGTATGAGCTAGAGACCTCCAGTAATTTGTAATAATCGCCGATGTCATCTGTGATTTTTATCCTGTGCGAATCTGCCATGTCTCTAAAAACCCCAGTAAAATCTCCCCAAAAAGTTACTTACCATATTTCGGCCAACACAGAGGTCCTCTGATAGTACTAGTCCCCATGTCTGTGATTCAGTTTTTGTCGGCTAATGATTGTAAAAGCGATCCAAAATGTCTTTTAATGCTCCATTTTACGTCTGTATCTAAGATGTCTCTTTTGGTCCTACTCCAAAATGATTACTTTTTTTCTCAGATTAAAAAGTAAAAAAAAGAACAACTACAGTAAAGATATGATCCGGAAGCATACCCCCTGTCCTCATGGCAAAGTTTTTGGAGCAACATGGAGGGTTTTTGGAAAGTTTGGACGCTTTTTGTGCTAAAGTTAGATCCATAGAGACGTAGCTCAGTGAATGGATTAAGAGAGCGGGAAGAGTGAAATCTCAAAATATAATGAATGACGCGTTGTAGTGTGTGGTAAAAAATTGTTTTTTTGTCAGTTCAGTAAAGCAACATAAAAGATAGAAGCTTAAGATTAAGAAGAGCCAGAAACATAAACGAAATGAGGGATTTTTTTATAAATCTGTGTGATTGTCAATACGTCATATCTGGAAAAAAGTCTATAAAACTGAGTAAATTGCAGACATCGTTTTTCCCCGACTAAAAACACCGACGTTGGGGGGTAATTCACAAATTACAGAGGTCCAGGAGTACTTATCCCATGCTAATAGGGCTATAGGCTTATGAATACAATAAAGTTTCATTGCTGGGGGATTGTCTAAATTTTTTAGAGGGCACTTTTGACTTTGGGAAGTGCTGCAGTAATGAATAAAACAGACTGGATTATTGCAGCTGTTTGGCTCAAAGGATATAAGATTGTTGTGTGCACAAGGCTACAAGCTAAGGTAAGCTAACTGCAGCACATTAGCATCATGGATAAGGGAAACATAGTCAATAGTTATTTTAATGTTAATGCAGGTGGTCATAATGTTATGCTTAATCGGAATATAAAGATATTATTCCATTGGCACTTGATTTTAAGTATACTCCAGGACCCCCCCTCCCTTCGCCTCCGTCCCACTCGAGTCTCACTCCTCATCTCCATCACACACCAGAGAGGGCTTTAATTATCCGGTGTAAAATTGTGCTGCAGAGATTGCGCACGTTTAGATGTTTCATTTCAAACCACAATCATCGCTTTGAGGCTCTGTGATGAGAAACACAAGACAGATGAAAAGCCAAAGAATTTAATTTCAGTAGAAGTTGACATCAAAATGGTAAAAGGACAAGGAGGAGGCAGACAACACACACAAAAAAACCTCTTCAGGGATGAGGAGAAGGAAAATCTTTGACCTGGAAGACGGCTAAGAAAATGTTCAAATGAATTTAGAGAAGGGATCGAGCCAAAATTTGAACTGTCAAGGTAAAGTCGCACATAAGGGTTTCTCAGTTAAGGGTTATGGCTCTAAGGTGGGTCAATAAACCTTTGGGTAAACTGCTTTAAAAAGGGTGTAAAAAAAAAAAAAAAAAAAAAAAAAAAAAAGGTAACGTTTTAGAATAACCCAGACTATTAAGCGTTATGTATTTTGTAGATTATAAACAGTGACTGTACGTCTTAAGACAGATAGAGCTGTCTTATGACCAAAAATTGGCTCCGATATCAGGCAGGGTCTGATGTTTTGGAAGATTCTTCGCAGGATATGTCTGCTCTCGCTGCACCTGCCATTGGTCAGACATGTGTCCAATAGAAAAACACCAGTGCATCCTCATAGTAACAACAGAGCCTTTTCAAAATTACAAAAATGACCACATTTCCCTTTTTCCTTTTTGATCTTTTTTACTTTTTCATGCACATAGACACCATAGCCTCCAGAGCCACGATGGAGTCCATACTGAAAATATGATTAGAAGGATGCTGAGGTGAGAAGTCTTAGATGTCTGGTTCCTCACTCCTTTTCTCTCAGGTCCATTTGGAACTGGTCTATCCCAGCCGTTTATCTGCAGGACGTCTTAGGTCCCCTACACATCGGATGCCTAACTGCAGCGCGGAGACAGCGTCAGAGAGCCGTTTTCACTTTGGCGCCCAGCTTAGCAGATCACAGCGGCCACACTGCCCACGTGAGACGCAAGGCTCGAGGGACGCATCAAACGGGGCTCTGACGTGAATATTCTAGAAAATCAAACCCTCGCTGAATCTTTTACACTTGGGGCTAGCGCTGAGTTGCATTTTTCACCCAAAATACACAGAAAATAAGCATATATTGTTATATTTTGGCAACTACCATCAGCATTACCCATACCTGATGCATTTTTTAAATGTTTGGGGGATTTCTGGCTTTGATAGACCATGAACTAGGACTTTCACATTTACTTGTAAAAAAAATTCTTGCGTTTGCAATGTCCAGCCTACAGAGATGGTAAACATAGCCTCTTTAGTCAAATATAGTCACCATAGGTCTGTTATATGTGGCTGTACTCTCATATTGACTTTTGAATGACTTTTCTGTAGAGAAGGCGCTACCAGCAGCGAAATACTCAAGCAGCCAGCGTGTAGGGGGCTTTACGAATGTCAAAGCAGAGCGAATTTAACTTCTCTCACCTGATTAACGGCATGTAGTGCTTTCCTTCGTCACCTGTTGATTCTGCTTAAGTCTGTGTTCTTGTTCAGTCCTCTGTGTTTTTTTTTTTCTTCATCTTGTTTCCATTTTAACAACAGTAAAGTCATGCTGACGTACAACGTAACAAACTGAATTTTTCCTCAAGTTTTTGTACAACTGGCTCCCGCTGCTGTCCCCGTTCAGAAATAAATAGATAGTTTCTAATCCATCCATCCATCCATCTTCTTCCGCTTTATCCGGGGCCGGGTCGCGGAGGCAGCAGTCTAAGCAGGGACACCCAGACATCCCTCTCCCCAGACACTTCCTCCAGCTCCTCAGGAGGAACCCCAAGGCGTTCCCAGGCCGAGAGACATAGTCCCTCCAGCGTGTCCTAGGTCTTCCCCGGGGCCTCCTCCCGGTGGGACATGCCCGGAACACCTCCCCAGGGAGGCGACCAGGAGGCATCCGGAACAGATGCCCGAGCCACCTCAACTGGCTCCTCTCGATGTGGAGGAGCAGCGGCTCTGCTCCGAGCTCCTCCCGGGTAACTGAGCTCCTCACCTTATCTCTAAGGGAGCGCCCAGCCACCCTGCGGAGGAAACTCATTTCGGCCGCTTGTATCTGGGATCTTGTCCTTTCGGTCATGACCCAAAGCTCATGACCATAGGTGAGAGTAGGAACGTAGATCGACCGGTAAATCGAGAGCTTCGCCTTTCGGCTCAGCTCCTTCTTCACCACAACAGACCGATACAACGACCACATTACTGCAGACGCTGCACCGATCCGTCTGTCGATCTCAGCTCCATCCTTCCCTCACTCGTGAACAAGACCCCGAGATACTTGAACTCCTCCACTTGAGGCAGGAACTCCCCCTCCCCCAACCTGGAGAGGGCAAGCCACCCTTTTCCGGTCGAGAACCATGGCCTCGGACTTGGAGGTGCTGATTCTCATCCCAGCCGCTTCAGTTTCAGCTTTAGTTTCTAATATTATGCCATATTCTGGTGTTTTATGGCAAAACCGGCCACAGTCCGCAGTGTTTGTTTTGGAAATGTGTGAGATAATCTCATCTTATCGAGGTATGACAAAAGCCTCTTTCAAAATGGTTCTAAATTTTATTGTCAGAAACCAAGTCACATTATGTTCTTGGTGTTGGAAATGTTAAATGTAAAAAAGCTGTCCATGGAGTGTGTTGGGAATGGGTCACAAGCTTAAAGAAATGGGTCATTTTATATCACTATCCAGCTGAAATGGTGCATGTATCTCTGACTGTACTTGGATCTATGAAGAAAACAAAATTAGACACATAGAGATGAAAAATGGAATAAGGGAGAAAAGCAGGAGTGGCATGTCAGCAAATGAGAGAAGACAGAGCAGACGGAAGATGAAGAGGCCTCCGACTCAAATCTTCAGAGAAAATGGGGACCGTGATAGAAAAAAAAAAATAACTAGCTATTATTTTCCTAGCTCTGCAGAAAACATTATGGGCAAAAAGCGAGAGATGTGAGCAGATAAATCTCAAATAAATGGCAGAAAAAATGAAGATTGAGGAGAAATGTCACTGTATTTTTAGGGGGGGTAGTGCCATAAATCTGGAGTTAGGAGTTGATGACAGAGCGAGACTTGGCAGTACTTACCAGTGTGGTGAAGATGTAGTGATAGTACTCCGTCATCATGCCCATAGCCAGCGCCTGAGAGACACAAAACACAGGGACTGTTTTTTAGATGCAGCCTGAATTATTCTGTCATTTTCTGCCCATACGCGCGCAGACACACACACACACATTTGTTTATGCGGTCGTATTAATGTGAAGAGGCATATATTTCTGCTGCAGAGCTCCAGAACAAGCCACAAGCACGAAAAATGAGGAATGAACAGAACCAGAGAAAACAGATAAATAAAGGATGGCAGTGTCACTGTGCAAGATGTTGGAAAGAGGAGGGATTTCTGGATATTTGTACACAAGGGGTGTTCAATTTCTGTCACAATAATAACCTCACACTAACAAAGTACATTTACTTGAGTACTGTACGGTTTTTTAGAATCTGTACTTTACTTGAGTAGAATTTTTACCACTTTTCTACTTTTACTGCACTACATCTAAAAGATAAATATAAAAAGTAACTTCTGCTGAGAAATTGTCTTAAAACCAAAAGACAACTGACTTACAGCCTAAAGATAAGCATTCATTACTTGCAATTTACACTTTATACTTATACTAAGTCGTTTTTTTTTTTTTTTTTTTTTTGTAAAGTAAATGTACATACACATTGCCTGACCCCACCAAAAAAACTAACTCAACTAATATTTGCTCTCGGAAACTAAAACAAACCTCTGGACACAATCTGGAAGTGATTTAGCTTTTGAACATTATTAGCACAATTCTATAATAAACCAATTTAAAAATAATATATTAGTATGATTATAATACCCAGCCTTATTTATAAAACGTATGGCTCGTTTTTGCTGTAGAACAATCTTATCTATTATGGTTTGAATACTACTATGAAAACTAAAATACTGGAGGAGCTATACTTTTACTCAAGTAATAAAGTTGAGTACTTTGTCCACTGCTGCTCATGGTACGATATTTGTTATTGTGGAGCTGCTTATTGTGTTGTAGAAATGCTTGCAATAACAAAATGTATTCTCTTCTATCTCTTGATAAAACCTTTAGTGCATTAATTATTGTCATATTTCAAAAGATCAAGACTAAATAAGTGTTTAATGACAGTAATTTCTTCTAAGGTGCAAAGGTCAAATCAGGAAAATGAGCGACCACAATATAGTTTTTTATTATTATTATTTTATGATATTTTGGTTTGGATATGTTTTGTTAGCATGGAGCATATAGGAACCACATTTCAAATTTTCCCCATTTAGCTTTCTTTTTAAATTAGCTTTGCTCATTTTCAGTGTCCCAATTATCATAAAGCTAATTTCATTATCGATTCTCACTTATTGTTATTTTGTTCATTTACATTGTCTTGTTGATAAGTTGTAGGTGAAAGGCAAAAGCTGCCCTTTTCATTTAATGCCTATAGATCTTGTTTTATTTGGTAACTCAAATGCAATTTATGTGGAATCCACTTTTGGTTCTGACCCCAGTGCTTGGGAACCTCTGTTAATGCTATCACACAAAAAAAAAAGATGTGCCATATGAACCAGCTGTGGTTTTGATTTAAAACATCAAGCTCCGTGCTTCTGAGGGCAACAGAAGAAAAGAAACACAAGTGGTTTTAAGAGCTCCCTTAAGATCAAGACCCATTTTGAGTGTTGCAATACTTTCCTGGTCAGCAATGCTCACTTTTCCTGCTTATTTTAGTTGGATTTCATTGAGAAAAAAGGGCATAGATTAAACTACCTCATAATGCAATTGGATATACATTCAACCAATCAGAATCTAGAGGCCTGTACCAACAAACACATAACAAACTTCATCTGAACTGACACAATTTGATAAACAAAACCATTTAGAGAAAGCCTATTTTAGATTTAAAGTTTTGATTGGCTAAGAAGAATCAATTTAAGTGCAAAAAGGGTTAAATAAGATGGGATCCACAACTAATTCTCTTCATTATATAGACTTTAGAAGAATAATATATCTTTATTTAGTTATTGATGTATTCATATGATCAATCTTGGGCTTGGTGTATCTTTGTGTTATGTATTTTGGACAGACGAGGTGGGATTAAATAAGTTTTACTTTTTCCCACTCCTTCTGTATGGTTTATTATGATGACTTATTATTTTGCTAAAATGAATGCTATGGATATTATTACACAACAATTTCTTATTTTTATGTTGTTTTTTTCTCAGCCTTGTGTTTTGTTGTTAATTGCACACCATGAACTATTCACTTGCTCGAAATAAATGCAATACAATACTTTAATGAGTCTGACTTGACATGCCACAAAAATAAAAGGCGAATCTTTTTACCATTACTAATTTCTACTTTTTTTCTTACAATTTTACAAGAGAAACAACAAAGTCAGATCCTTATTTGCAGAGGTGGCAGTAAGTGAGTCGTGTGCAAGTCACAAGTAAGCATCGAGTCGGAGTTAGAGTTAGGCCTAAGTGTTATTACGCATTTAAAAGACAGTAGTTATTGCATACAGTGTCAGGCAACAAAGAAAATGAGTAGTCCTGTCATGTTGGCGTGACCATTTCACACCAAGAACATTCATGTGACTAACCCAGGCCTTTAAGACTAAAAACATCCACTGTTAGCGGAATTAAAAACAGAAAGCTGACATTATTTCTTCATATAAAGTGAATGAATCCCATTACAATGCACTAGATTAGCAAAAAAAAAATAAAAAAATACATTTAACAGGCCCTCAAACCAATTTTACAAACTCATAACTCCTCATGTGATGTGAGATATTCGTTATAAGAAGTAGAGGTAAAGAAAAGCACTAATGGTATGTTTACTGTGGTTGTATGTCACCGTCAAAGCGAGCTGCGTTCAAGAAAGCGAACATAAATTTGTTTACATTGGCTCACTAACATAAGTAAACACAAATGGGCACTTTTACACACATACACTCCAATTCCACCCTGCATTTTCTGTAAAAGCAAGTTATTTCAAGTCATTTAGCTCAAGTCCGAGTCAAATCTGAAGTCGAGTCTTTTTGGAATATTTGTCAAGCAAGTCTCAAGTCCTAAAAATTGGGACTTAAGCCTGACTCGAGTCACTCACCTCTGCTTATTTGTCAGCTTAATCTTCTAAAGCTCCCCTTGGCAATAGACCCTTTTCACGATGACGTCAGACAACTTCCGTTTTGAGACGATGGGATGTATCTTCATTTCCAGTGCTGCTGCTCGCCAGTAAGGAATTTACTCGGAGTCTTAAAAATTGGCCAAATATAAGGCTACATGATGTACAGAAACTCGAAAAGGGATATACATTTTTCATTGAGGGTTACTTATTTGATTATGAAGGTAAGTGTTTTGTCTTGTAGCTAAAGCTAGTAGTTGTTAATGCTGTAGCGTTAGCAATATGTCTAACGGGGCGTGCGATAAAACAATATTAGTTTATGTTACGATCTAAATGAATGACAATCTGCTTGTCTGAAAGGCTCATTGCATAGTACTGCAATGAACTTCTAATTAGACCTGAAAAGTCTATTATTTTGTCACAGACTGATCACTACAGCAGAGTCAGTGTTCGAGCACAGAGCTTTACTAAATGAAAATATACTGTAGTACTATCCAATGGTATTTCCTGATAAGCAGATTGTCAAATATTCAGATAAACTCAGATCATGACATGATCTAACACTGTTTTATAGCGCAGCTCTATCACTTAGCCATGTTGCTAACGCTATCTAGCTACATAACAAAGCACTCACTTCATAATCCAAGTATCCTTGGTTGAAGAATTAATATCCTTTTGCAAGTTTTGAACATTTTGTGGGTAAATATTCATTTGAAAATCGCTGTATATTGTGTAAACTTGTAAACGGCAATTTTAAAAAAGTCTGGGTGAATTTCTTATGGGAGAAGCGCGGCACCGGAACTGAAGATACATCCCATCGTCTCAAAACGGAAGTTTTCTGACGTCACGTGAAAAGGGTCTATAGGCGACAATGGTCAAGTCACTAAATGTCACTTTATTGTTAACAACAGAGCTCTTTTACACACTACACTGGGTAATGGTCTGTCACACTATATTCTCCATAACTGAGTGATCTAAAATAGACCGAAGTTCCCCAAGTTCAAGCTTTATTCTTAATGTCAGAGTCTTTAACTTTCGCAGCCGCAGCCTCTCACCTTCCTAATCTGTAATTCATATTGGTTTAGTGGGTTTTTCTGCACGGCGCGGCGGCACATAGACCCATAATATGATAACACAGGCCGAAGGTGATTGTACTTTTAAGTCTTATCTCCGCCGGTTCATTTTTAGAGACTTCGGTAATGGTGCGAGCGAATACAAGAGTCCTGTTGGGAAATTTAGAGCTGCAGATGAACGACGGAGAGTGGTGTGAGAGGACAGAGCCGGAGCAGTGGGAAGTGGCTTTTTCTCTACAATATATGTCTGAATCTAGAACTGGCTCTCTGTTAGAAAGGTGCATGGGGTTTCTAAGCATACAGTACAGTAAATTAAAGTTTTAACCAATACAATGTCATTTTATTTTATGGTTGTCTTTCCTGAATTGCCAGAAAACTTCAATAGTCCAAAAGTCCAATAAACAATAAACCACCTCAATTCAATCTTATTCTATTCTCTTTGTTGCAAAATTGTACTAAAATAAATGATAGAGATACATTTTCTAGCCTGTTAAGAAAGGTCTGTGTGAGCTTTAGTGTAATTAAAATATGTGTCGTATGCATTTTGTAAGCAGGTTTTAGTTTAGACTGATTTAACTGCTGGCATTTAGAGAAAAATGTTTAAAGGTTCGGGCTTTTTGAAATTATCTTGAGCACCTTTGCATTAGTATTTCGTGTTTTAAAACTTCAAATAATGTGAGGAAAATGTCTTCTGTTCAGGAGATGTTACTTTGACTTCGCAGTAAACGCTTGGATTAGGTGTCTGTCGCCCCCTGCTGGCACAATGAGGACTGGACAGAGCATAAAATGGCTAATTGGCACGTCTATTAGCAACATGACAATAACAGATAGACAAATGAGCTGACTGCTTCAGAGTGACGACAATTTAAGGAACACTTCTGGTTTCATGTGTCTACGTAGAGCTGCGAGACCAAGCGTTTTCAGCTCTTGAGAAGGGATGTCCTCAGCGTGAATGAAACAAAATACTAATCTAAGTATGTTTCTGAGGAGGAAACAACATTTTAACATAGTTAAAAGTTAACATAAAGTCAATTTAGCAGCGCTTTAGGGGACCTTTAATCACAGATTGTAATAGAAATTGGCTGAGAAAAATCAAGGCCTTACGACACTATTAAGGCTTTATTATTAAGGATTTTTAATTGCTGGCACACTCCAATAAGAGATGCTTCCATTGGCTACTTATCAGCACTGAATAAATGGATTCTGAAGAAAGTATGGGAAAATTATCTTATCCTGTGCTGGCTATGTCTGTTTAACCTAAGAGGAAAAACAGAAAAAAGCAGACTATAAACTTTTGCTCTATTGCTATGACAACATTCTAAAGAAAGTTACTAAAATACTACATTAGCATTTTATTTTATGAAAGAATAGCATTTTGCTGCTCTCCCAAAATACCAGAGATGTTGCAAGTTCATATTAATTTTATTGTTTTGTTTTGCTGTTTTATTAGGATTCCCATTGGCTGCTTATTTAATGACAATACAAAAAAAAAAAAAAAAAAAAAAAAACACAAATAAAATACAAGCATAAAAAATAATAACATAATAAAATACAAAAATAATGATAGAATAATACACACATTCCAAATTTTGTAGCCATGCATGCACAGATGTTTTATGGGAGTTCAGTACTTCTGGTTTAGTTGCAGTGTAATTATGTTTTTTCCATGAAGACAGCAAGAACGATATTTAAAAGCTCAACAAACTGGTGCTTTTCATTTTTCCATTTTTTACTCTTGCATTTGAAAAGCTCATCTAAGCATTAGTACTCTCCTGTTACCTCTTCACGCAAATCCAAACCTGATTTCTTGCTAAAACGATACTTGTATTCGAGTATAACTATTGTCCATCATCATTACTGCCGTACCCAGTGAGTAGTACTACGGTGAGTGTTATTGAAGCTTGTTGATGGTCTCTTTGCACCTTCCCCCGGTCGACAGCGCCAACAATCGAATCAGAGCCAACACTGGAGCCGTTTCACACCTTTAGATTAACGCCATAAATACCGCTCTGCATTTCCTCGCTGCCTTTTCCAACTTTCACCGTCGCCATGATTCAATAAAAACAGATTTTACAAAACAATATCAGCCACATACATCAGAACTGTGCTCTATAGGGACCACATACAGTACTTCAAATCTAAAAGTAAACGTACTATTATCTAAAAATAATATTATTCAAGGGGAAGTAATAAAAGTAGCTTAAACATGAATAAAAGTAAAAACGTATTGCATATATTGTTTAGTTAAATAGCAAAAACACTAGAATTATGACTGCAAAAAATACCAGTACTAACATTTTTAATATTACTACCTGTACTATTGTTACTACTATAAATATTACTACTACCGCCATAAAGTTGACTTAAGTAGAAAGTACTTTTTGAAGTAATTTTTGCAACTGCACTACAAAAAAAAAACCATTATGACAACCAAAAACTTTAACTAAAATTATAACTACTACCAAATGGTACTAGTACTACAATTATTTTTAGGATTACTACCTGCATTATTGTTAATACTACTATAAATACAAGTATTACTGCTGCTGTAAAAATGACTTAGGTCAAAAGTACTTTAAGTAATTTTTGCAACCGCACAGCAAAAAAACTAATATGACAACAAAAAACTATTACAACTACCACTACTACCAATATTACTAGTACTACAATTATTTTTACATTTACTACCTGTACTATTGTTACTACAGCCACTAGTATCAATACTGCTGCTGCTGCTGTAAAGTTAACTTACATCAAAAGTACTTTTTGAAGTAATTGTTGTAACTGCACAGCAAAAAACAAACATGACTTCAAAAAATTATTATTAACTACTACAATTATTTTACTATTGATACTTTATTGTCACTACTTCCATAAATTCTAGCATTACTGCCGCTGAAAAGTTTACTTATGTCAAAAGTACTTTATTAAGGTATATTTGCTACTGCACAGCAAAAACAAATTATGACTACATTAACTATTGTGACTACTACTACCAATATTACTAGTACTACAATTATTTTTACTATTACTACCTGCACAGTTACTACCACTTCTATAAATACTACTCAAGTAGAAAGTACTGTTTGAAGTCATTCAACTAAACAGCAAAAAATAATAACTACTACTACCAATATTACTACTACAATTATTTTATTAGTACTACCTGCACTATTGTTACTGCTACTACTACTGCTGCTGCTGCTGTAAAGTTTACATAAGTAGAAAGTACTTTTTTCCAAAAACTTTGTAGCTGCATAGCAAAAACACAACTTTTATAACTACTACTACAATTATTTTACTATCACTGCCTGTATTATTGTTACTACGTGTACTGTTAGTACTACTACAACTACGGCTAATATTAGAACTACTATATTACAACTTACTACAATGTTACAAAACTACTATTACTACCACTGCTGCTACTACTACAGTAAAAAGATGTTTACTTAGAGATTAATTAATCCAAGTAAAAGTCTATTTTAAAGCAGTGATTCTGGTTTAAAAGTTTAATACTGAGCTTTCCAAGAACCATATTAAACTTAAAATGGGTCTAAACCAAACAAAACCCAGACTAAGACTACAACTTAGCTTGAACCAAAACATAAGCACAACTAAACCAGGATTAAACCAAAATCTGGGGCTGAGTCCAGGAACAAACTGTCCAAAAATGGATTCAATTCTAAGCATTTGAACATCAAAAGACCACAGTGCCAGAGTTAAAGAAGCACTGTTTTAGAAAATGGACTCTGAAAGTACATTTACTTCAAAAACTTAAAAACTTTCCTTAAGTAAAAGGACTGTCTGCAAAAATAGTGCTGCCTAAATGATCAAAGGTGTCGTTTCTATGCACAAGTCAATGCATTTGTTCCAAAAGTGGGCTAATATTACAGGGTTTCCTTGTCTCTGCTCTTGTACACACAGCAGAGATGCACAGGTGACCTTTGCAAATCCCAAAATAAACACACGAAGGAGGGGCAGAGGAGACGGAGGTATATTTTCAGACTGTAATTATTTATGTAATGGTCCGGGGTCTGGCACAGAGCAGCTCTGAGTTCACACATTAGTGGGACGACTGTGGGAGCAACCTATTAACACAGAAAATGGATTTTAGAGACTTCAGAGACTCTTCTATTCAATGCAAGGTGAGTAGGCAGAAATGGACAGATTGGTGTCTAAGTCAAAGTTGAAACATGGGACTTTAGTGCTACAACTCAATATTTAAAGTTGTATCTTTGATTGCTTGGTAAAAAAAAAAAAAAAAAAAAAAAAAGTCTAAATTTACATTTTGAGGTGAAAAACAATGGAAAATGTGTTGCTCCTGAGATCAAACAGTGTCTTCTTCTGTTCAATAGTTCCATATAGACACAGTATTTGACCTTTTTCCACACCTGTGCCCACACCCTCGCCGTCCCAGTCCTAGAGTTGCGAAATTTTTGCCTTTTCCTAAAAAGCAGCCCCACACTGTCTGTTTTTCCCTCTCCTCTGCCCCTCACATCCACTCAGACAACAGCAGTGGAGTCAGGAATGCACCGGACTGACCCTGATCTCTCATTCGTTAGGCTCCATTTGAGAAAAAAAAAAAATTCCCCCAAAAAAAGTACAATCTGTTCCTTCAAATTAAAAGTGCAAAGGCATTTGTGGGACAAAATGATAGAAGGCTACAGAAGTCACAAAGAGATGTACTCTCCACATTTGGCTAGGTTTCACTGTCTCATAGCAGACATTTAAGTACAAATTTATACAACTTTGTCTACTTTTTCTTCCCAGCGGGATGATCTGTAGGAGTTTTTTTTCTTTTTCTAGGACCCTGCAGCAGAGGACGTCCATTACGATGCTCTGACAGCTGTCATTCACAGGTCCAGGCCCCGCTCCACATTTGTCTGAGTGGTCTCTAACCACATTTTCAATCTTTTTGTGAGCAAAGGAAAGCCCTGAAACAAGGCTGAGTTACTCTTGAAGTAATTTTAGAATTTTGGGCACTAGTAGTAGTAGTAGTAGGAAGTGTGGATATGAAAATACTTTGAAAACTACTTTGTAAATAAACGTCTAATACTTTTTTATTAGATTTTTTATTTCAGCAATATTTATTTATTATGTATTGTATTTTTGTTAAGTACCATGCTCACCCAGTATAACTCATTTATTCATCATCTTCTGCTCATTTATACTCTACGTTAGATACACATTTGGATACGGACGGAGCGCTCTGTCCATCTTCTGCGTTCATTTTGTCGTACATTGGTCTGTTTTCCCAGAGCTTATGGGTACAGACAAACAGAGCAGTACATGCGTTGACTGTTGGGGGCGCTAGTGAACACAGCTCAACAGTCACAGCAGAAGAAACGACTGAACTTTTTAAGGACCACTGCTATTTTCACCTCATTTTCTTGGCTCTTTTTCATTAAATGTGGTGTAAAAAAACTCCGCCACCGCTGCCATGTTTGTTAAGTGTCGCTCTTTTTCTTCCATCTTGGTAAAAAATTTGACAGTCGCCGATCGCCCCCTACTGGTTATTTAACATAACACACCCGTTGACATAGAAAACGCTTGGAAGTATAAACGCTGTGACGATAACAATGCTTGGAACGGATGGGTCTATTTATGTATGAAATGGAAGAATAAATGAGCGTTTAGGAGTCGTGAGAATTGGAACTTATCCCAAAAACTATGGGCCTTAGGTGAGGTACACTGCTTGGTTTTACTTAACTCGGTTTGGGTCCTTTTCCATTACTTCTTAGTACCGGTTTATTGTTGGCACGGACAGTGGCGCCTCACTGATGGGACGTCCAGTGAATGCAACATAAACAACAACAGTGGAGGACACAGAGGCAATGTTGTACTTTGTTCTGGTTTTATGTCTTTTTGTCGCCCACAAAGCCAAACAAAAGAGCCGGAAAAGACTACAAATCTGTCAATGTCACATTTAAGTACTGTTTTGGCTCGGTTGGAACCTCAGCTGAGCACGTACCAAAAAAGTACCTGGTATTGGTAACGGTAATGGGGAATCTAACAAAGCGGGTAGAACTGAGTAGAGTAAAACCAAATAGCGCTGGCGGAAAAGGGCCAAACCCACAGTAACACGGGGAGGACATGCAGACTCCACCCAGAGAGTTCGTGGGACGGCCAGCTCAAGGATCGATCTCACAACCTCCTTGCAACACTTTAAAAACTGACTTTTTAACTCTGTGTCTATTCGTGTACAGACAGAAACTCCAGCTCCAGTTCTGTTGCTGCGTTGACTCCATAGCAGATCCTTGGACCGGGCCAGTGCCAGCTCTGATTGGCTCCCATTAGCAGGGCCTCTCCCGGACATCATTATTATTACTGAAAGGAGTCCTTGACCTTCCCATGCAATCTCCAGCACAGACATTGATTAAAACCCTGCAAGAGACTGACGCCGGGCCCACAGTGATTCATGTTGTCTTTAATATTTGATATCAGCCCCATGAGACGACCCAATATGAATATCGCTTAATAGTGTTACTTATTAGAGACACATTTTAACACCAGATGACATTGGGCCGGCTGAAAAAGGACTGATCTGAAGTTGGTGGGAGACAATGAGCTAGATTTTCCCTAGAAACAGTGAGACGTCTGTAAGTAGTGGCTTTAATAAAGTCAAAATATGTTGTCATTGATCAATATCAGCCTATATTTAGAAAGCAATGAGTATTTTTTTCTTGTATAATCAGCTTGGCTTGTTCTTTCATATGTGTTTGCTGAATTGTTACTCTTAAAAGTCCCATATTATGCTCTTTTTAATGCTACTTAAAGTAAAATTTTATGCCAGCATCGTCAACAACAGAACAATAATCTGTATGAATTTTACACTCAGGAATTATCTGTAATACTCTCTGAAACTCGAGGGTTTTATTGTAAAAGACTAATACAGATGAAAGAACTCCAGTGCTGCATTATCAAACCATGAATGAATGAAACATGCATTTCTTCAAAAAATATATTTTGTTATATCAGTGACTCTAGTTTCTTAATGTTTTGACCAGTTTTAAGACCTGAATGAACAAAATTTAATACCTACTTATTAGGGGTGTAACGATACAGTAATTGTAAAGATTTTTTTCCTATGATACAACAACATTGATACACATGACCTTGTATCGAATCGTATCGTTTTCTAGGAAGTGAATATTGATACATATAAAGTATCGATCGATAATATCGGAAATATCGAAATTAGAAATTTGTATGTTAAAATAAAACCAGATATGGCTTTTTGGAGATACATTTTGTGTTTTTAATTAAATAAAATGTTATATTCAACTTTTCTTCACTCTCTGTCTGCTGGACATAATCAACCCCGACTGCGGTGCTACAAGTACAAAGGTGTTGAATCATATCGAATCGTATTGTTCCAAATTAGCCAATATCGTTCTTGAATCGTATTGAAATACTTCTAATCGATACATATCGTATTGTTGCAAAAACATATCGTTACACCCCTACTGCTTATAATATTTAATACTTTTAAGCACTTGATATTGACAAGATCTAATTTATTACCTATTTAATGCTTATACGACCTTGGGGCTGCCCTGTTAGAGTCACCAATTCTCCTAACACATGCATGACTTTAGGGCATCGGGAGGAAAAGGAGAGACTCATTGTGGTTGATTGACATGAGGATCGAACCCACAACCTCCTTGCTGAGAGGAACACTAGCCACTCTGCCGCTATGGATGAGCAGGAACTAAATGCAGAACATAACCAGGACTGAACCAAAACTCAACCAAGAAAACCAAGATTAAAAGACGACTTCACACAGGAGACCTTTAACTTTTTAACTCCCAGCTTTGGCATTTGCAGTCTGAACTTGGGCCACTTCCTTGTTTTACTCATTTTAAAACCAACCCCTCCATCACCTCACTTTACCACAGGGGTCACACTCTCTCCCAGTCCCAGCCTCTGCGCCTCCTGAAGACTGCACCGCCTCTGGACCGGCTCTGGCGTTGACCTCACACGTTCATAAATCAGTGTTAATAAGTGTAATGCTGTCGGATGGTAATGATATGAAGCGTGTTTGTACACTGGGAAAGCGTCAGGGGAGGGGTGAAACTCTGCCTAATGAAATAGATTTTGTTGACAGCCCCTTCAGGCGATGTGCAGCAGGTTTTAACTGGCTCATCCTCTAAATCTCTTCACTAAATAAGCGTGGCATTTGTGAAGAGCCGTGACCAGCTCGTGCTAAATTAACTCATTTGGGATTAAGAAGGCAAGGTCTTTGGCTTGGACTGACTGAGGACTAGTCTGTGTGGCCTGAGACATAACTATTGCTTCTAATGTAATATGTCAAGTAGTCTTTTGAAGTGAGATTTTTTGAGGATTAAATGGCTATAAAATAAATAATTTTGGATAATTTGTTTGCTAGCTTACCCTGCTACATTTTGAACCAGCTCAGAGTTGCTGATAGTAGCTCTAAAATTGGACTCTCGACTCTAGTAAGGTAGCTTTTATTCTCCCTGTAGGTAAAAATGTGTCCTCTGCATTTGACCCATCCTTCAGTGCTTTTGGGGCGACCTGTCAGGAGCAGAGGGCGACCTCAGAGCAGCGCCCGGGGACCCTGCTTCAGATCTGGAGCCAGGATCCTGGTCAGGAGCAGGAAGCTGGAGGATTAGCCTGTTGTGCATGTTTTAGGTTGATGAAGGAAAGCCACCCAGACACAGGGAGAACATGCAAACTCCACACAGAAAGGCCCCGCACTGTTCGGGAATCGAACACAGGACCTTCTTGCGGTGAGGCAACAGTGCTAACCACTTTGCCACTGTGCCACCAAAGCTAGCTTCTTTTTTTTTTTTTTTTGTAAATTTTTGCCATTAAGATTTTTATTTATTTACAATTTTACTTTAT
The DNA here is from genome assembly GCA_020698575.1 of Bostrychus sinensis. Classification (NCBI taxonomy): domain Eukaryota; kingdom Metazoa; phylum Chordata; class Actinopteri; order Gobiiformes; family Eleotridae; genus Bostrychus; species Bostrychus sinensis. Next base: position 7,693,538 of record CM036247.1, read on the forward strand.
TTATTTATTTTTTAAATAAAATATATAGCAAAATAAGTAGATTAAATGAAGATAATTAGTAAAATAAAAAAGTAAGTAAATGACATTAAAATATTGGAGTTTATATAGTAATATTTTTATATTATATTTTTTGTTTAAAGGAAAAAAGATTATTATTTATTTGTATTTTCAATAAAGTAAGTATACAACGTCTTTGCACTAAAGACAGTGTGGTTTTATTTTATTTCATATGACTGAGGGGGTACTTATGGTCTGACAGCATGCCCAGGAGGTACACAAGACAAAAAAAGATTGGTAACCATTGACCTAGAGGCTCAAGCCTGTTGAACAAACTCAGAGATGTAGAGTAACTTCTGGGTTGATGAAACCAAACAAATACAAACTGAGTAACTTTAGGTTCATGTGTTGCTTGAAGCTGGTTCTGAACTTCCTCTGTTAACTCAGAGTTGAACCTGAAGCACAGACGACTGCAGCACTGATCAGACACTGGCACAGTTCAGCCAATAGGGTTCAGTCTAACAAGAAGGGGGCGGGGCTATCACAGCAGGACACAGGTAGAGCTGATTGCAGTGGCGAAAAAAGTAACACTAGAAAAAAATTACAGTAGGTCCACAATGACGATAAAACTGATTTAAATATAAAAACTCATAACCTCCATCTGTTTCGTGAGTTTAAGTAAAGCCTTTTGTCTATAAAAGTCAACAATAAAAAGAAATAATTTTACTTAAATACTCAAACAGCTTTGACAGGTTCTGTTAATGCGAAAAGAACTGAGGCACAGAACAAAAGGTGAGGAGAAGCTGTGTCTTGTGTCATTTTGCTCACAGCTGATTGGTCCATGTTGGTTTCTCAGACTCTAAACCAGACCTGACCCTGCTCCAGACCCGGGTCCAGCTGTGCGGAGTCTGTTACCATGACGATTAACGCAGCTCTAAACCAAACCTGTTTCTGGAGACAGAAAACTCAGAGTTTCCTCAAAGTTAACCTAAACTTACCCTGAACTAAAACTAAACCAGCTCCTAGCAGCAGGCCTCGAGTTGTTGTGTGTAATACTCATCAGACAGTGTCCTAACATTATGTTTCCTGTTGAAAACTTTGGTAAAGAGGAGGAACTTTCAGTCGAAAATTTGGATTTGATTGGATAAAGCACCAGCTACTGACCGGCTACTAGAGATGTAACGATGCACTGAAGTCAGGATTCAATTTGATTCACGATTTTATGTTCACGATTACAATTTTTTATGATTTTTATTTGCAGATTTAGTTGCAGTATAATTATGACCAAAAGGATTTTTTTACATAGCCTATTTGTGTCTCTTTATCAAACTTAAATTGTTGTACATTTCTTATTAACTGAAATTGATTTTAAAAAGTAGATATTAAAACAGTGACATGTAAAAATAAAAAAATAAAATAATTTGTTAACCACTTTTATTAACATCTTTTTACTCTCCTCCAAAAACAAATACACTTTAGTAGCAAGCAATGCATAGAGAAGCATCATGAATTTGTCCCTCAGTAATTTATAAAGTCTATAAAAATATATAAAAATATCAGTGAGGAAAGACACATCCTCAGCAAAGACTCCATGGAAACGCTTCGGGGGAGGGGCCACTGAAACTTCAGATAAACTTTAGCTGTTGTTAGCCACTTAGCTTTCCTTTAGCTCGCTGCTAACAAGCTACTTTCTGAACGATGGCAAACGGAGCAAACAGGTGCAGCCTAAATAAAACCTTCAGATGTGTCTTTTTTACCGTTCACCTGGGGCTTATTGTTGTTTTTCCCTGTGCGCTGTGTGTGCACTCCTCCGTCTGTGCGAGAGCCACTCCAAGAAATTAAGCTCTTTTCACGTTCCCAGCATGTCGGGCTAATGATTTTACAAGTCCTGTAAACTAAAACTTTATATAAATTATAGTTTCTCTTCTGTAAAATGGTCAGGTAATGATGTCTAGCGCGAAACATGCGAGCCAGAGTACGCACCATTATACTTTGGTGGACTGCACGCTGTTTAAAGAGACATCGCAATTAATTTTTTTCCGAACCGATTAAAAATTTCTCTCTCATGCATCGATTTTTTGTGGATTTGCGAAGAATCGTTACATCCCTACCGGCTACTATGAATTATTTCAGCGATTCATGTGACGAAGACAAACAACAAGCAGCTACGATAAAACAATGCCATAAAAATGCTGTTGGAGGACATTTGTGTTTATAAGTCCCACTAAGAGCCCCGTTGCTGTCGGCAAACCTAAAACCTGCCACCACACCCCTGGCCTGACCCATCAGCGCGTATATCAGTCACTCTGGTACCTGCTTGAGGATCCCGGCTGCCATCTCGTGTCCACAGTCGAAGATGATGTGGAACTCCTTGCCCCTCTTCATCTCCTTCAGCAGCGGTTTGGCGTCTTTAGTCTCGGCCGGGAGCTGCCGTATCTTCAGCCGGATGTTGTACCGCGACGGTGCCTTTATGAGCTCCTGCAATCGTATCAGACCTGGGGACGAGACCAGAAAAAAAAAAAAAAAAAACTGTATCAGGTGTGTGGACAAGACCTGTGCAGACGTTTTAGTGAGGTGTGGAAAATGTTGTTGCTTTAATGAATACAGATTTATTTGTTATGAAAACTTGTAGCAGTAGTTAAGGGCAAAAAACAGAATTATTCATTTTGGTGTTTGTGTTTTAGGAGAGTCTGTATCATTTTGAGATGCAGACCAAAAATACTAACTTCTCTCATGAAGGCGGACCACGTAACTTTGCTTGTTTCTTCACTGTTTTGGATGCATTTTTTCCTTACGGAGCTTCCCTCATATTTCAAAGTAAAGCACTTCGCTCAACTAGAATCTCTCTCATGCAAACATTTCCTTTGCCTTCTGATTTTAGAAATAAATCCATGGCAGGCTTGTTGTTATGGCTAACCAGGATGTGTCGCTTTCTTGCTGTTTTTTTTCGCCAGGATTTCAATCAATCTTTATTTCTCTAGCACCTTACAGCAACCAGAGCTGACCAAAGTGCTGTACAACATTAAAAACGAGATAATACTCAATAAACATAATGCAAACAGGTCCTCAAAGCACATTACAGCATTAAATAAAAGAGCAGTGTCAGGATACACAAAAGGAAGGTGCAGGGGTCTGTAACTACTCATCTAGCCACTGGACTGACTCCCAAACTGTTTAATTTAAGTACAAGACTTACTTTAATCCTCTTTTAAAGAACAAAAAACAGACTGAAAAACAGACCTGGACTAGTATTTTGTTTCATTCACACATTTGAATAATCCTGTTTGTGGAGGTCATCCCCTTCTTAACCCTCCTAAACCCCTAAGACATTTTTTGATGTTTTGCACCTGTTTTTTGAGGATAACCTTTGCTGTGTTGATTCAAATGGCATAGATTTTTCCTCAGGTGTGTATTTTTGGATGGATTTTCAGATTCCAGGTTTTTTTTTTTTAAATCCTGTTAGAAAGGTGTCTAAAAAATAGTCACAACTTTACCCCTAAGACATTTTTTTATTCATTAAAATGACATTTTTATAATACACTGTCACTGCAATATAATTTCACATTTTTATGAAGTATTTCATGGATTCATGATAGTGAGGGATTGGAATTTTAGTTTTGTTTTTACTAGGTGGCGCCATTTCCCCCATATATGGTAGACAGAGGTATAAATGTGGAGATGGCCACATTAGTGTTTGTATAAATGATCAAGCCTACAAGGCAAATAAAAAACATTTCTTTAACTAAAATGATTTGGGTGTGTTTTAGGGTTGTCATAAATTGGTGTGAAAGTTGTAAGAAGTGAAATAGTAATGCAATTGTGTCCAAAACTATTCCAAAAAGCCTGAAAAAAGGACAACGTGTCCCCTTTATAAAAACAAAAAACAAAAAACCCTGTCTAACGCTTTAGCACAGTACTGTAAAATTCATCTCAGTGTTTTAATAATAATTTAAAGCAAGCCTAAATGTGTTGCAGTCCCGCTCCGGTGGGGACAAAGCTGCTCCTAAATGGAAAGCTACACTTATTCATTTATATCATTTCGCAGTAATTGAGGTAACAACTGCTCCTGATTCATTCTCCGGAGCGGGTTATAATTAGAGTAAGAATAAGAAAGCTGCAGGGATTTATCTGTGTTGTCACTCGGTTTGTAATGAAATCCATTTCTCTTCTGCTCTGCTTTCATTCTGATCCGCCCAAACACAAATGGACTTGGCTCCTTCAGGAAGTGAGCAGACAGTGAAGACAGCAGAGGAAGATACGCCCTTGAGATTTTTTTGGAATAGTTTGAGTAGTTACGTGTTCAAGCGTGTATTGTTGTGTAATGCAGAGAACATATGCAGAGAAACGTGCAAAATAACTTCAGACATAAAAATGCAATGTCCTGTCCCGTAAATTATTGATAAAAAAAGAGTAAACTGCACAGAGATACAGCTCAATTGGTAGAGCATATGACAGTGTTTCCCAACCAGTGGTACAGGGACCCCTAGGGGTATGAGAAATTATTAGATGATTTATTAAAACAATAATAATAGCTTGTTTCAAAGGGTAATTATTTAAATGATTTTGCTTTTTATTTGTGGTAAATTTATTATGCATTTAAGATAATCCTTAATATTATTTGTAAGATTTTTATTTTGAACATAAAATATAGTCAAATAAGTATTGTCATTTGCATTTATATTTATTTCATCGTGAATTTAAGTTTTAAAATGAATTACATTGATTTATTAGAGTTTATATTGTGATATTTTTATATTATATTTTTTGTTTAAAGGAAAACAGGTTATTATTATTATTTATTTGTATGTTTATTTGTATGTTTTATTTGTATGACAGTGTGTTTTTATTTTATTTCATATGACTGAGGGGGTACTCATTTTCTGACAGAAGTCCCAGGAGAAGCACAAGACAAAAAAGTTTGGAAACCACTGACCTAGAGGCTTCAAATTCAGTCGTCAGAGGCCTAATGCTGGGAACTGGTTGAACAAACTTTCAAAATTTAAAAATGTGTTATTCTATTTACAATAAAATCAGGTTTTGTTTATACTTTTTGAATAATCATCAACATTTATGAGTGGGGGGTACTAATAGTATGAAAAAAAGCCCAACCTGCTGCTTAAAGAATAGTTTATGTACAGACTGGCTGTAGCTGCCTCCCATTTTGTTGAAGCAACTGTGGAACTGTGATGTTGGGCTCTGTATAAATAAATATAGCCTTGTCTTCTGTTGCTCGTATAGCAGTAGACTGGGAATGACCTTGCAGAAAATTACTCCACTCCAGGGTTGCCAAGGCTGCAGTCTTCCTGTGGAATTGGGCAACTTTTTAAGTGAAAAAAAATTGTCCGCGGGTTTTTTTGTAAACCTTAGGTTATTTCTTCACATTTTAATGACAAATCTTTAAAATCCAGAATCACACTGAAACCAGGCTAAATCAGCTCATCTCTGTGTCTGTTCCATGGGTCTTTGGTGGTTTATAAGTTGCTGTTGGGCGGATTTTGACATTCAGACCTGGCAACCCTGCTCCACTCGTAAAAACAGATCAATGCGTATCACAGACAAATATTCAGGTTGCATTAAAAAGGGCCAGTTGTCATTACCTCACCTCTACTTAAGCGTGTCTTATCCAGTTCTCCTCCACTCTTCCTCTGTCATTCTCTCATTATTACCCACAAAGGCTCTAAATAGCTTCATTTCAGCTTCACCGAGCCTCTCAAATCCGCTCCGAACTCAACAAAGACACTTGTCAATATCTCGCATTATGTCACGTTCGTTGTTCATCTCGGACGCTGCCTCCTCCGCCATCGATCCTCTCCTCTCTCCACTCTTCGCTCACTTCACCGTTTGACCAAAAAAACCTGAAGTCAAAGAGGGAAAAAATCGACCGCAACAACCAACAAAGCCTCAACGCCCTAATTCTGACAGATAAGCCACTACCGTTTGATTCAATAAATATCTCTGCACTCAGAAGCAGATCGATCACTTCCATGTCATGGCTGAAGATTATGGAAATGTCACCGATGGCAGAACATTTCAGGAAAAAGAAGAGGAGCGAGGACATACAAAGCAATGAAATGTGCCACCATTTACTGATTATCTGCAGATTTAATTGACTTTATAGGAAGTTGTAGCTTGAGTCCTGGTTTAGTAAAGATTTAGTCCTGGCTTAGAGTTGGCTTTGACCTGAATTAGTCTAGGTTCTGTCCTAGTTGAGACTTGGTTCAGGCCTGGTTTAGTCCTGTCTTAGATCTGGTTTAGTCACATGTATATTCTCATTTAGTCGTGGTTCAGTCTAATTTTAATCCTGGTTTAGTCTAGTTTTAGTAAAGATTTAGTCCAGGCTTAGTGTTGGCTTTGACCTGGATTTTAGGTTTAGGCCTGGTTTAGTCCTAGCTTAAACCTAGTTTAGTCAGCGGTCCTGATTTAGTTCTAGTTGAGCCAAATTTTAGACCTGGTTTAGGTCATACTTAGTCCTGGTTTAGTCCTGGCTTAGAGTTGGCTTTGACCTGAATTAGTCTAGGTTCTGTCCTGGTTTAGACTTGGTTCAGTCCTGTCTTAGATCTGGTTTAGTCACAGGAGCTTCTCATTTAGTCCTGATTTAGTCCTAGTTGAGCCAAATTTTAGTCCTGGTTTAGGTCCCGCTTAGTCCTGTTTAGTCCTGGCTTAGAGTCTAGCTTCAGTCCTGGTTTAGGCCTGGTTTTGCCCTGGCTTGAACCTGGTTTAATCCCGGTTTATAGTCCAGCTTTAGTCCTTGTTATGTACTGGTTTCATCCTAGATTAGTCCTGGTTATATGCTGGTTTAGTCAAGTTTTAGTTCTTGTTAAATTCTGGTTTAGTCTTGGTTTAGTCCCATTTACTTTAAGTCAGGTTTTTGTCCTTGTCCTTCCAGATTTAGTCCTGGTTTAGTCCTTATTTAAAAATGCTCATTTTAGTCCATTAAAGATGATATTTCCAGAATCAAATATTTTTACTCTACCACCAGACTATAAAAGTTAACTTGACTTTATCCTTGGTGAAAGATTCAGGTCTGTGGTGTGCTTTTAATACCGATAAATGTTTTTTGAGTCTAAAACAAAATCATTAAAACCAGCTTTAGGGACAGAGTTTCTAATACAATAATTCCCGTCCCATCACAGAGTCAGGGTTGTTCATCTCCAAAACCTCCATCAAGAGCAGCACTTGGTAAAAGAAAAGCCACAATTTGTTTAACACCAGCTCATCCCTGTGGCTCTAAACCACATTTTTCCCATCATCCTCCTCTGCACCTGCGTGTTATAACCAGCTCAGCAGTCCCCGTCCCAGCTTCTGCCCACAGCCCTGTCCCCAGCTGTTTGTCCTCCGGCGTGTGTTTTTGTTTGTTTACGTCCTGTTTCCAGACGAGTGCAGCGCTCTGTGGGGATCAGGAGCCGGAGCTGTGGCTGCTCTTCTTCACCGGTTTTTATTAAATCAGTCCCACACTGATGATGATGATGATGTCCCACAATGATGATGATGTCCCCAGAGCGTTGACCTGTGAGCCTGTGGCACAGGCCGTTTAACCACACACAGAGAGAGAGAGGGACTGCTGCACGGCTGGAGTCCACAGCTGGTCACAGTCCACTACTGCAGTATGTGTGCATTTAAGAAAACAAGCAATAGGTCACTGAATACACAAATAATAATGGCTGGAGTCAAGATTAATCAAGTGCAAGACAAGACCAAGACTTTAAGGGCTGATTTAAGACCAAGACCAAGACATACCAGGTTTTAAGTACAGTCTAAGAAAAAATCAGCAACATTTACAGTAAAATATTGACTGCTGTTGTTGCCAAAATTAAAACAAAATTTAAAAAAAATATATCTGGTGACTTTTACAATAAACAAAGCACTTTTTCTGCTTTGTCTATGAATTACTGATATGTGGACTCCTCTGTTGTTTACCTTGGGCTCCCATTCAAGCTATAGTTAACCTGTTTGTGATTGGCTCCTGGCAGCCTCCAACCTCCTCATTTTTTTGTTATTCTAATGTTATCTCCTCAAAATGATTGGTTCTTGGCACTGCTCTAACATAGCCTTTTTAGTAAAGAAGAGGTTCTCTTTTGTGGTGATTGGTTTATAGCGATGCTATACTTTGCAATGTAAGGTATTTAAACATTTGTAAGCGGAACCTGAGCTCAGAATAAACCTGCCTCAATCTTTTTCTACCTCGGCCTCATTCTTCAATCCTCTCAATCTGCCTGATAACACTTACTGTCCCTTATCTGCATAAAAATATTGTTTTATGGTACTTTAACAGAAAAAATGAAGGTAATTTATAGTAAAGTTTTATATTGTTACCAGATTTTTTCTCAGTAAAACTCTGGTAACCACAGCTGCCAGTAATTTACTGTAAATTTTACAGTGTAGGGATGCACCGAATCATATTTTTTTTGTCCTGATACAGATATCAATACCTGGGCTTTGTGCATCAGTTGTTTTTTACTTCTGTGGCTAAAACCCACTGGAGATCAAACCCAAGTCCTATAAGTCTCCTCAAAACTGTTGAATAAAATGTTTCATTTTATTCATTGCTTATTTCCATTAACACAACTCATTGTCAGCCTGCAACCGAGGCTATGTATCTATATCTGGAGTCCTTACAGTCACTAACTAGGGCTGCACAATTGATCGAAATCAAATCAAAATCGCAATTTTATTTGTCACAATTATCAAATCACAAAGGCTGGAATTACTTTTGTGATTTAATGTCCACTGCAGAAAACAAATCATCCCATGTCTGCAGGGTCTTCATCTGTAGAAATCATGCTCCAGCTGTAGTTTAGACCTCTACAGATCTGATCTGAAAAGCCTGTGATTTCTTATATTCGTTGAGCAGGGAATATTTCAGTCTTCTCTCAAGTGTCATTGCTCCATCATATGCTTAAATTATAGACTGTAAACTGTACATTAAAATATATATCACAAATCTAATCACAACCGCAATATCTGTCAGAAAAAACGCAATTAGATATTTTTTCAATATCGTTCAGCCCCAGTGCTAACACTTCGGCCCAGAGTGTACCTGGGAGCAGCAATGATTAAAACATTAAACATTAAAACATTATTTGATTAAAATCAAATCAATCCCCAGAAACCTAGAAGGTCTCCCAAACAAGGTCTCATTGCTGGATGCAGTTTTCAGTCATGCCCAGGACTGGTGCATGGGGTGAGGTGGCAGGATCAAGCACTGAGCGAGGAGCTGCTGAGAGGGACCAGGCTGAAGGACATTCTGGAGAAACTGCGGCTCCGGACGTTTGGGCATCATGTAGCGAGGGCGGAGGAGAACAATGCGCTAAGAGCTGCTTTGAATTATGAGGCAAAGGGACAACAAGCGCCAAAAAGGCTGAAGAAAAGGTGGAGAAGTTTGATTGCAGAGGACATGGCGAGATGGTGCCATCCCAACTCACATTCAACTGATCTCTCTGACAGTGATGGGTCTTAAACAGGAGATGGACATCAGTTTAGTTCAAACAGGAACAGGAAGTAAAAAAGAAGACGGCTCTTTTGGCTCCTAAATGGCTCTTCATTTTACCAACTATGCCTTTTATATTTCATCCAAATTTAGCCCAGTTTTGACAAATGAGTTGTATTGTGCCCTCGTGTATAAGTCAAAAACATGGATTGAGCTAAAGTATTCAAAAGTTCTGATGCTCTGAAACTGCCCAATATAAACACACCTATAATTAAGCAGAGAATAAACAGGACAGATGCTGACTTTTTGTTTTAAAAAGACACACCCCTTACAAAAAGCAGGGCTTGATTTAGTAAAAAGTAAAACACCAACAACAGCTGACCTCAAAACAAAAAAAACTTATTACAACTATATAACCTTATCACAAATAAATAACAGAAATATATTGCAATGTGCAAACAGATTCAGGTGTCTCTCTCTGAGCTAACTGTAACTTTTTACTTATTTTTCAGGGCAGATTGGCCTTGAGAAAGACCAAGTGCCTCAGCTTAGAGGCTTCTTCTCTCTTTCATCGTCTGCCCTGTTTTTTGAAAAGATCCTTTCAGGAAAAAAAAAAAAAAAGCTCACAAATGAGAGTCGGCTCTCACCGTTCACTTTAAAGAGCTGGCTCTTTGTATCGACTCATTCTCGATCGATCCATCACTAACAGGAAGAAAATTCAGGTTTTGTGATGGTAAACCTGAGAAAAGGTTGTAATTTGAAATGTGTCCAAAAACATTATGGTCTGTGGCATATATAATCGTAAAAACCATTGACTCGTTTGACCATTGTCCAATTATTGGTACATCCACATCTTGGAAATAAGAACAGTATGATCAGTATCTAGTGTATTATTTATATTAATGTCCACAATGTCTTAAATTAAATATCAGGTTACTCAAGTTAAAGTTGTGAACTGTAATGTAATGCGTTTTTGCTCATCCGTCCTGATTGGAGCGTGCTCAGTGGCTCCTTTCTCAGCGCACACTCTGGCAGTACTCCTGCTGTATACTTTAGCCCTATAGTCCCAGGACCGCAGCAGTAATCTGTTTCAATTTGAGGTGCGCCTCGGTCTCCACACCAGCAGTCCCAGTCCATCATACGCTCCACTACCACTCAACAGCCTGTTTAGAGAAGGACTCACCGACGCCTCACTTTTCACAGCGCTAATCCCGGCTTCACGCAGACAGAATGCTAATGACGGCCGCAGCGGGCTCCTATTCATATCCCAGGTTTGTTCACAACTCTATCTCGTAAAAGGCATTTCCTTTATAGTAAAATGTACATGTTTCCGGTGTCATGGATAAAAAAGCACCCCCTCGCAGGAGCACAGGTTTAAAGTGAAATTTCTCTGCTCTTTTGATGAATAATGTAATGAAAATGGAAGTATGTGTGCTGTTATTTGTTATTTAAATTGCTGTGTTGTATCGGAAATGGGAAAAAATGGACAAATGAAAGCGCACAGCCTGCTTGTTTCCTCCGTTTCTTGGCATAAAGTTTGCAATACCAGATAGCATACCTACAAAATCCAAAACGATCACACAGATTTGTCTTAATAGCCTACTTTACCAAGATTTAGACAGTGGTGGGACATAATTATACAACTTTAAAGCAGTGGGGAGGTGCAGAGAGGATGCTTTACTGATTCTAGCCCCAACAAAGCTCGCTGGAACATTCAGAACTTTAGAAATCCTTCTGTGACCAGTGCCATCAGCATGTTCTGCAACACCAGGGTTAAAGCAAAGGTCTTGAGAGAGCTCTCTGGTTTTAGCCGTCATGAGATGTTTCCTGTGTGACGCCTTTGTAAAGAGACGCCTTCATAGGTCAGACAAGGGGCAGGAGTGCTTTCTGATCATTGATAGATTTCAGATGGCGTCCTCTGTCCTCATGTGTTCAATGCTTTTGCCCCATGTCATTGTATTTTATTACACAGGACCAAATTTCTGAATGTGTATGTTCTGGTTTCTTTGCACCATATTTTCTGGACTACAAGTCGCTCTGGAGTATAAGTTGCATCGGTCAAAAAATGCGTCATGAAGAGGAAAAAAACATATATAAGTCGCACTGGACTATAAGTCACATTTATTTAAAAATGTATTTCACAAAATCCAAGACAAAGAACAGACATTTAATCTGGAAAGACAAGTTACACAACAACACACAGAACAACAGACTGAACTGGTGTCCAGTATGTTAACATAACACATTAACAGTTATTCAGCTACACAATAGCATAAAGAACAAACCTGGGAGGATGAATAGGCTAAATTAACATAACAAGCCTGCGAGTCCAAAGAAAGTTCCTGGTAAGGAAGTTTCCCGAGCTCTCCATCTTGTTCTACATCACTGACAGTAGCTGTCACAAGCCTAGAGCGTCCTCTTGCAACAGTAGATGGTAAAGTTTACTCCTTGATTCATGTTGAATTTGATATATAAGTCACACCTGACTATAAGTCTCAGGACCAGCCAAACTATGAAAAAAAGTGTGACTTATAGTCTGGAAAATAAGGTATTTACATAGTACTTGGGTTTTTACTAGTCTTATAGCACCCGAAACTGGTCTTGAGACCATTTTTGAGACACGGTCACATAGTGGTTAGCACTCCTGCCTCACAGCAAGAAGGTCCTGGGTTTGATTCCCGGACTGGGTGGGGCCTTTCTGTGTGGAGTTTGCATGTTGTCCTCATGTCTGGGTAGGTTTCCTCTGGGTGCTCTGGCTTCCCCCACCACCAAAAACATGTACCATTGTCCCCCATGGAGCCAGGACTCCATTGTAAAAGAGACTGTTAATCTCAGTGGGACTTTCCTGGTTAAATAAGGTCAAATATTTATTTATTTTTTATTATTATTATTTTTTACAGTCTTGGTCTCTGCTCAGTTTTACTCAGTCTTGGTTCTTACTCGGATGCAGCGGTCTCAGAGTTCTTATTCACCAAACATTTTAAAAAGTTGTTATTTTTCATAACTTTGGAATAATTAGTTTTCTGCATTAGAAGAACCAGGAAAAAGATCTATATCTGTTTGTAGAGTCTGTTGCATTAGATCATTAAAATAATCATTAATGTATCTGAGCCCCTCTGTGTTTGTTTGTTTGTTTTTTACTTTTCCCCTTTATTCAATGTTAGTTCACGCGGTTTGGTCTCGGCCTGGTCTCAGTTTCCCTTGGTCTCAAACCTTGAAAATCTTGGCCTTATCCTTATCTTGGTTCACTCTGGACTGGGACTGGTCTTGGCCTTGATTAGTACGGTTTTGACTACAACCCTAGTATAAAGTCCCTTAATGGTGGAGGGGACAAGCCCATTTAACGCCTTAAAAATGCAGACACCCAAAAACATCTGATAATTGTGAAAAAGTCTAAATATTACAGTGATGGAAATGTATAAGCTTCCTGTCTATAGTTGTCAGTGTTTTCTTGAAGCGAGACTTGAGAGATTTAAAGCGCTCTCTGTTGTGTGAGAGCAGGTTGTAAATATCACTGCATGCATATGAGCCTTTGTTGACTCAATGGTATTTCTAATCAAGCATTTCTTATCAAGGCTATGAAGAAGTTGTCATATCATAAGGACACAAAGTGAGTCTTGTAACGTGTGTAACATAAGCTCGCATCCAGTCTTTTATTTCTAATTAGCTTCAGCGGTTCTACAGTGACTTCATTTGTCATCGCTGTGCCAGAAAACAGTCGATGGCATTTCAATTGTTTAGTCTCTCGCCGGGTTCGATTTTAACTCTCAACGACTAAATGCCCTTTTGTTTGTTCGTGGTACAAATATGATTGATTACAACATCGAACAACCGCTGCATTTGTAATTAGGACAGAGCTGGGGAATTAAGCCTGGTTTTAACACAACAGTGGCACATTAGAGGATGAATCTTTTAGCATTAACATTATGCCTTTCAAAATATTTTTTAAACCAACCTTGGTCACCTCTAGCATTAACAGCATTGCACATTTTACAACCTTTAAAAAAAATATCTGACTAAAGGAAAACGTTTCCAATAAATGCTACACTGGTGCCATAAAGAAACAGCAGAGTGCAGCAGCAGAGCATCTTTTGAACAGAAACAGAGAAAAAAAAGCAGTTTCCTTCCCTAAAAGTGATGCTTGAAGCTTGATGTAAGATGGTATTTTACTACAAAATGAAAAATGCCTGTGAGGAATCAGTGGAAACAGAGCTGTACACCGTTTTTGGACAGGAAAATGAATAAAAGCAGACTGGATGTAAAGGGCTTGTTGATTGGTCAGTGCTTCCTGGAGTGGGCAAAGGTTCACGTTGAGCATTTTCAGCTCTTGAGAAAGGCAGCACTGCAGCATAGAGGATTACTCAAAAAGGTGTGAATGTAACAAAACACTACTACAGGTTTCTGATGAGGGAACATTATATTATGGTAAAAAGCTTAGCAGAAGAGGGGACCTTTAATCAAATTTTTTATCCTGGAAAGTCTGAAATATTGTTGATATTTTTTTGTCAGTGATAATGATGACAAATAAGAAATAAGACTTTTTGTTTTGTTTATTACAGTATACAGGTGTATATTTTTCATTATTTCATCTTGATATCGTATACAATATTTTGGCCCAGGTATAGTAGACTGCTGTGACACAAAAGACTTGATGAAACTAAAACCTATTATATGCATCTTTTTAATCCCAATTTTTAAGGTATTTTTATTTAATCTTTTGCAGTTTGTAAATCCCCTTCTGCATCACTTATTTAAAAAATAACTGAACGTATAGCCTTAAAGTGATGCAATATTTTAAAGATATCACTGTGCTAATGTATTCTGAAAAACATGAGTGACTGGAGGAGCTATTAAAGTAGTTTTCAAGGCATTATGTAAAATAAGTGCGCAAGTAAAATCTGAAGACCCTGGTGAGCCCTTGAAACTCATTTTATCAAATGACAACAACACTGCATTAAGAAATTGATAAAATTATAATACGACAATGTTGTTCAGTTCACGTTTACTTTGGTACAGTTTCTTTAACTTTTCACTCTGAGTTCTACCACAAAAAAAATATTTGGCTTTCCAAGTACAATCTTTAATTGATAAAAATGGATCTAAATCAGGATTAAACCAGGTCTAAACCTGAGATTAAAGTAGTGATTTCAGTTTAAACCTGACTAAACTGGGGCTGAACCGGAACAAAAGCAGGACAAAATCAGAACTAAACAAACAAGGACTAAACTTTAGTTCAAAAAAGCCTGCACACATAGACTAAATTTAGGACTAAACTCAGTCTAAACCAGAATAAAAACAGGACTAAACCAGGACTAAACAAACGCAGGCTGAGTTTTTGCACAAAATCCCTGCACACATGGATTGAATCTGGGTCTAAACTGGGTGTAAACGAAAATGAAAACAAGACTAAATCAGGACTAAACAGACAAGGATTGAGTTTCTGTTTAAAAAGGCCTGCACAAATGAACTAAATCTGGGTCTAAACCTGGCCCATACCAGGATTAAGCCCTAAACAACTAGAGCAGAACTAGACCAGGACAAAAACAGCATTCAACCCATGACCAAACTTGAACTAAACCAGTCTGTAATCATCTATTTTCATCCTCAAATTATTCAAGACACTCCTGAGTACCACTAGAAAAAGCCCACGTACCATCAGCCGCCCCCTACACCACAGTTTGAGAATCACTGGTGTAGCAGATTGCCTATAACGTCCCGGAGAACGCCCCTATGGAAAGACAATGACACGGACTTTCTCGTTTGACTACAATCGTAACTATCTTTGCTTTTAAAACCCAACCATCCTCATCCCACAGCCGTCTCCGACACCAGCTCCCTCTGCTGCACCTGCTCCATTTACCACCACAATATTCATCCGCACGCGCTCATAAACAAATGGACTGAATGTTTTGTTTGTCATTTCTGACTTTGGTCCAATCTCGGATGAGCACTCGACGATGCATGAGCCGTCTGGGGGTCTCTCTCTCTCTCTCTCTCTCGCTTTACGCTTAGTTAGTTAACGCGGATAAAAGCTTTTCGCCGACACTTCTGACTGGTCTCATCATAAACACATGTCTAAACCACCTCCGCTGGCTTCTACCTTTCACTCCAAATACTTCCTGCATCATTGGCTATACTTGTATAAAAAAATCCAGCCAAAAGAAGACAGAGAGTGGTTGTGAAAGGAGAGATAGTGTCAGCGCTGATCAGTATTGACGCTGTATAATGGAAGGAGACGGCTGGAGGATCCATATTTAGCTCTACATGAATATTTGATCGTCTCTAAGCGTTTATTAGGGCTGTCTGGGAGTCTCCTGAGCGTAAAACACATCAGCCAGCCTGTGATAAATATCCTTCAGGAGGGAGCGGCCCCTTCAAGCTTTCCCTTTTCAGGCCAGCAACAAGAGTCACGTTTTTACTACGAAGCTAAATCATTATCAGTCCCTCAAAGCTGAAATGGTTCCACGAGAGATACAATTATGAGAAGCAAAGGTGGGGAGTATTAGGTCCACACAATACATTGCAAATTTAATATACTGTGAGATGAGAGCAATAAGGTTTAGCCACACAGCAAGGAGGCTGTGGGTTTGATCCTCAGCCCTGCCAGCTATAATCTCTCTAAATGGAGTCTGCAGATCCTCTTTGTGTTACTGTAGGTTTTTTCCTCTTCCCCCCACCGTCCAACGACATGCATGTGTTAGGAGAATTGCTGACTTTACAATTTACATTTGCTTTAATAGAGGAGAGCTTTTAAACACAGCCTTAGTATGTGACAGTAGTAAGGGTGTAACAATATGCTTTTGCTATGATACAATACATTCGATATGATTCAAGAACGATATTGGCTAATTTGGAACGATACGATTTGATATGATTCAACACCTTCATATCGATAATTGATACAGCATCTTTTTGCCAAAAATCATAAAAGTTAACTCTCAAATGTAGCATTGCAGCCAGGCCATTATGTCCAGCAGACAGAGAGCGAAGAAAAACTCAATATATTATTTTATTTCATTAAAAACACAAAAATGACATTCAAAAAGCCGTATCTGGATTCATTTTAACATGCAAATTTCTAATATCAATATTTATGATATTACTGATCGATATCCCATGTATATCAATACACACTTTCTAGAAAACGATACGATTCGATATAGTTGTATCATAGGGGGGAAAAACCGATACATCAGACAGACAGCTGCTTCTTTGGAGTGAACTGGAAGAATGGCTCCTGTAGATGAGAGCCGACTCTTCAGTGGCTCTGCTAAAAATCAGCAACTTTTTTTTTGGGGGGAAAAGGGAAGAAATTGTCAAAAAATAAAAAGAAGTATAATTTGGCTGCTTTTTTTGATAGACAGCAAAGATGAGTACAGAATGTAACTATTTTGTGCTTGCATACTGCATAAAAATAAGACTTTAATGAAAACAGATTAAACAATGTTTAGCCATACAAATACCATTTATAATTGCTAAATTAGATCTAAATAAACTGCTCTGATTGAAACTAAATAAAGAGTCATTTGGGAGCCATAAAAGCCGGCTCTTCTATGAGAGCAGAGCCAAAAGAGCAGAATCTTTGACAAGAGCTGGACTTCCCATCACTATGACAGGTCACCGTATTTTTTTCCTTTTCTTTTTAGGTTTAAAAGAAGGCATGCATGCAGACATTCAGCAGCTTTTTTATTCCTCCTCCACTCCATCAGGCTTCACACTTACTTGGCCATAGACATTTGTACAAAAGGGATGCATTGTGCCAATTTAAGATATGTTCTGAGTCCCCAAATGAGACATTCAGCTGAATTGTTATTTTGAGATTTCCAACAAGGTCCTTTACTTCACAACAAGTCAGATACGCTCCAAGGTGTCATATATTAGTATTCTGAGGTGATTTTTTTTTATCATTTTATTTTTTACATTTGTTAATAAAATAAAAGCAGAAAAGTGAGTGGTGAGGTTGGAAATGCTGGCAGATTTTGTTGTTACAGCACCTGAGATGTCATTAGAAAAATCAGGTAGCTCAGCATTAAATTTGTAGTACTTTTTGAAATAGTGTTGGACACCTTTGCATTAGTATTTCACATTTTATAACAAAATAATGTATATGTAGGGAAAACATCTTTTTGGGAGATGTTACTTTGATTTTGCAGAGAACGCCTGGATTAGGTGTCTGTCGCCTGCTGCTGGCAACAGTGGGGACTGGACAGAGCATAAAAAATGGCTTTTTAGCACAGCTATTAGCAACATGATGCTAACAGATTGACTGCTTTGTAGTGAGGGTGGTTTAAGCACTGAAAAGAGCAGTCCAGTGACGGTGTATGGGCTTTAGAAACACACAGGAGCACTTCCTGGTTTCACGTTTCTACGTAGAGCTGTGAGACCAGGTGTAAACAAATGTGACTGAAACGCAATACTACTCCAGGTCTGTTTTTGAGGTACAAACAACATTATGACATGCTTAAAAGCTAAAAAAAAAAAAAAAAAGTTGGTTTAGCAGAAAAGGGGACCTTTGATTGCTAGCAGCCTAACTCTTAAGACACATTTGCTTTTTTGTTTTTATTCCAAAACCTTGTACATAAGCCTGAAATTCCCATATATTTTGTAATATTTTATCCCTAACCCTGTGGACAAACCAGTCGCTAGGACTCTAAAGCTATTTTCCTAGAAAGCTACACTGCTGCATGATGAGCCCACGTCTCACTGAGCTGCAGACTCCCAGCGGTCAAGGTTAACGCGACCCTGAATGCATCGCGCTGATATTTATGTTCACTTAAACGCACCAAACGCGTCTCCGTAAAAGATTAAAAGCAGCGCGGCGGTCAGAGGTTTCTAATAGTTGTTGGGGAAGCGTGCGTTCATTCAGCACATACATGCCGCTCCTCTCCGACTATAAATAAAGCCGTGAATGTGGGCCAGTTGCGACTAAATCACGGTGTAAAAATGAGCTCGCTGACGGAGGCAACGCTTCATTTTTTCTGCAATTAACTCTGCCCTGCGTATATATAGTTTTATGTACTTTGTTCCTCTGCCACAAAATGAGTTCAGAGTGATTAATAAGAGGCTAGCGGCGAATACAAGTTTAGTTGCTATGTATTATTTAAAGGCAAATCACATGCGTATAAAGGCCATTGTAATTTAGAGCAGTGATTCTAAAACTTTAAACAAAGCAGCTGGGATAGGCTAGAGCACTCTATGGCCCACTGTGGGTAAGCAGAAGATATGAATTAATAAAGAAAAAAGCCTAGATGTGGTTAATCATCTGTTTAATCCAAATTCTGTTGAATAATATGCATCACTGTTCCTTTCAAATGTAATAAAATTCAAGAGAAGTGGTCCTAAAGTGCTGTGGATTTAGTAGTTTGAGGCACAGTCCTGGTTTAGACCTGGTGTTTAGTCCAGTGTTAGTCCACATTTTGATCTGTTTTTATACTGGTTACGCCCTGGTTTAGTTCCAGTTTAGTCCTGTGTTAGTCCTGGTTTATGGTAAGGTATGTAAGGTAAACTTTATTGTCCCCATAGGGAAATTTGTTCTCTGCATTTGACTCCATAGTCTCTGCATCCTTCAGTGCCGCTGGGGCCAGGACCAGTGCCCAGGGACCTCTCCAGATCTCAGAAGGATCCTGGTCAGGAGTACCCAGCTGCAGGATGAGCCTACTGTGCATGTTTTAAAATTTTTATTTATTTATTTTTTTATTTACGAAGTTGGTCCTGTTTGAATCCAAGATCTCTTTACAAGCAAGACCTGGCCATGACGGGCAGCAGCTCGGGTGACCACCTTAAAAAGTACCAAAAGTGGGACAAGTTGAGCAATTTGATGAGACAAGGTGGGGCAACTCGAGAAACAGATCTTTTGATATACAAATCTAACTTACCAACTTACTGAGACACAAGTTGTTTCAGTTTGTTATCCCAAAAACGCACATTTTGCAAAGTAATGTCTTGTACTGAGACGTTCTATTGAGACTAAAAAAAGATGTAACAGAAAAAAATTTAAGTTTTGAGCACCAACACAGCTCCAGGAGAGGCCTGTCCTGAAAAACAGGGGCTGCAACTCACCAGCCATATATTCAACCTATCAACGGAGGATGCCCACAAATAATTATTCTACATTTTACACAAGAAATACCGACCATACCTCTTTCTTCTTAACTTGAGTCTCACTTTTTGTAAGATCCACTGAGCATTAATAAAAAAGTGGGACATCATCTTAATCAGTGGGACAGAGGGACAGATGCTTAAATGGCTGTGGTACAACCAAAAGTGGGACAGGTGGTCATCCAGCAGCAGCACAAGGTTACAATGATAAATCACACGTCACATAAATTCACTTAAAATCACTTAAAACACACAGACAGATGATTTGAACTGGACTGACCTCACCGGAGCCTGTTCAGAGAGACGTTTCCCTTCATCTTTAATCATTCTCCTGGAGATTCAATATGGATGAAGCAGAATAGCTAAAAGCAGTCTTTCCCATTTCAGTCTGAGCTGTGAGGGAGACCAGAGCAGCCAGAGAAAACCCACCCAGACACAGGGAGAACAGGCAAACTCCACACAGATAGGCCCCCAGGGGACCATGGAATTGAACCTGGGCCTTCTTGCTGTGAGGCGACAGTGCTAACCACTTTGTCACCTTGGATTTGTCCTAGTTTAGAAAAGATTTCAGCTCATTTTAGCCAATTAAAGATGGCAAATATTCCCTGAGGTGGTAGTCGGTGTGAAACCTTTAAGAATCATTGTCATAAAGTGTACTCTGCATGGTTTGCTGTGGTTACACAAATACTTTTTACCCTTTATTTAAATATATTTCTGCATATTTTGTCTATCAGTGTCAACTACTCTTAACCTAGGCTGCATAGAGCTTTAGAAAGACATGCAACTTTCCACAAGAAAGTGTTTTTTTTGGAAGTGTTTTGATTTTCAGCAGATCTCACTACACCCATGTCCCAGAATACACTATGTGAGAATTTAATTGACTGTCAAATACTACAATACTACTACAGTAGGCGCCTTGATATATTTCAAACACGGAAATAGTTTGCAAAGTTCACATTTATCGAATACCAGAGATGATAGTTAAACTAAAGCTTTAACTTTCAATATTTCATGAGTATGACTCTTAGTTTTAAATATATGTCATATTTGATCACATCTGTCCGATCCTCCATCTCGAACACCTGTGTGTGCGCGGGTTTGAGAGACAGTCTTGTTCATTAGGCCTCCTCTCAGTGACATCTGGTTTGGACGTGTTTCTTCACACTTCGTCAACGGTCGATGCAGAAGCTGTTTTCATTAGTTTATTGTCACCGTCAACACCACACGGCAGCTGAAGACAAACTGATGTCACATAAGCTCAACGATTTTATTTTAAGAGCGCCATCCATAGCAAATCTGTGTATTATTAATATTTTTATACTGAATCTATAGCTACAACTTTCTCTGCTTTTTCCAGTTTGAAGCAGCTATGGGCCAGGAGCAGATTCCAGATTACTAAAGTACAAATTTATCGGAAATCAGTCTGATTTCAATGAACCAGTAGCACTTGTCTCTTCACTGACTAACCTGAACTGCTAACACACTAAAATGAAACATGATTAAACTACACTGACTCATTTTTACGATTGCACAATGCTGGACACACTCTGAACTAGGCCTGGAGAGCACAAAACACTTTGCTAGAGAGATGGCTTTAAAGTCTGAATCAACCATATGTCAACAAAGAATGGGATCAGGCACAGGGAAAAAACAAGAAAAATATTTGAGAAAAATATTGAGTTTGTGGTTTGAGAAGAAGAAAATGGAATTCCAGACTTTGATTATTGAATTTGGTCACATTACATCCCTAACTCGGTCATGTTGTACAGTTTACAGACAGTGGCTTGGAGGAACAGACAGGAGGAAGAGCTGGAGGTTGCAAAGCTGAAGATGTTGAGGTTCTTTTTGGGAGGATGAATAGGGACAGCTCATGTTTTTGGAGATAAAGTTTCCAGACTGAGATGGTTTGGACATGTACAGAGAAGGGATAGTGAATATATGAGTAGATTGATGGAGAAATGGCAGGTGAGGTCTAGACCAAAGAGAAGATTATGGATGTAGTAAAAGAGGACATGAAGTTGGTTGGTGAACAGAACAGACAAAAAAGGAAACAGGATCATACCACAGTCATGAAAGAACAGAAATGAAACTTTTGCATATGGAGCAGGTAATAGAGAAAAAACACAGGCAAAAACCCATCTGTCCACAAACACTTAGCCTGGCGAGCAAGCCTTTCCTACTTTCTTGGCCAAACACAGCCGTTTATCTGCAGCTAAAGTTAGCAGCTGGCTACCAAGCTAATTTAATAACTTCTCTGACCTGATTAGCAGTGTTTAGTGCTTTTCTTCGTCACCTGTTGATTCTGCTGAAGTCTGTCTTGTTCAGTCGTCTGTGTTTTTTGTCTTCATCTTGTTTCCATTTTAACAACAGCAAAGTCCTGTTGACGTCCGACTTAATGACCATCTTCAAACAAATCTACATTACATTACATTAAGTCTTTGTACAAGTGGCTTCTGTTGTGGTTCTCGTTCAGGAATCAGTACAGAGTTGCTCAAAATAAGCCGTATTCTGGACCAAACAGCAGACGACAGACAAAAACAGCAAACCGCCATTTTGTTTGGGTCACTGGTGCACTGCTTACGTCCCATCCTTCCTTTCTCTGATTGGTTAGATTGTTCCACCCATAGAAATGAAATTTAAGCGAAGGGGCACCAGACTGACTTCTTTGTATAGAATAGAAAAAGAGCTTGTCTGTCCAGGCTAACAAAAACTAGCAGTCACATATATGTTTGAACCGGTTTTGAGCCATTATTCCCCACTCTAGCATTTCATATTATGGGATGTTATTGTTGAGTTACACACAGAGAGAGAACTGCTGCAGCTGCTGCTGAGAATGTACTGGAGGAACTATTGCACAAACATCTAAGAGAGACACAGCACACGGTTCACAGAGGACTGACGGATGCCTGCTGCGGAGGAGGGTATGTGAGCTCCATGTGAATGAGGAAACACTACAGTGCCGGCCCTATCCCGTGACTGACACTGCTCACGCCGAGGCTGGATGTGCGCTGCATCTCAGAGAGCTCCTGTACGTGTCCTGTGAGGTGTGCAGCGGCCGACCTGTTGTTGTTGTTTACTCGAGCCCGCAGCATGCAATCACTGTGTGTCATGTGTGGGAGCCATTAGGGGAGAAGGCTGCGGAGGCAAAGGCATTATTTATAGATGTGAGGTGAGATCTGGGCAGTTTTCAAAACTAAAAGGCAGAATAACAGTTGTGGAAATAGGTTATTCATGATTTTGTCTCATGTAGGACTAGCAATAGATTAACCTATTATTTGAACAATATAGGCTACTTCTCCAGACCATGATCCAAGAGCCACGGTGGGTTTGGAAGGACAGGTCAAATTTCCATATACTGGAACAATAAAGTCTACCTTGACATTAACATTAACCAAATGAGCCATAACTATGTGACCAATACATACTACTACTGTATAGGGCCTGGGTACTGTACAGATTTTGTCAATACCAGTACTTAAACGATACTGGTACCTGAGCGATACTTTTTCTTATCCCTATGGTGAGCTAATGCATCTTCTACAATCATAAAACACAAATGTTTGAAGCAAAATTCATAGCTGTAAGTTAAAACCAGTAGTTTGTATGATTTATTCTGTGTTATTTATTTGATTCATGCAAAGGTCCCACTATTGAAACTTGGCATTAAATAAAAGATACTTTTTCATTACCAGTAGTATTGTAACTTTTCTTTCGATATCACAAAGGTATCATTTAACGATACCCAGCCCTACTACTGTAACGAAATAGATTTGTCTTTCCTTTAAATATATTGCAAGCCTTGGAAAATCAAGTGGAGGGAACCTTTACTTCGTGGTAGTATTCCTACAACAACCGTAAACCAAACCTTTACCTTAGATCTAAATATTAGCAAGATATTTCAAAATTTGGACAGTTTCTCCTAGCATCACCTCTGTGGAAATATTTTATAATAGACCAAATAGTTAAATAGACCAAAATAGAGCCGGTGGGACAAACCTGGCCCTTCAAGGGGTTTGATTCAGCGATAAGGCTCCCATTGGGCACTGAATAGACTGTCAGCAGTTGGCAAAATCTCATTACAGGCAAAAGATGATGATGTTTGGCCCTTGACTCACCAATACCTTTCCATTTTGGCCCCCATAGAAAAAAGGTCTGACCACCCCTGTTCTAAAGCATAAAAACAACTTTAAATATAACAAATTTTGCAGTAGTCCACATCATTTAAAGGTCCCCTATTCTGCAAATTTTTTTTTTATTTTTTAGCTTTTAACCATGTTATAATGTTCCCACCTCAAAAACATACTTGGAGTAGCATTTTGTTTAATTCACACGTTTGAGTGATCCTGTATAATCGCTGTAAAAACGCTCAGTCTCACAATTCTTCGTACACACATGAAACCAGGAAGTGCTCCTGCGCGTTTCTAAAGCCCATACACCGTCATCGGACTCATTCTGATCATTTCAGCCTTAAACCGCTGTCACTACGAAGCAGTTAGCTCATTTATCTATCTGTTAGCTTCATGTTTATGTGCTAGTTAGCAATTACATCAGATGTCCAAATTAATCTTAAAAAGCGTAAAATGTCCCTTTTAACCTCTGTAGTATTGCTCCTGTCTGCTTCTCTGTGTACGATCTACTATAGGGAATTAAAACGAGTCAAGGAACATCTAGAATCTGTATCTAGAAGAATCAAGATGCTAAATAACAGGGATGCCCTGATCAGCTTTTTTTGGCTCCCGATCCAATTATTTCATGTTTGGTTTTGGCCGATCCGAGTCCCGATATTGATATTTTTCATTATAATTTTTTAGCATTTTGTAATATAATAATTTGGAATATAATAACATTGTTTATATAATAACATATTGCATAGCTATGTTTTTATGCTAAATAGTCTGAACAAAACAGCAGCAGTGTACATTACTCTCACAGTGGCATCAGTGAAGACATAAATGTTTTTTAGTTTAATCCCTCTCTACTTCTAAAGGCCAGGTCTGTTATATGCACCATGAGAGGCCTGTGAAAAGAGGCTAAGCAGAGCATGTGGCTAATTAGCATACATAAACAAAGACACATAAGGTTAAAGCTCAACACTGCGCTGTTTGTTTTGTCCAAACTGCTGCCACATCTAAACGGAGGCATTAGGTAAACAAACTCTTTTTTCTGTGATTATTAGTATTTTTGGTGATCTGTAGAGTCTCCAAAGTCACTACTTAAGTTAAGCTGCTGTAGTCGCTAGCACTAGCCACAACACCGCTAACAGCTGCAGCTCTTGGAGAACGCAACTCCACTGAAGTTGAGTATACAATAGAGCCTCTTTTGACATCATCGAAGTAAAAAATAAACACAAATTAATCAAATTAATTTGTTTTTTGGCCAGCCCTACTGCTACACTACTACTACATGCTGCGGTGGTTTGTGTTTTGGTTTGCGGCAGATGTAAAACACAATATCAGCCAGATTACGTGACTAAATCCGAGCCTGATCATTTAGAAATTCCTTGATCGGTGCCCTAATCGGGATCGGTACATCCCTAATAAATATAATGTGATTAGTTTTCTTTACATATAGGCATTTTTCCTGTTTATCTGACCTTGCTATTCCTGGAGCCTACACCCTTATCATTAGCAGGCTTGGTTGTACACTATTCAGCGCCATTCCTTGCCCATTTAGTCTGAGTACAGTACACCAGATTACACGTCTTTTCCACACACAATTGCATGCTTTTAAACTGCCCCAGCTGCCATTACCGACGACTGACGGCTTCAGATGTGTGTGACTCACCAGCGCTGGCACCATATAGGCTCCATACGGGAACGGCACGAAAATAAAAAATAAAAAACACCCCGGTCTTCTGTCTTTTATGGTTCAGCTCCTGTTCCCTCCCTTATGGCCTAATCAAAGCACCGGTACAGCAGCAGGATGTGACGGCTGTAACACATGCCATCTCACTCCCACCATTATAAAGTCGGGGGCCGTTCGAGGGGCCCCATTATGGATATTGATTTGCTTGTTTGCTCCCCGCGTGGTGCAGAAGGAGCACAGAGGGAGAGCCGGATTTCTAACCCCTTTATGTGACATTGGCCTAAAAGCCGACGTGTTTTAAAACAGCGGGAGGTGGACTCTGGAGAATTATACAGCAATGCAATATACAGCAGAGAATATACAGGAAAAAGTGGACAGAGCTTTGGCATTGGTTTTAGGGAATCTATGAGAATGGAGAATAAGATGGTTAGTTAGTTAGGGTTAGTCCGGGTTTAGACCTCGCATAGTCCTGGTTTAGACCTGGTTTAGACCTGGTTTGACCTGATTTAGAACTAGTTTATTTCTGATTTAGACATGTTTCTTTCTGGTTTGGTTCTGCTTTTAAATCAGGTTTAGTTCTGGTTTTAGATCTGGTTTAGGTCTGGTGTTAGATCTGGTTTAGACCTGGTTTATTCCTGGTTTAGACCTGGTTTTATTCTTTTTTTTTTCTTGGTTTTATTTCTGGTTTAGTTCTGGTTTTTGACCTGTTTTTTTCCTGGTTTTGTTCTGGCTTAGTGCTGTTTTTTTCCTGGTTTTATTCTTTTTTTAAATTTATTTTTTTTATTCCTGCTTTAGTTCTGGTTTTTGACCTGGTTTATTTCTGGTTTTGTTCTGGTTTTTGACCTGTTTTTTTCCTGGTTTAGACCTGGTTTTGATCTGGTTTAGTTGTGGTTTTAGACTTGGTTTATTCCTTGTTTAATCCCCTCTCAAAACCTTACACTTGCCCATTTTCCTGCTTCTAACACTTCACATACATTTTGTCCTCAAAGTTGATGTGTTAGGAGCAGAAAAATGGGCAAGTGTAAGGATTTGAGCTTTATTATGAAGAAATCAGTGAGTTGCAGCATTGCAAACATGTGCTAGGTCAAACCCTGTAGTAAATATATAGTTGTAAGAAACATATAGTTACTAACCTTATTGATCTAAGGTGGTTTATAAACAGTTTTAGTCCACATCAATTCTTTAAAGGTCTTATATGCTGCTTTTTCAGGCTTTTTGAAAACGTTTTGGACACCTTTGTATTATTTAGCATTTTATGACTTATTAAAATCATGTATGTGTATGGAAAACGTCTTTTGGGGAGCTGTTGTTTTGACTTAGCAGATAACGCTTGGATTAGGTGTCCGTCGCCCCCTGCTGGCAATGGTGAGGACTGGACAGAGCATAAAATTAATGGATAAAAAAATTGAATAATTAGCATGGCTATTAGCAACATGATGCTAACAGATAGATAAATGAACTGATTGCTTCGCAGTGACAGAGGTTTAAGGCTGAAATGATCAGAACGAATCCGGTGATGATGTATGGGCTTTAGAAACACACAGGAGCACTTCCTGGTTTCACTTCCTGAGCGTTTTCAGCTCTTGAGAAGGGACGTCCTCAGTAAACAGTATTACTCAAACAAGCAGTGAATGAAACAAAATACTACTCCAGGTTTATTTCTGAGATGGACACAACATTATAACAGGGTTACAAAAAGATTATTTAGCAAAACAGCAGCCCTTTAAGCAAACTGAAACCAATTTCTACAAAGTAATAAGAAATAAGTAAAAAAATAAATAACCAATATGTAATCTTGTAGCCACAGCTCATTCTGTTCTTGTTTTTTCAATTGTCAATGGCAGCCAGTGTTTACATGACCTTCTTAAGAATAAACATGAACATTTTATTCTCTCCAACCTTCCTATCACTTCCTGCCTTATGTCCTATAATGTGTCCAATCTATAGTCCTGTACCCGAGTCTAAATATAATTGTCCTCTTGTCTCCAATCAGATTGTGTTTCTGTTTGCCCGCTCCGTCTACATTACGTCCTGTAGCTGTGAGGGTGACCGGTGTAAACAGCCAACAACGTGAAGGTGAGATCTCATTTCCTATCGCCCCAGACAGAAAATCAAGCCACTATTAACCCCATAGTGAACCAGCAATGTCCACTTTACAACTTAATTAACAGAGGTGAGGGATCAGAGCGATCGATCCCTGCCTAACGCTGGATACGTGACCCCGGGGCCACAGCCACAGCCATCGATTAACCACATCACCAGCGTTTATGTACAACTTTTAACTCCTAACTTTTGGCCCATGACAAGAAAAGAGAAAAAAAAGTCATAAACAAACATTAGTCAAACAGAATTCAACTTACTATTGAAGTTATATTTCTGTTAGGATTTTGGCTTCCATATTAGATAATGAGTATTTTAAATAAATACATGAAAAAAATATTTCTAAATGATAGGTATAGCAAATTTGTTTGAGGCATTACCAGAATGATTCACTGTATTTAAGTCATTTTTAACCCTTGCATCAAAAAGCCCACAAATTCTGGCAACATTTATAAAAGGGGTGTAACAATATAGGGGTGTAACTGTATCAATGTATTGATTTTTTTCCTATGATACAACTACATCAATACACATGAAGTATTCATCGATAATATCAGGAAATATCGAAATTAGAAATTTGTATGGTAAAATAAAACCAGATATGGCTTTTATGGAGATAAATTTTGTGTTTCTAATTAAATAAAATGCTATATTCAACATTTTCTTCGCTCTCTGTCATGCTGGACATCATCAACCCCGACTGTGGTGCTACATTTGAGAGTAAACTTTTATGATTTTTGGCAAAAAGTTGCTGTATCAATTATCGATATGAAGGTGTTGAATCGTATCGAATCGTTCCAAATTAGCCAATATCGTTCTTGAATCGGAACACTTCTAATCGATACATATCGTATCGTTGCAAAAACATAACATTACACCCCTAGTTATAAATAATACTAAATACTAATAAACTACTACTACTACTACTTCTAACAATAATAATAATAATAATAATAATAATAATAATAATACAAAAAATGCAACATCTACTACTACTGATACTATTAATATTGTTAATGTTGTTATTGATATTAATCTCTGTACTGGGTAAAAAAGTTGTATGCATTTGACCCATGTTATAATTTGCTATAAACCCATGCTACAGTATATCATGGGCACTCAATGTTTTCAATGTATGCATTTATTAAGGATGTTGAGGGAACACAGCAAACTGTGTATGTCAGATTGTCCTATAAAAAGAAAATATATATGCTAATATCAGATGCTAATATCAGAGGAGCTAAAATGACTCTATTCAGTAAGAAACAAGTTCACTCCAAACACTGAATACTCAGCTTAAAGCAGCAAAGTTTTACTAAAGCCACATAATAATAATGCATCGGTCTTACATAATGTTTTTGTCAGTATAAAGTCACTTTACAATTAGGTGCATTATTCACTCACTGCTCTGTCACATTTGATGGTGGTGATGGTGAGGCATGGGGCAGACTGACAGAGACGTGGCTGCCATTCTGTGCCAACGGCCTCTCTGACCGCCCTTTATACAGGCAAGGTGGATAAAGTCTTGCTCATAGACACAGCAGCGCAGTATGAACTGAGAAGAGTGGGATTTAAATCAGCATCCTTCTGGTTATAGGACTACCACTCTACCCGACATTGTAACAACATTATAATAATTTAACCAGCTCCAAGTTGACTTGAGGTGAGCAACTACAGGGAAAAGGCCTACATACTGCAACTAAAATTTACAAACAAATAATTAAAAGGCTGGGCACCAACAGAAACATCAAAAAGTAATGCGTAAAAGTAATATTGCACACAACAGGCACACAGTATATAAAGAGCAGATGAAGCCTTATGTGTGCTTAAGAGTTACATAATGTTGTTTACATGGCCTGTGTTTTCAATGTTAAATGTTTAAATCTGCTCTGTTACTCTCCTCTCAGTGTCCCTCTCTGTCCTGAATGTTTAACACACACACACAGAGAGAGAGCAGTGGTGCAGCCCGGTCTCATTGTTAGCTTTGGCCCGAGCGGCAGGGAAGGAGGTGGGGGGCTGGCACACTCCCTCGCCCCTGGCATATGGTGCATGTCCCTGGCCCGATGGTGCGTTTGTCGCTCCCTGACCTGCGCCGCAGTAACAGCAGCGAGGTCCTGAACAGACCTCGGCTTCCCAAAGTAACAAGGAAGACATGTCTTCTCTAACCTCAGACACCCTTGCACTTCCATGAATTATGGATCCGCTGCAAATGGTAACAATGCTCAGCCGTAGCCCATTGCAAAACCTTACACTTCCAATCCGCAACAGACCCGGGCTGCATATTAAACTTTAATTTGTATTACTTTCAGCTTCACAAAAGACAAGAAAGTGAGGAAATCTGGGCAGACAGTGTGCATATGTTAAACGTGTTCTCTGTGGTGGATTTCTCTTCTTTTTTTTCATTTGCTCCTTGTTAAGGCAAAGGTTTTTACTCTAGCTATATGTCTCAATGTAATACAAATTTAATGGTATTTTGACAATGGAGCACTTCTGGACTCAGTACAATATATTCAGCTGTAGAGAAGAATAAGAAGCAGCAGCCTATATGTTACTGTGCCTGATGCAGAAGACTGAGGGTTGTTATAAAAGCTTGGTAGTAGTTAGCAAAAAGTGATGTACAATGAGAAAATGTTCATTATTACGCAAACAAATTTACATTTTGGATTGCATTTCTTGCTAGAACTAGTGCTATAGTATAAGGAAAAGAACCATGAGACAGAGACTGTTGTGTAGTTGTTTAGTAGCTTTAGACCGTCCTTCACCTGTATAAATACAACTCTGAAAAGCTTCTTTACAAGGCATGCCCCTGGCAAGTTCTGACTTAAAGTTACTTTCATTCAACCAGCAACCAAAGTTTTTTTTTTTTTTAAATCAGAAATGACACAGGCTTCTCCCAAAGATAATAAGACGATGTACAAGAGGTATTATTGTGGAAAAAAATATTTCTCAGCTTGAAAAGTGGCATGTTGGTTGAATGAAAGTAACTTTAAGTCAGAATTTGCCAGGGGTATGAATCATTTCGGCTTCACTGTATATGGTATTACAGTGCAAACTTATGTTGTATTTGGTTTGTCAAGATGAGAACAATAGATTGCTATTAAAGTAATTATAAATGTGTGTTCTTCCAAAAGAACTATTAATTCTTCTGAACCTTCACCTTGACCTTAAACTCTAGACCACAAATACTGCACACTTTCAATAGATGCCAATACACACAGAGCACTTAGAGGAACTTAGTGCCATGAACTGCCCACCCAATATTCAGGTCTTTAAACTACCAAACCATTCAAGTGTAAGATTGAACTTTATTAATCTCACAAGCAGAGAAATTCACTATTTTCACTGCTGATAGAAACTGGATAGGAACTCTGTGACGTAAGCATCGCGATGTTATGTACGGAACATCCAGCAGCTACTACAAACCAAAACAAACCACTAGCATGAAGAGAGAAGACGGCCAGATCACACCGTTTATTGCTGGAATAAGCATAATGAAGTGACACATTTGCTGTATAATGTCCATGCTTGGGAGGTTTACAGAGAGAGTGAGGATCCAGAGAAAAGTGGAGCACCACAGACTAAAAAAAAAAAGCCGATGCTGTACATACATGAACATAAGTAACATGCATCTCCAACTACGTCACAGAATAGTTCCTATGCTGCTGGAAAGTTCCTGCTCTGAAGTAGGAGCTAAAAAGCTTAAAGGAACTATGGACTCATGTGCGACAAAACAGGGTAGTTCCTCAAAAGGTCATAGCTACTGTCAGAACAGCAAAATGTTCCTGCGAAAAGGGCCTGGCTTAATCGGTAACACTCTTTCTCTCTTTAATTCTACAGCCATAAAAGTGTATTTGATTGCCCAGCATTAATCATATTTTGTATCAAAGTGAGTGTGACATTAAGACAGTGCTGTGACATTTAAAGCCAAAGTCTCAACAGGAAAAACATGACTCTGCATTTATGGTTTCTCAGGAAATGACATTCAGAGAAGTCATCCACAGCCTTCTGCAAACCACTGAACAAGGAAGTGAAGAAAAAGTGCTCACCAGTGCTGTCGTCGTACACCACCGTCACCGTCTTCCATTTGAAGAAGTGGACCAGGTCGAGGATGGCCCGGCTCAGGGAGGAGAAGTCCGGGTACAGGCTCACGTAGAACACGTCGCGGTTGTCCGAGACCTGGTGCTTCCACTTGGTCTGGATGTGAGGCACCCCCAGAGCGTTACAGATGGACTGGACCGCGTTGGCCGACGAGCTGTGGGACGGACCGAAGATGGCCGCCACTCCCAGAGAGAGCTGGTCACAGGCTGAACACAGAGACATCGGATTAAGCTTTTAGTACATAAAAGATGCAGTGTGTGGTATGCAAGACTCAACAATCCTACTCTGAGCAGCATTGCTATTTTTTTTTTTTTTACTTAATTTCATTGCTGATTTTGTACAAGGAAATGTAACTAGAGCTAGACCCAAATAAAAACTAGGCGGCAGGCCACTAACTGCCCCAGTTACCAGCATTGCATACTGCCGTTGTGTCCTTGGGCAATAGACTTCAGCACCTTACTTAGAGTGACTGTGACACCAGTGCCTGTGTGTGATTGTGTTTTTGCAGGTGTTCAGAGAGGCTGTTGGCATGGTATGGCTGCCATGTCTTTGTTAATGTGCCCCAAGACAGCTGTAAATCTAATCATTATTGTTATTAGTAGTAGTAGTAATAGTAGTACATCAGTTTAAGGTCTGTGGCTCTGTTATATTTTTTCAGGGGTTTTTGAATTAGTTTTGGACACCTTTGCATAGGGCTGGGTACTGTTAAATGATACCTTTGTGGTATCAAAAGAAAAGTTACGATACTACTGGTATCAGAAAAAAAGGTTTTTATTCGATACCAAATCTCAATAGCTATAAATAACACAGAATAAATCATACAAACTAGTGGTTTTGACTCACAGCTAAGAAATTTGCTCCAAAAATTGGTCTTTTATTCAATATTACTGTGTTTTATGATTGTAGAAGATGAATTAACACACCATAGGTATCAGAAAAAAGTATCGCTCAGGTACTGGTATCAAAAACCAGGTATCGTTTTAGAACTGGTACCAAAAAAATCTGCACTGTATCCAGCCCTACATTTGCACTAGTATTTCATCTTTTATAACATAAAATAATGTATATGTATTGAAAACATCCTAATTTGAGCAGCTTTTACTTTCAATTTACAGAAAATGCTTACATTAAGTGTCTGACACCCCCTGCTGGCAATCGGTGGGGACTTGCACACAGCATAATTAAGTTATTTAGAACTTATTAGCTAACATTAGACAAATGACGGCAATTTAAGCACTGAAATGATCAGAACAAGCCCAGTGACGGTGTCTGGGCTTTAGAAATGCGCAGGAGCACTTCTTGGTTTCTACATAGAGCTGTGAGACTGAGCGTTTACAGATCTTGAGACGAGGATGGCCTCAGCATACAGGATTACTCAAACATGCATGAAGGAAATAAAATACTACTCCAGGCCCATTTTTGAAGTGGAAATAATGTTAAAAGCTCAAAAAAGCCGATTTAGCTTAATAGGCAACCTTTAATGGACCGGTAAATCAAACTATAAGTAATGTATGTATCTAACATTGTTTGGATATACTGGATATTGTTAAAGATGAAGGTGTCACATGGGTCACATTCAGCTTGTTTACACTGGTTACATATGAAAGTCAACAGCGCATCTTCATATCCACAGACATGCACACTCTGATCATGTTATTTGATATAGGAGAGCCGGCTAAATCATTGAGACAGGATATAATGGCCTGTAATTGATAAGAGACACAAAATGTCAGCTTGATGCACACACAAAACTGATAGATTATAGCAGTTTATTGGCTGTCTCTGGGGGCCAAACAGGTCTTTGAATTACTGCCGCTGACTCATTACCTGGAACCAATCAATCGGCTGTGTTTACGTTTGAAGTGCTCTGCCATTTCTCTCGCGCCTGATTATAATTGTCACAATCTTGAGCCGCTGCCTCAGACCAGGAGTGGATTTACAAGGCAAAAGAGCCGCAGCATATGGGCCCACACATATACCAGCATGCAGCATAGATGTTAGACCACTTCTTAAAATAGTCATCTCAGCTGTTAAATGTTGTTGCTGATGTGATTTTGGAAGCATTGGGATAAAGTGTAAGGTAAGGGTTGCTTTTGTAAACTCTAGTGGTCCCATGCCAGTGTACTCTTTGTGCCATTCCCGACCATAGATAAATACTGATGGCCCACTTTTGCCAAATCTTTCTGCAAAACACTGCATGGTTTTCTGTGGCAATGTCAGAAGAGGGGGAAAAAAACTAAATTTTGATTTGTTTGTGAATGAGACAAAAGATTTGGAGACTAATAAACTTTGGCATCACCCATAAAAGCTTGCCAAGAGCTACTGAAGCCACAAATGCTAGCTGGGGTTTGAAGCCGTGAATGATAACATTGTGGTTTTAATTGGGGCTGGAATCACGAGGTACCTCACGATATGATATCAAATACATGGCTCACGATACCAATAATATCACTATATGGCAGGTATTGCGATTATCGATATATTGCACACGGTAACATACAATATATCACTGTTTTTTCTTGTCTGTATTTATTGTGGTTTTGTGAATTATAGACAGCTATATAGATAAATGTCTTACATATTTGGGCTGATTCATACCACTGGAGTAGCAGAACTGTTTCATATTAGTATCAGTACAAAAATTTAATGCATCTATATCGAAAGTATCAGTACTTTGGTATTAATTCGCACATCACTAAATTACAGACTTAAATAAACAAGAAACTACACTTCCTGTTCCCTGTCTTCATAATCACACTTACCATATAAAAATAACATTTGAGAGTACATTTTTAACATTATAATAATAATAATAATAATAATTCATTTTATTTGATGGCGCCTTTCAAGACACCCAAGGACACAACACAAGTAATAAACACCAACAATACATAAAAATAAAATAACATAATAAAAACAATGATTATAATGAATAAGCAAATTTGAACAGGTAAGTTTTGAGGTGTGATTTGAAAATGTTAATGGGGATGGGGGAATGGGGAGTGAGTTCCAGAGTTTGGGGGCAGAGTGACTGAAGGCCCTGGCCCCCATTGTAACCATTTTAACAGAGGGGACGGAGAGGAGACCAGCAGAGGAGGAGCGGAGGGCGCAGGAGGGAGTGTATGGATGAACCAGGTCGGACAGGTATGTAGGGGCATGGTTGTGGAGTGCTTTGAAGGTAAGGAGGAGGAGTTTGTATTGAATTATTTGGGTTATTGGGAGCCAGTGAAGTTGAATGAGGACCGGTGTGATGTGGTCTATAGATTTTGTACGGGTGATAATTCACCCCCTCCCCTCTCCCCAGTGGTTTTTAATTCTCAGTCGGTGGAAGTGGTGCACCAGTATAAATACCTGGGCACAATAATTGATGACAGGCTGACCTTTGAGGACCAGGTGGATGCTCTTTGCACAAAAGCTAACCAGCGGATGTATTTTTATCGTAAACTCAGATATTTTAAGGTTGGTTGCACTTTTATGAGAATGTTTTATTCGTGTTTTATTGAATCCGTTTTTACTTTTGCTTTTATTTGTTGGTTTGGAGCACTTTCTTTAAAAAACAAAAAGCACCTTCAGGGCATTATTTGCACATGTGGCAAGATAGCGGGTGGAACCTTTACCGACCCTCAGGACCTTTACAGGGCACAGATTTTAAAAAGGGACCGCCACATCTACCTCTGACCCGAGCCATCCTCTGTGGGCTGAGTTTAAACTGCTTCCGTCTGGCCGCAGATACACTGTCCCCAAGAGCAGGACAAACAGATACAAAAACTCTTTTATCCCTGTTGCCATTAGTATTTTAAATCAGTAAGTGTAGTATTTTTTATACTTTTTATATGTTGTATTTATTTTTGTCTATTTCATTGTTTGCTTTTTACCATTGTGTGGTGTGTGTGCGTACTGCTGCTGTAAAACAATTTGCCCTTTGGGAATAATAAAGACTCCTTGAACCTTGAACCTTGAACCTATGAACACATTGTAATCATTGGAGAAGCTTTTGGGGTAGACCGGAGAAAAGGGCATTACAGTAGTCTAGGCGTGAAGTGACAAGGGCATGAACAAGAACCTGGGAGGAATGCTGACTGAGGGATGGATGGAGTCTGGAAATGTTACGGAGGTGGAAAAAGGCTGTGCGGATGGTACTGTTGATGTGTGAAGTGAAAGAGAGAGTAGAGTCCAATAGAACACCTAAACTTTTGACCTGTGAGGAGACAGGAACTGAACAGCTGTCAATGCATATACTGAGGGATGGGGATTCGGGTAGAGTGGATTTGCCATTGAGTTTGAGTTTATTTGACATCCAGTCTGTAATGGCCTGAAGACAGTCAGTGAGTGCAGTGGGACATGAGAAAATACCAGGTTTTTTGGAAATATACAGCTGAGTGTCGTCAGCATAACAATGAAAATAGATTCCAAAATAACGAAAAATATTGCCAAGAGGGAGGATGTAGATGATAAACAAAAGAGTCCCTTAAACTGAACCTTGGGGAACCCCGTGATGTAATGGAGATGGAGATGACCTAATGTTTTTCACTTGAACAAACTGTTTCCTGTTAGTGAGATATGATCTGAACCATTGTAGTGCTGTGCCAGTGACCCCAATGCCAGCCAAACGCTTGAGTAAAACTGAGTGAAAGATGGTGTCGAAGGCGGCACTGAGGTCCAGGAGAATGAGGATGGAGAGAAGGCCTGAGTCAGCTGCAAGGAGTAGATCATTGGTTATTTTAACTAAGGCAGTTTCAGTGCTGTGTTTGGAGCGGAAACCAGATTGAAATGGCTCAAACAGATTAGAAATAGGACGGTAATTATTGAAGTCTTTGGGATCTGAGCTGGGTTTCTTTATTAAAGGTGTAACAGAGGCAACTTTGAGTGATGGTGGGACAATACCGGTGGACAAAGAGGAGTGAACTATGGCCATGAGGACAGGGGAAAGTGCGGGGAGACAAGCTTTAACTAGGGATGTGGGAAGCAGATCAAGGGAGCAAGTAGATGGCCGTGCTGAAATGATAGTCAGTGATTTGTTGAATTGATGGTAACTGAAAGTTGGAAAGGGTGATAGATGGTAGAGTATGTGAGTTACTCCAACTGCAGTCAGGGTGTATTGATGAGGAAGTGGTCAGTTGTTTGTGGATTGTGTTGACTTTGCTATATAAAAAGTCCAAATACTCTTGACACTGGGAGACACAGTAAAGTGGAGAGTGGTTTCTGGTGGCTTAGTGAGTCTTTGGACAGTGAAGAATAGTGCTTTTGTATTGGATTTATCTTGGTTGATGATATTTGCACAGTATCCAGATTTAGCAGTACTCAGAGCGTTTTTGTAAGTGGCAATATGGTCAAAGTACATTCTTGCTTCAGCAAACGGAGGCGTGAACCAGGGAGAAGACTGTGTAAAGGTGACAGATCAGGTTCGAAGAGGTGCCAGGGTATCCAGTACAGAAAGTAGAGTAGTGTTGTAGTGATTGACCAGATCTGCAGGAGAGGGGGGTTGAGGACTGAGAGTAGCAAATGATGCAGAGAGTACATTGTTCAGAACAGATGTACTGAGATTTTTCACATTACGGAATGATATGTTGCGTTGTTTAACTGTGTTGGATGTAGGAATAGAAATGTTAAATACTAGAAACTTATGGTCAGATATAGGAAGGTCAAATGCATTGAGATTAAAAGGTGTGAGTCTTTAATTTCACCTGAGATTCTCTTGCTGTGGGGCGTCAGTGCTAACCACTTTGCCACGGTCCATTTCCCTTCTACATACAATCAAACATAGGCTACAGTCTACTTCAATAGATAATTCCAGCCAATTCATGTTAAAGCACCTTATTTCTTTGCACAGTTTCACATATTTAAGCATCTATTTTCCATTAATTGTATTGTATTATATGTGTTTTACCAGATATTTTTTGGCTTGTGTTTTATAACCAAGCAACTGTGACCATAGAATTTCCTTGTGGATGAATAAAGTGTTGTCTAAGTCTATTAAACAAGAGAATGCATGCTATAAGTGCTAAAAGCAACATTTCCAGTCTTACCTTTCCTGGAGGCCTCGAAGCTGTCGTAGATGTTTATCCTCTGGATGTCGTAGGTCAGTGTGGTGTTGGGCAGTAGGGTCCGGTTCCTGTTGATTGTGTTTAAAGCAAATTTAAAGGCTAGTTCCTCTGCTCCTGACGGGCCGCTCTCCACAGACTCGAAGATGCCCCCTGTCACAGAGAGACAAACAGCCGCTTAGTGATGGATCAGCACTGTCCACTGTTTTAAACGGACCAGACTGCAACTAATATCGATTACATAGGGCTTTCTATAGATAACACACTGAAGCTGGAGGAGCATCTCTGAGAGTAGAGTAGACTTTATTGAAATGTGCACAGTACAGAAACATGAAGGCCACAATAATATAGAAATGTAATAGGTCCCTGAAATGTATTTACCATTATCTTATTTCACTTGACAAAGCAAAGGAGCTGACTGTCACAAAGAAACTGCTCAAGGCACAGAGTAATATGAGAGGCTTTTAAGTTATGACAAACAATGCACAAAAGCTAATACTGTTAGCTAAATGCAAAGATAACAGAAGTAAACATGCAGGTACACATGGGAGTAGTTTAGAGCAGTGATTCTCAAACTACTCACACCAAGTACCACCTCAGAAAATATTTGGCATACAAGTACCATCTGTAATGGGGTAAAATGAGCCAAAATCTTGACCTAAGCAGAACTATGGCAGGAATAAACAAATAGAAATCCAGGACTACACCAAGTCTAAATCATGTCCAAACTAGAAGTACCCGGAGAGTGCAGACCTCCGCCAAGTCATATGGTCACTCACCTGAGAAAAAACACAAAAAGCCCGCATCTAGCTCAGTAAGTATTAAAGATACATCAAATCTGTAAACATAGTGTTGAAAGAGAAAAACCTCACCATTCATTTGGCTTTATTTGCTAGTGTGTAGCTACATTTGTTACTGTGCAATATGCAATTTCATATGTACGACCTATATTTAGATCCTTCTGGAGCACCAGAACCAGAATATCAACATGATCCTGGTCAAACTATTTCCAATTATAACATCTACCATGATGTCATCTGTAATTATTTGTCATTGATTCTGGGCATTAATTAATTTCCTGAAAATTTCATCCAAATCCGTCCATAACTTTTTGAGTTATTTTGCTAACAAACCGACAGACAAACGAACGCTGCAGAAAACCTCCGTCGTGGCGTAGGTAACCAGGACAAAACCAGGACAAAAACAGTACAAAACCAAGACAAATCAGGAATAAACTAGGTCTAAACCAGGACTAAAACAGAAATTAAACTGGCTCTAAATTAAACTACATCACAACTAAGCACCACCGGAAGAAGTTTTTTAGGTTTTTCAAAGTTTGGTGTAATAGCATGACAGCGACAGTGTGTGTCTTATTATTATAATATACAAAAAGTAGGTTGGTATCTGGGCATTTTTTGGACGTCAAAGAACTGGCCAATGAATTTTGTTTAATGTAAGGTATTGTTTACCATTTAAGTGGTTTGAAGGGATACGTGACATGTTTTTGCTTTTGATTCTTTAACTTCAAATCAATCACAAAGGGAGTTTTCTTATGTATAGAAATAAGTGCATTAAAATTGACCAAAATGTTTCAGAGATACAAAACTGGCCTTTGCTATGATATTTGCTGAATGGATTTACAAAAAATCTGACTAGAAACTGATATACAGTATGTTTACTCAAAGAGCTCCTCCAGAATAGAATATTTAAGCACTATTTTTATTGTCACTGTGAAAAAAATCTTGTAAGTTAAAAGATGTTTAATTTTTATTATGTTTTCAGAATCTATGAAAGGTCTTTTGTGGCCTTTTATTATTAAGCCACTGGGTTCCCAATATTCTTAGTCTGCAACTTCAAATACCAAATTCCCAAACGCACCACTTAAACTATCACCATGATGCAGCGTTTCCCACAGTGCACTACAATGGCAGACATCTTGAAAGATCTTGGCTCTGCGGGGGGGTAGAGACGAGCATCCACGAGCGTAATTACATCAAACCCACCACCATCGTAGAAGCTGCTATCATACACTTTTATCCAAACGATGACTGAAGAAACACACAATAATGACATATTTTCTATGACGCTTGCTTCAGCCTCTCAGGTTAACTGGGCTTGAGACGCTCTCTGAGGAAAGATGGACCACTCACATTGATTGATGATTGTGTTTTGTGAGCACACTTTAGGTCTGAGTGGTGCGTCTTTCACAGATCCTTGTTGAGTTGAGTGATCCTTATGGCGTGTAAGAAAATGAGCCTCCTGTGTTCAGACTTCTATACATTGCTTTACCGTTTAGGGATGAAAAGGATCTTGATGCTGAAATGCACAATGCAAAAACGTCCTACAAAGCTGCCAGCTATGACATCGATCAGTTTTGGCTCAAGATCAAAACTTCAAATATCTTGCTTTATTGCAGTAATTACTCTATAAGGGTGTGATCATAGCATAGGTCATTGGCTAGATTCGGGAACAAAAGTCTGCATCTGTGCTGTGGATGTAGTTGGTTTGGTTCTTTTTCACACTACGCTGTGAATCAGTAACACCCCTCACCTGTTGGGGGCAGTGTGTCAGTTTTTATTGAGGAGAAAACAGAGATGAAGAAATCATGCTTATAAACTGAACAAAAGTCTGCCCCATCAGCTTCGTATATTTACTGTGTATGTTTTAGGAATGTTTAAAGCAGCTGTTTACGCAAAAAGTTCTTAAAAAAAGTTCCAGGAAGTTAGCTGCACAGGCTAGCAGTGCTATACAAGATGTTTAAAGAATAAAAAATTATATTATCTGCAGATTTAAATCAAATTTATATAGCCACATGAATCACGGGGCCATCTACATTCTGGATTTTTGGTGGTGCAACTCTCTTTGGGCTCTGGATAGCATAGTGTTAGTTTAGTCACAGACAGACACTGAGCCCTTGTCCAAACTCTCTCCACTGACAGCTCTGTGTGGTCTTGACTTTTTGGAAGACTCAAAATGCCAAAATGTCTTGACGTCTATGGATTTTGCACTAGCCAACTGAACTAAATGCTTCAAGTTTAACAAGTATAAACACAATCTTAATGCAGTTATCAGAAAAGAAATGGCAAAGTAAGTGGCAGATTACCTCTGCCAAGCCATGGATTATTTGGAAATTTCAAGAAAACATCTCTTACCATCCAAAGACATGCTTGTATAGCTGAATTTTGGATGTAAAATGCACACAGTGAACAAACGTGAGTGAATGGCCCGATGGGAACAAGCCATAGAAAATAAACGACTGAATGAATCAAAATTCTACAAGAAGAAACATTTCAAGCCATACACCTGTCTCAGACCCCACTTTCCCCACTATTCCCTGTAAGAATATGAGAGTACACCACCTGATAGGGGCCACTGCAGGCCAGTGTCAGTCTGCGCTCATTTGCAGCTGAATAAACCTGAGTCGTCCTCTCGCTCAAGGACATATCATCGTCCATATCATACACTCGCTGTTAATGACCATCTTCTCACAGTAATGGGCACAGCTAAGTCCATTAAAACTGTTTCTACTCCAACCGCCTCAGGAAAAGATAACTTTCCCAGCTCTATATACATGTCTGTCCACTATTTAAATACCATATATCAAGTATTTTATATAATGTTTTGTCCATCCAGCATATAGCAAAATGTAACTAGACAAAATGGTGTAATGTTGGTTGTTGGAAGAATTCATTTAGAAGTTGAGTTTATTTTTAGTGTAAAAAATAATCCCTGGCTTAGATACACTTATTTGAATGTGTCCAAATGCAAAATACAGTATTAAATCCCCTACTCAGTAACTCATTGCATTCAAGTTCAAGACAAACTCACAAAGTTGCATGACTCACACTTATCTAAGAACTTATGAAGACTGTAAAGATAGCTACACTGACAGACAGTGACTTATTTAAAGCAACACATTTTGCACGTGCTATCCTGCCTAGAGTTATCTATTAAGTTTCAAACACCCGCAACAACAACAGAGACACCCTTCCTGCTTTTATTTTACCTAAACACTGGGCCACTGTAAAATACAATACTAATATATGGCACCAAATTGACATTTAGAGCTTACCTTGAACATCTAGAGCAGGGGTGTCCAAACATTTTTCAAAGAGGGCCAGATTTGAGTATGCAAAAATGTCCAAGGGGCTGGCAGTTGTATTATATAACACAATATAAATGTTTTATGTGAATTTTGTTTTCAATACTATGCACTATTTTTTTTAATGGCATTGAAAGACAAGATTTTTTTTTAGAATTGTTAGACTTCTTGGTCATTTTGTTGTAGGTTATAGCCTACAGTTCAAAGAATATAGTCAGTCATAAATTCAGACTGAAGTTGATTTCAGACTAAGCAATAAAAATTCCAATCTGTCTTGAGGTGATAGAGATACACAAATCTATAGAAATACTGCTTAATTGTGCTAGAGGGCAATACATTTTATGATGAAAGCTAAGGGCCATATAAAAACTCACTCTGTGCCACAAATGGCCCCCGGGCCGCACTTTGGACACGTCTGATCTAGAGCCAAATTTAGCTTTCATTTTAACAATAATGAAGTTTCATTTTGCTTGCCCTTTTTCTAGTCAAGGTTTTTTGCACTCTTTGGATCCATTGCTAAAATACATGCTTTGTCTTTGTCATTCTAAGTCATTAGAGTCTCCTACTGGGGGATGATTATAATCATCAATAATAAAGCCTATAACAACAATGGAACAATGCAACTGATACAGTTTTGGAATCAGTGTGATGACTATATTAGTTGTTGCAGGGTAAGTAATGCCCCCTGCACCCTGGTGTATTGAAAAATCAGCCTTGCAAGAATGGGAGAACTGACCCGGTGTCAAGTCTCCAGTCCTGCAAGAAAGCCACACGTCCCAGTTAGCCATAACAACTATCCAGCGATTTATTTATTTATTTATTTATTAGGTGCTTGTCATGGAAGAGTGGCAAAAAGGCAGAGGAAACCTTTGTACGATACGAGGAGGAGAAAAATTTAGCGTTTACGATAGAGATTTACTCAAAAATGTACGGGAAGCTCCATACAGAAAGTCTCATCCAATTGCATGGTTCCCTCATTATTTCAAAATGGTGCTTACAATGAATTATGACTGCACAGGCAGGAACTTATCCAGCTGCAAGGGGTCCCAAGACAGTGTACTGTTTGTCCTGGTCACAAGCCTGGATAAATGGAGAGGGATTCTGAGGAGGGGCACTCAGAAGAAAACCTATGCTAAATCACGAGGCAGATGCTTCAAAGAGAAAATCTGGACCAAAACTGCGAAGAAAGAAGCAAAGTTGCATGGTTCCCCTTTAAGGTCTCATTATTTCACAGGTAATTCAAATTATAATATGCTATTAGATGGCAAACAGTTTTCTTCAGATCCAAGAAAACAATGTTTAGCTTAAAGTTGTGCTCACTTCCAGAAAGTGCAAAACAAAAAAAACAGTACAGTCAGTTTATTCTGGCGTCCCTGACTCAGTGTATCTGTATGTTCACTGAACCAACAAACAACAAACCTCCTCCCCTGATATAGTGTGGTGTATAAATGATCCATGAGTCAGACGATGGCAAGTGCAGGCCATATCCAGAGGGGCTCAATAACTGTAATGGTTCCAGTATGGGGCACCGTAAAAAGGCTTTTCTTCACAAAGCTGGGAAAGTGTGTTTAAAAGTGCTACAGCCCCCCGGTGAATACTTCTGACAGGCAGCAGATGAATGGAGAGCAGAGAGGAGGCCTGGAGAGCCGGGATGGTGGGGAAGGGGGTGGTTGGTTCCTCAGATCAATGCGCTCTGATTGGCTGACAAATCAATCAATCGGGCCCTAGGGGAGCCATGGTGGGGAGATTGAAGTGTTTTGTTTGGGTTAGCCCCTTTGGCCTGGCCCCATTCACTTTATTTACTCACTAGCACTTGGACTGTACAGGACCCACTCGGAGTCTAGACCTAATCCATAAACTCCAGTACTGCGCCTGGTCTCACCACCTGCTACCGGTCATTACAATGGGATCAATGTCCAAGAACGAACTGACCTTTCGCAAATGCATTTTTCAATATACCTGTAAAGGCAGTGGTTCTCCTACTTTTCACTCCGGGTGTCACCACAGATAATATTTGTCTTTCCGAGCATCATTTGTAAAGGTCCCCCATTTTGCTAAATCACCTTTTTTGAGCTTTGGGATGTGCTGGAGAAGACTTATGCGCAGTGGTGCGACTCTCCCATCGTCAATACAAGATCTCGGTGACAAAGTAATGCAACGCTGGGCGGAAATAAATGTTGTGACAGTGCAGCTTATCGAAACAATGCCACAATGAATGTGTGCCGTAATCAAAGCTAAAGGCTTTTTTTTACAATTCTCTTACTGCACTGGCTGATAATTTTGCTTAAAATAAGAAATTTTTACACAATAATGTTTTTTTCTTACTTTTGCAGAGGCCTTTTTCAGTGTAAAGGTCTCCTGTTCTGCTAAATAGATTTTTTTTTTTACTTTTAAACATGTTCTAATGTTGTTTCCTCTTAAAAATTATACCTGGAGTAGTATTTTTGGAGTAGTATTTTGTTTTATTCACACGTTTGAGTAATCCTGTATGGAAATGCCGTCTCTTTCTCAAGACCTTGAAACACAAATCAGGAAGTGCACCTGCGAATCCAAAACCCCCATATCCGGACTCATTCTGAAAATTTCAGCGCTTAAATTGCCGTCACCACAAAGCAGTTATGCATCTGTTAGCATCATGTTGCTAAGAGCCGTGCTAAATAGCCATTTTATGCTCTGTCCAGTCCACACTGTTGCCAGGAGGGGGCAACTAACCCAAGCACCTGCAAAGCTCCCCAAAAATAGTTTCCCATAAATTTTAAGTTATAAAACATGAAATACTAATTAAAAAATTAATTCAAAAAGCCTAACATAGTTCCTTTAACATCCACTGTCTGTAAAAAACTAAAATTTACTCTACCTTAACCAAACCATCAGTCTAATTTTGAGAGAAAAACTGTCAAAACAAATGTAGAAATGTTTGAAACCCTGAGAGTGCAGCAGTTGTGGCACACTCGAGAAGTTTCCCCTCACATTAGTATTCATCCCGGGGGAGAGGCCTATTTTGCATGCCATAATGAGTTAGAAGGAATTAATAAGCATCAGTTAAGCGGCATGTACTATAATTGGAAAACTGAGTGACTGTGATGGCTCTGTTCGCACTGGTGGAGAAAAATGTGGATCTGAGCGTTTTCCCAATGAAAGGGGATGGGAACTGACGTAAAGACGAGCTACTTCAGGGCTAAAAGGTCACAAAGGTAAGAGCAAGATGCAAGGTTAAAATCTGAATCTTGATCCAA
Source organism: Bostrychus sinensis (assembly GCA_020698575.1). Taxonomy (NCBI): domain Eukaryota; kingdom Metazoa; phylum Chordata; class Actinopteri; order Gobiiformes; family Eleotridae; genus Bostrychus; species Bostrychus sinensis. Next base: position 7,738,442 of record CM036247.1, read on the forward strand.
ACACAAGGACTGGGAACCAAACCTAAACAGACCTAACAAATCACTCAGCATTATCAATCTTAGCTTTCTTAATGCAGTGGCGATAATAGCATTTAATGAAAAGTATAATGTAGTATGTGTTTTTTTTAGCCTGCTTCTTATGGTGGTACTTTTTGTAGTTCAAGACCTGATGTCATTTTATTTGGACACAGTTTTATTCCTGTTTAAGTCTCACTTTTAGCTGGGGTTAGTCTCAGTTTAGACCCGGTTTAGTCCAAGATTTTTAATAGTTTTGTCCTGGTTTTATCCTGTTTTTGTATTGATTAAGTCTTGGTTTAGACTTAATTTAGTCGTGGTTTAAACCTAGTTAGGTTTTAGGCTCTTTTTAGTCCGTTAAAGATGGTGCTAGATATTTTTTTGAGGTGGTACTTGGTGTGAAATGTTTGAGAATCACTGACGTAGACTAAAAGTACTCGGTGATAAACTGAATTTGCATCAAGTCTTGTCAATACAGAAATTTGGACTGTGGACTTTAAAGGACTTTAAATGATTTATGGTGATACATTTTAAAGTGTGCAGTCTGGATACTTTGGTGTCCTACCATCCTCTGAAGACATGTTTGTACAAATAAGTGAATTAGTCATCTAAATTACCCTTTGTAAACGAATGTGAGTTTATGTTCATTTGTCTGTGTATATCTCTAAGGCCCAATCCCATTTGTACCCCTTTTCCCTTCTTCTTAGCCCTTTCCCTTCATTTTGCACGTTCACGAGAGACGAAGGAGTGTCTCAATTCTCTTTTGGATCGAGGGCTGAGGTCTGTATACCCCTCCAAGCAGAGCATTTCCAGAAGCACACTCAAAACCAAGGGGTATGAGGCGTTTACCATGAAACATCCTGTTTATCCGTAACATGGCAGCAAAAAAAAACAAACAAATACTGTGCATTTATAACAATAAGAAGAGTTACGACAGAGTTGTTTTGTGTTTTCGTTCGTCTTGTGCTTGTTTATATTGTAATGTATGCAACATTAAAGTAGCTCCTCTAATCTTTATGCATTACACCATGTTTCTATTATTTCGTTGCTGTCCTGCCTTTGCATTTATGTTGTAACTGAATAGTCTCACTATTTTGCGCTGACAGAGAGGACCTTAAACTTCATGCCAGTATTTTTCATTGCTAGCCCCAGTTGTAACTTCATGGAAAACATCACTATGAAACACAGGCTAAAGACGAGGAAGTAGCACTTTATCAGTGGGACCCACTGTGTTTTTAAATAATATAACTAATGTTTCAGTCAAAAAACTAGCAAAAAAAGCAATATATGAAAATCTTCAGTCTAATGTAGGCTCATTTAATATTTATGCCAAACATTATTATTAAAAAAAGTTATTTAAAGTATAAACTTAGCAAATGGCTTGTACAATTATGTATAGCCTAATATAACAGTGCAGGGCTGTCCCATTTCTTAGGGGTGTATTGTCAGCACTATCTCTTACCCTTCTGTTTTAAGGTCTAAGGGTGAGGGGTTGGGGAGTGTCAGGCCTGTCCCGAGTGTGCCCCGTCTAAGGCCCATAGTTGCTGTAATAGGCACCCCATGATGGAAATAAGTGGCAGAAAATGTTTAAACTTCAATATAACAGACACAAATTTAGGATGTCACCCTCTGTCCATACAACAACAGGATCCAAGCTCCTAGATTTTTACTTCCCCCTGTCACTTCCATCCAAAGAACACTTAAAATGGCTGAAGGTGGGAACTCCAGATCCATACTTGTTTGTTTTAAAGGAACTAGCGTTTGAGGACCCAATGCCTGACCAAGCTCTTAAGTGGACCGATCAGTCAAGAGAAAATCCATGGGTACTCCATCAATCCAATACAAACAGCAGCAGACACAGTGACCAGCGCGGCTCTCTCTGCCCACACTCACATCTCACTCCTCTGAAGGATCGTCCGGGCCTCTAATGATCCTAAGCAGCCGCGTACACACTGGAAATTAAACACACCGCGCTCAAGGCTCGCAATAAGTCACCAAGGCTGGAGTGATTTTTAAAAAGCTAAGAGGTGTTCGGCTGCGCGCCAAGTGGAGGGAAATATTCTGCTGTGCAAAATAAGCAGTGATGGCCGACAGAAGGACTTGGCTCTACTGTGCATTTTAGCTTTGAGTACAGGCAGGAAAATACAGCTCATTTCTCTGATATGAGTTTGCTTTGTATTGCAGAACACACACAGTACAATACATAGTAACCCATATTCGTGAATTAACCTTTAGATAAATGGGCCTAAATGCTCCTGACTGTCATGGCTGATTTTTCAACATGTTTTACCATCTCAAAGAAGACACTGAAGGATGTTTTCTCTGAAGCTGGGATGACGTCTTGACATTAAGCTCTCAGTGAATCGTTGTCAGATCAGTTTTACAAAGTCGATGCCTCTGTCAAGTATCTGTCGAGAGAAACTTGTCCAAGGAGCTGGCTTTGTTGTTGCAAAATAGTTTTATGTCTAAACGTCACCATTGTTTTTCCACCTATAGTCCCCACACGACACCAAACATCTCTTTATCTGAACCAGCATTAACTTCTTTAGGAATATGAGGTACAATGCATCACCTGTCGTCGGTTTACCACTGTCCTTTCCTCTGATGACTTTTGACAGATACTGGGAGCACCTCACAAGAGCTGCAGTTTTTTTAGAGACACTCTGACCCAGTCGTCGAAAGCTGTCACAATTTGGCCCTTGTCAATCTCACTCAAATTCTTACACTTGCCCATTTTCCTGCTTCTAACACATCAACTCTGAGGACATCATTTTCATTTACTGGTTAATATGTCCCACCCACTAATTTATTATTCAAATATTGTTCAAATCCAGCACCAGAATGGGGAAGAAAGAGGTTTTAAGTGACTCTGAACATAGCATGGACTGGCCTACATATTACAGAAACTACAGATCTGCTGGGGGTTTCATACATAACCATCTTTAGAGGTTTACAGAGAATGGATCAGTTCTGTGGTGAAAATGCCTTGTTGACGCCACAATCTCAGTGCCACAAAATATATTCACTACACACATGACCTATTACTTCTATATGTGACTTTCCAAATCAGATCTAAGCAGCACACAGTCTTAGGAAAAAACAGAATATGAAGATCTGCATCATATTTTTTTAATTGACAGTAATCCAGCATCTAGCCTGACTTCGGCTCAAAGTAACTGTGACAGCCTCATGCACACCCTTAATGCAGTGGTTGCAGTTATTTTGATTTGATTTATATTTTCTAGATTATCTAGCTACAACCATTAGTTTCCAAAAGTATTAGCTCACCTGCCTTTACACACATATAAACTTAAGTAGCTTCCTATTCTTAATCCATAGGGTTTAATATGACGTGGGCCCACTCTTTGCATCTATCTACACCAACATCAGTGTCTGACATTGGACGAGAAGGCCTGGCTCGCACTCTAATTTATCCCAAAGGTGTTCTGTCAGGTTGAGGTCAGGACTCTGTGCAGGTTCAGTCAAGTTCTTCCACAACAAACTCACTCATCCATGTCTTTATGGACCGTGCTTTGTGCTCTGGTGCAGTCATGTTGGAACAGGAAGTGGCCATCCCCAAACTTGTTCCCACAAACTTGGGAGCATGGAATTGTCCAAAATCTCTTGGTGCTGAAGGCATTCAGAGTTCCTTTCACTGGAACTAAGCTCCTGAGAACAACCCCACACCATAATCCACATTCAGTTATTTGGGTGAATGAGTGAATACTTTAGAAATATAGTGTATGAAAAAAGTGTAGGCTATTGTCTGCTGGGTAAAAATTACTTATGAAAATGTTTCCACAGACAACAGAATCCAAGACACTCTGTCTCTGTTGTGTAGTAAGCCTTTATTAAATCATGGCTCTCAAAGATAAACACATACGCACCTTCCTCAGGGTGCAAGGGCAAACACACAAAACTTTCTTATATAGGATCTATATGACCACACACATTATTTCTGTGGTCATTTATGTCCCTCTCTATATAAGTAAGTACTCACCTGTTACTTGTGTTTACCCTTGCACCCTGAAGAAGGCCAGTTTGAGCCAAAATGCATATGTTTTTATGTATTTTAAAACCTGTTTCAGTACCTTACACATTCTGTAATTCGCATACTTTCTTTCTCTTGGGGGAAACCAAATAGAAAATTGCTTTTTTTTTTTTTTTTCTTCCTGTTGCTCATAAACCCATCACAAAGTGGCAGGTCGCTGATATGCATTCTCGATAAATAATGTGCAGAATATAACATTAGTCCCATGTCTGGGGAGCGCCGTGATTGACAGACGCCTAGAGCCACGTAATATCAAGTCCCTGTTGGCCAAAGACCGGGCTGAAGCTAATCCATTAAGTCCCTGTCTGCGGCTGTGGACATGTGTACGGCAGCAAACACGCGGCTACATCTTCATCATGCATCAAGCTCACTGCTCTTTGATCAATTAAAAACAACCCAGAAGCCATAAATTATTAATTATTACACTGGTTGTAGCGGTGAAGTTGGGAGAAATCATTACTAAAACAAACTGAGCGTGTAACAGGGATATGCGCATCGCCAGAGAGCTGAACTTCCTTTTTAGGGTCAGCTACATGGATACAATGAAGAAAATGGTCACAATAATGGTGTTGAAGGATTACTATGCAGTGCTTTTGGGTGATTTATATGCAGTGGGCAATTCATTTCATTGTCATAACATCAGACAGACTGGGGATCTGTGAGATGCCCATTTTAGTATTGGTGTAAATGTAGCAGGATAAACAGTTGGTAGTGCAACAGGAAAAATCTCATAATCACCTAAAAAAAAGCTATGTACATTTAGAAAACCTAAAGTAACCTGTTAGAACAACATCTTTTCATATTACTGCCCAGTAGTAGTTAGGATAGGCTCCAGCCACTTATGACCCCTAACAGGAAAAAGTGGAAAAGATAATGAAGATCTGTATTATGTTTGTCAAAGCCATTCCAAAAACATCTCAAAATTACTCAAAGTGGCTATGTTATGCAAAATCTGAGCCTTCTACCATGTTATAATGTTGTTCTCTCATCAAGAACATACCTGGAGTTGTGTTTTGTTACATTCTTGCCTGTTTAATTAATCCTGTAGTCCCTGGCACTGAGTTTCTGAGGCCTCAGAACGCTCAGTTGCATAAACCAAACCCTGCCCACTCCAGGAAGCACTGCTGGAAGTGCCTCGCTCCAGGTTTGTGAGCAGAGGGGACAGAGCATTCTCAGTGGCAGCTCCCAAACTGTGGGACAGTCTCTGCAGCAATTTAAAATTATTTTTACTCATTAGCTTTTAACACTGATTGAGCAGACACTTTGGCCTTCATTGGAGCTTTTATTGCAGTGTTATCTGTTGTTTGATTTGTGTTTCTATACTGTTTCTATACATTATTTTAAAGTTTGTTACTTCTTTATTAAGTGGATTTATATCAGTTGTTCTGCTTGACTTGTAAAGCACTTTCGCCAGCTGAGGTTGTTTTTAAAATGTGCTGTATAAATAAATTTAATTTCATTTGAAGCACTGACCAATCAACAAGCCCTCTAAAGCCCTCCAGTCTGCTGTCATTAATTTAGCAAAAAAATAAAATAAATAAAGATGTACAGCTCTGTTTCCATTGATTCCTTATAGATATATTTTTTTTTATTTTGTAGTAAAATGGCATCATACAAAGAGTTTAAGGAAGTAAAGTGCTTTTTTGTCACTGATTATGTTCAAAAGACAGCAACAGTCTGCCTTCTGCTGGTCTCTTTACCTGCTTCTTTATACTGTACTTATTAATTAAAAACATAATATGGTCCTTTAAAAATATGTTCTACAGATTAATTTTTAGAGTAGTATTCATCAAACCACATCCCAGATAGACTATCCACTATCTCATCCAAAATAATTCATCCAATATGCGCAAAACATTTTTGACTAAAATGAAGCTACAGACTCTTCTTCATCGGAGCAGAAATGATTGAATTACCTCCACAGTTTGGTGAATCTGCCTTTAGTTCATATCTCAGTCCACTGTTCTATGAATGCGTTGTTGCTCGAACGCTACAGCGCCCAAACTTGGAGCACTCCTTGTCTCTCAATCAATACTGGAGATGTCAGAGTAAATTGAAAACAAATGGCCTTGTGTATTCGGAGGGACAGCGAAGGACGGAGGAGAGCCTTGAGTCCGCTCTGATTGGTCCGGAGTCAGGCGCACTTTCGGGCCTCTCTGTTATTCTGGTCGTACTAATGTCTTTGGTTTTGACAGAAGATTTAAGAGCACTTTTCAAGGTCTTGGTCCAGTCTTAGAATCATTTGTCTTGTGTCACCTCACAAGAAAGATATTTTTTTAAGAGAACCACTGTTTTTTGCTACTAAAACATGGATAGCTTTTACTTTATCAAACCCACATGCAGCCACAAGCCAGAGTATTTTGTGGGTTGCGTCAGGAAGAGCAAAAACTATTGCTAAATTAAGGAGGCAGATGATTCGTTGTGGTGACCCTGGAGGAGAAAAAGTGAATTAAAGTTGTGTGCTAAAATAAGATAAGTTAATGGGTCACCAATGATTGTTCTTAGTGGGATACTGTATGTCAGGCATGGGTTTGACATTGAGCTTAAGAAAAAATGGGCATTATGTGGACTGTTTTTTCTTGAGGTGAATGGTTTGGAGAATTTAAATCTTTCATGGCCACTTGGCAGCGCATTAGGAACTGTGCATAGCATAATGACTGGATCTGATGATAGAATGGCTTGGTCATGTTTAAACTTGTCAAAGGGGAGGAATTGTTTTGTATCTTTTTGTATCAATATTACTTCCAAAAAAATCTGGCACTGGTTCAAAAAGAAAAGTCTTGAGTTAGTTTAGTCTTAAGTTAGTTATAAGAAAGATAAGGAACGCTTGCCCTGGAGGTGTTTGTAAAGGCACAGGTACTGTAGGAATAACCTGCCAATCTGAGCAATGCCATGTGGTTTGTTTTAGTAACAGTAAAACAATTGCTTCTGTAATCTTCGGTACTGTCACACCACTGGTCAAACCAGCAGCAGCTCGGGTGCACATGTGTTGTTCTGAGCAGGACAAGAAGGATTGCAGCGAACTCTGAATCCAGATGTGGTGTAAGGCAGTGTTTCCCAACCAGGGGTACAGGGACCCCGAGGGGTACGTGAGCACTTTGCAGGGGGGTATTTGGAGTTATTTGATCATTTATGTGAACGATCATGAGAAAATAGTGACAATCTTCACATTAAACTATTGAAAAGTATGAAAGACGAGCAAGTGTCCCAGTGACACTGAATTTGGTCAAATGTGGTCCAAAACAAGGGATATTACTGAATAATATATTTTGTTACATATGTTTTAAGTTTAATAGTTTATTTTAATTTATTTATTTATGTATTTGTTTATTTTGTAAATTTATTGAGTTGAAGATTTTTATTAATTTACAATTGTAAAGCAGAACCCAGTAACGTTTTTACCTTAAATAAACAGCTGTGGGGTAAATGAAGCGTGTGGCAGCTCCCCCTGGTGTCTCTGGCCGTAAGTGACACCTGCAAGTCTGAGTGTTGCCGACCCAGAGTCACAGAAGTCTCGAGTCTCGCGAGAAAGCGGCACATCCCTGGTTAGCAAAACAACAAGCTAGTGGTGGCTTTATTTCTTGATTTTCTTCGTGCCAGAGCGGCCAAATGGAAGAAAAAACTTTGTACAGATACACAGAGGGGAAAATGAAAGTAAAGACGAGTGAGGGGTCACACAGGAGTCAACTGAGCTTGTGAGTATTTATGATAGTGCTTTACTCCGAACTGTAGGGGGAGCTTTATAGAGGAAAATAAGGCAAAAAAGCAAAGCGAAGAAATGAGCAGAGTTACTCAGTTCCACTTTAAATTACTTTTCAAATTTTGTTTAAATATATACGTAAAATAAGTAAATTAAGTATGACAAGGCCCACTGGTGTAAGGTAAGAATGTAACTTGTGCCTTCCTGAAAAATCGTAAGTTTTGGCAAATAGTGTGATCTCGCCTTGTATGCTCTCGCCCTGAGTCCATTTGTCAACACATCTTCCTAATCCCTGTCCATTAAGTGTATAAAATCCTGTACTGTAACAAGGCCCACCCCCCTTCCCGCCGCCTGAAACCAGCAAAACCGGGCGTCATCCATCTCAATTTCCCCTCTCTCAAAAAAAAAGGACAGAAATTAATAGTAAACCCCATTCAGGCTCATCCTTTCTGGTCGAGTGAAAATTATTTATGACGGAAAATGGGCCGGCTTCCCCTCCCTCCCTCCCTCCCTCCCTCTGTCCCGTCGGCGGCAGAGGCTCTCTGTGTGTTGTTGACAGCTTGATGGCAATGAGTGTCAGGATTTCCGAGCGGCAGAACGGGAAGTGTAGCATGACGAGATCCGAGAGCATGTCCCGTCTCTATCACAGCTGAGGCTCAAAGGAGGAGGAGAGGGGGAACAACAAGGCCAAACATAGATACCAGAATGTAATGAAGCTAAGAAAGGTTTTCAGCCATGGAGTCATAGAGAAGAAACATTTTTAATGGAAAATGATATGTTTGTGTTTAGAATTAGGCAGATGTAAGTATTTCTGTTTGGTAAATGTGCAAGAGCTAGCTGACAATGTGCACTAACCTCCTGAAACCCATCACAATATCGGACATTATGAATGGAAAGGTTTACAGACAGTGGCTCGGAGGAGAAGACAGGAGGCAGAGTTGAAACTACAGTGTATGAACTACCTCAACACATCTAATGCACAGTCGGGCCGTCCTGTGAGTGGATTGGACTGTTGTGCTGTACAGTTTGCCCAATAGTTTGCTTGTCAGAATAGGGGTGTATACAGTTCTTATACTGATGTATATTTTTTAATTCCTATTATACAACTGTATCGAATAAGCATTACCTTGTATCAAATCATATAATTTTCAAGGTAATTATCATTATACATGGGGAAAAAAATTGTAAAATTGGAATATCGATATTAGGCATGTTAAAATAAAACCAGAAACATCTTTTCGGGTGTCATTTTAATGAAATAAAACATTTGCTTTGCTCTCTTTCTGCTGGACATAATCAACCCCAGCTGCAGTGCAATTTCTGAGTAAACTTTTATGATTTTGGCAAAAAAGTTGCTGTAGTATCATCAGTATGAAGCTTTTGAATGTAATCGTATTGTTCCAACTTAGCCAATATCATTCTTGAATCGTATTAAAACAATTCTAATCAATACATATCGTATCGTTCCAAAAACATATCGTTACACCCCTAGAGATATACACCATACACATTAGGCAGGTGGTCATAATGTTATGCTTGATCAGTGTATTTTAAAAAGAAATAAGGCAAGAACTAAAAAAAAGATGTACATTATGGACAATGAGCTAAAAGGGTGTACTTTATTTAATACATTTAAAAAGATGTACAAATCTAATAACCTATTATAGGAAAATACAAAGCATTAGTATAAGTTCTTATTTATTACAACATGAGAAGTTATCTTAATGATACAAATAGTCACTGAAAGGATAGTTAGAATGATAATGCTTAAAGTAACGATACAGTAATAATAGTAAAAATATCTTTTCTTTGCCTGTTAAATGCAAATGATTTTGTTTTGTTTTTGTTTCTTGTTTTTGCGTGAAATATAGCCATGTTTACTTTGCAATTTCTGTTTAAATGTTAATTGGGTTAAGCACAGTAAGTCTCGACTTCGGCCTAAACCTTTTCAGTCTATGTCTTAGATCTAATGGAAGCATTGTATTGGTTCTTCTTCTTGACCAAATAAACAATTTTATGTTTTTAGGATTCTTTAAAATTGGTACGCAGCACTTTAGTTATGTTGCTCTATGAATAAAGTTGGATTGACATTTTAACAAGTATATTTTGTCCATACTGGAGTGTTACGCAATTGCATCTTGGAGAATACTGCAAAATGGTAATGAAAAATCTGCATTAATGGGTTGCTAGGTCAGAGCACGAGGGCAAAGGCAGGACATATGGAGAACAAAAAAAGAAAAAAAACCTCACTGCCCAGGGAAATCCAGTCTGCATGAGCGGAAGTTGCAATATAAGACATGGAACAATGGGAAATAAGGGAGCAGCACATATAGGACATGACATGAAATCAAATCCTCGATCAATATGGGACAGAAGGACCTCGAAGTCTATAAATAACCGCGTGTCCTTCCGCCGTCTGCCGTGACTTGCACAACAGCGTCTGATCACATAACACCGCTGCTCTGTGGAGGTCTGCAGCCGGCGTGTAATCACGGCGCACTCTCAGCCACTGAACTGTTATTAAAGCCGTGCTATGTAAGCTTTTACCGCCAAAAAAAAAAAAAAAGGTAAGGCTGCAAGAATGTTTTTGATGTCTTTCTGACATAGAATAGCTCGTCTTTTTCTGACAACCAGTCTTTCAACAGCCGGACACATCACCACAACTTGGCTTTGCTATTTACAAACCCAATTTTTACCTCATAAAAGTACCGTTTGCTCACAGTCGACAATAAACTAAGCAACACATCTCGAATAGTTTGAGACAAGGCAATAAAAAGGAAGGAACTAACGCTTTAAGCTGGTGTGAGCATTTGGCGGTTGCTGTGTTTAGGTTGATTAGCAAGATTCCAGGAGGATGGTTCTTGATGAGATGAACCTGCTGTGTTTTATTTCGGACTCTGCAAACTCTAAACTTTTTTCATTCATTCATCTTTTTACGTCTTTGGGTTGGGTAACTTTGGTTAGTCGCTGACACTTTGCAGGGGGTACTTGGGGGAAAAAACAAGCTCAAGAAAAATGTTATACAGTTTTAGTTTATTAGCTAATTTCAAGGGGAGTTATTCAAATGATTATTTTTGTTTTTTTGTAGTAAATTGATTATGAGTTTAAAGGTGCTATGAGCAGAAAATATTTTACTATTTCATAAAAATTACCCAAATGTGTGTCAAGATATGAAGTAAACATGTTTAAATCAAATATTAGTTTACTAATAACAATGGTACAGTTGACTTATTCACAGCTTAATATATATAAGTTGTTTTTATTTATGTTTTTTGTTTTGGTTCTAAACTGCATCGCCAATGAAGAGACCATTGTTTTGATTTATGACTGCAGTACTGTGTTCAAACCAGTACAAGCATGAAATATATAGAACATATAAAATAAATATTTATTTATTTAGATTTTAAATGCAATTTTTATCAGATTTTTTTAAGTGAAAAAGAACAAGGAACTAGTATTTACAATGAAGTATATAACAAACATTGTAAATCTTATTGTAAATACTAGTTCCTTGTATACTTTACAATAAAGTATAGAATAAACATGGGGTGCACAGTGGCAGAGTGGTTAGCGTTCTCACCTCCCAGCAACGAGGTTGTGGGTTCGAGCCCCAGGGCTATGGGTGGAGTCTGCATGTCCTCCACGTGACTCTAAATTGACCCTAGTGAGAGTGAATGGTTGTCTGTCTGTGTTCGTCTCTGTGTCAGCCCTGCAACAAGCTGTACCCCGCCTACGGCCCAAAGTTCTTGGGATAGGCTCCAGTCACCCGCTTATTCCCGTTAGAATAAGCGGTAGAAATTGAATGAATGAATAAACATATATCTTTTTTATATGACCAGTTTCAAAAAACTAACACACATGTAAGAGAGTACTCACGATATGACACAAAGCCCAAGGGGTACACAAGACAAAAAAGGTTGAGACCCACTAATTTAGAGACAACTATTCACTCTCACGTTCATTCACTAGGGGCAATTTAGAGTCACCAATTCACCAAACACATGCATGTCTCTGGACGGTGGGAAAAAAGCCGGAGTACCCAGAGAGGCCCCACGATAACCCATGCAGAGAGAGACTGTGGCTGTCGGCCTCAGGATCAATCTCAGGACGTCCTTGCTGGGGGGCAAGAGCACTAACCACTCTGCCAGGGTTGAAAAACAGCTCCGATAGCATAAGCTCAGAGCTAAATCTGCCTATGTTAGCTTTTCAGTGAAATCAGACCATATGTTTGTTTGCTAACCTCAACAATAAAGTCACTGTTTAACACACAAATGGTTTATGTGGCAAAAGCATTAAACATGAATTATGACAACAAAAAGATCATTTTTCTGTCAAATTCAAGGACTTTCTTTACTGTAACACTACCCACAGTATAGATCTAAACATATAGACTTCTCTTACTTTATTACAGGCTTGAGCTATTGTGTGACGCATATTTCCTTTCAGTCAATACCTCCTATACTGTTTCTACTTATTATATATCCTCAAGCCTTATATAAATATGAATATGAGTTATGACAGAGGTGGGAGGTAACTATACTTTTACTTCAGTAATTTAGTCAAGTACTACTACATGTACTACTTCTGGTTACATTTTCTAAAACACACTTAGATATGAAGGGAAAATAAGTACAGTGTTAGATTCTCTTACTTAGGTATTTTATTTATGTGGCATTGTGGGTAATCGCAGTAGTAGTATTAGTAGTAGTAAGAGCAGTAGTAGTAGTAATAGTAGTATTTGTAAGAGTAGTAGTAGTAGTAGTAGTAGTAAGAGTAGTAGTAGTAGTAAGACTAGTAGTAGTAGAAGTAGTAGTAGTAGTAGTAAGAGTAGTAGTAATAGTAGTAGTAGTAGTAGTAGTAGTAGTAAGAGTAGTAGTAATAGTAGTAGTAGTAGTAGAGTAGTAGTAGTAGTAAGAGTAGTAATTGTAGTGAGAGTAGTAAGAGTAAAAGAGTATTAAGAGTAGTAGTAAGAGCAGTAGTAGTAGTAGTACTAGTAAGAGTAGTAGCGAGAGTAGTAGTAGTAAGAGTAGTAGCAAGAGTAGTAGTAGTAAGAGTAGTAGCAAGAGTAGTAGTAGTAGTAAGAGTAGTAGCAAGAGTACTAGTAGTAGTAGTAGTAGTAGTACTAGTAAGAGTAGTATCGAGTGTAGTAGTATCGAGTGTAGTAGTAGTAGTAGTAGTAGTAGTAGTAGTAGTAGTAGTAGTACTAGTAAGAGTAGTATCGAGTGTAGTAGTATCGAGTGTAGTAGTAGTAGTAGTAGTCGTAGTAAGAGTAGTAGTAGTAGTAGCAGTAGTAGTAGTAGTACTAGTAAGAGTAGTATCGAGTGTAGTAGTATCGAGTGTAGTAGTAGTAGTAGTAGTAGTAAGAGTAGTAGTAGTAGTAGTAGTACTAGTAAGAGTAGTATCGAGTGTAGTAGTATCGAGTGTAGTAGTAGTAGTAGTAGTAAGAGTAGTAGTAGTAGTAGTAGTAGTAGTAAGAGTAGTAGCGAGAGTAGTAGTAGTAGTAAGAGTAGCAGCATACTTTTACTTATACTTTATCAATATATGAAGTAATAAATATTAACAGTAGTAAAAGTATTAATAGCAGCTGTAGTATCACCAGTAGTAGATTATTACTGTGTTGTTGTACATTGCTAAAATCAGCAGTAGTAGCAGTAAGTGCCTTTCTAATTACATAAACTTTACACCAAATTCTTTTTAATTTTAGTTAATTAACAATTTGGTCGAGTACTTTTTCTTCAACTTAAGTAATATGAATTTGCAGTAACAGTACTTTTACACAGTACACATTTGGTTCTTCCTCCTCTAATTTATGACATTACAGTGGTGTCCTTGCAAATTTTAAATCAGCCGTCGTCATAGAACCTTAAACTCTCATCTAAAACCTGAACCCTGGCCATCACCTGTGTGCAGCTGATTCATTATTTCTAAACTATTTTATGTTTTTAGTAATTTAATAAAGTGAAAATCTCCATTCTTGTTTGTTGCGCCGGGCTGAAGGACAGTACCTTGTGGATAATTGAGCACATGCCACATTACGCAGAATCAAACCTGGAATAATCACAAGTGTTTATACAAATAACAAGGTTTGCTTCAAAAACAATCTGAGAGTTACATTTTGGGGGGAAGTTTAAAAGCAGCTAACAGAACTAATGTTTTGGCTATATATATATCACACTGGTAACTTTTCATATGTTCCTTTACTGACCCCTTGTGGATGGAGTTAGTATATTTGTCTCAATCTCACAATAATACAGACTAATTTAAAACCTCCTGGATCCAGATTAGGGCTGCACAATATATCGCAAAATTATCGTTATCGCAATATCAGCAAATGCAATATCTGTATCGCAATAATCTAAATATATCGCAATAACGCTGTGGTCTTCCATCTGACAGAGATTTACACTGAAGAATCACTTTCCACCAGAGCCTTAAAAGAACATGTGTTGTGACTAAATAAAAATGTTTAAAAAGTCCAGTTTTAGTGTAAATTTAATTAATTTAGTCACAGCTTAGCCTTGTTTTATTCCTGGTTTAGTCTGTTTTGATTTTGTTGCTGTTTTGACTTGTAAATACAGGAACTTACATTTTTTTGTGAAATGTAGTGAATTTAACTTACTATGTTCGAAAAGTAGGCTCTATTTTCAAATATCGCAATTATATCATTATCGCAATTTTCAACATAGTTATCGAATATCGCATGTTGTCTCCATATCATGCAGCCCTAATCCAGACAAGTTTGTTTTTGTTTTTTTCCTGTGTTATACCAAAGAAATCGTCAAGAAATTCAATTAAATTCATTTTCTAGGATTTTCTAGAACCAATCCATTTCCTTACTACCCAGTAAACAGGAGTATGATGGGACTGAATGAAATGCGAGAGGTAAAACAATGGTTGCTTATAAGATGAAGACAAAATAAAAGTGAAAAATCTCGCCTAAAACATTGCACTGGCTGGAATAACAAGAACATGGAAATAAAAGCACCCGAAAGTTCAATAAAACTGGCTAACCCTCAGGCCTTCCTAAAAAAAAAAAAAAAAATCACGTTCTTCCTCTTAAAGCGCTTTTAGGTCACTGGGTCACATTTGAAAATGTAAAACATGAAGAAAAAAGCTTTTTTTGCCAGTTTATTTACATAATTCCACATATTTATAAACAAAATATGAATGATTTACTATTTAAAAATGCAAAGTGTTTTCTGTTTGTGCAGGGATTACCACTGATTTTAATACATTTTTACTTTCTGTGCCGTTACAGGTGCAGTCACGGTGACATAATGGGAATTATCTCCCACAATGCAATGAGAAAATGATGAATCTGGTGGTGAATTTTTGTTTGTGATTTTTTTTAGCCTCTGACTGACAAAGAGAGGCAGGAGGAATTAAAATGATTTAACATTTCTCTATTGTAATGGCTGTAGAGAGAAAATAAGTGATTTTAATGTAAGTCAATGGGACCAAAAATGACTAAAAGGAAGGTTTTTTTTTGTATAGACGGTAGATTTTTTTCAGTTGTGATGCTGCAATTCTGAAATTCTTTTATTTATATTTCACATCTTTGTCAAAGAGAATCACCCTGACATAAAAAATGCCAAAATTAAAGAGAAAAATAGATTTGAAAAGCCCTAGAAAGGTAACAGAAGGGCCTGAGGGTTTAAAACGAGCTCTATTAATATTACAGTCAGTGCGTATTGGTTACTGTGGAGTTATTCAGGTGAGCATTAAAGCGCAAAACAATAACTTTCACAAAATCTACAAGGCACCCGCACAATTCCTCAAAACATTTTCCCTTTGCGCGGCATCGTTGTGGAACAGCATCAGTGCTACGTGCAGAAAGCCTCGGTAATTTCACACTTTTGTCTATTCACAGAGGAGAAGCACTTTTAAGCGTTTCCCTTCAAAAACCTTCTTCCTAAATTTTTTATTGCAGCTTGTAAACGTGAAATACTGTCACTTCTCCTCCGTCTCGCTTTGTTCGCCTTGTTTTCTGCCTCTCTCTCACTCTTCTCTCCTCTCTGAATCTCGCTCAGGCACTTGTGAATTTGAGTTTCCCCCGGCGCTGTCATTATTATTCAATGGTCTGTTTGCGCTGAACAGTTTGTACCTTTTTCATACAAGATCAACAGCAGACGGCTTTGTATACTTGAGGGAGCTGTCTGCGGCAGTTCAGGGAGGGTTTTGAAGGAGAAGACTGAAGACGCCTTTTACACACACGCTGCAAACCGCTGGAGAATTACAACCAGCTTTATTCCATCATCTATCCTTTACGAAGGCTCATCTCTCTCACTGACTCTGTACTCGGAGTTTTCACTTTCTGGTCATTATCTAAAATCCTGGTACAAGCTTTTTTGGCCCAAAGTCGACTTAAGCATTTAAAGAAGCAGTATTTGATTTCTCTATTCAGACAAAAATTCCACACGGACCCCCACCTGTAAAACTTCCTTGTCTTCAAAAGACTAAGCCATGTTTTTCTCCATAGATTTCTATAAAAACCTCATAAAAAACACCGACTGTTGGCTAAAAATTGTTTTAAACTCTTATTTTTAAACAAGCATATAACTAATTAAGCAAGTAATTCATTTCAAACTCAATTTATTTTTATGTACTTAATTTAGACAACCTCTGGGGGCCCCCCTGCAGTACCTTTGTGGACCCCCAGGGTGCCCCGGACCCCACTTTGGGAACCATTGCTCTACAGCGTTGGGTCAAGTGTTATTATTGAACCACAAACAATGATCACAGGGGGAGTACTCATATTAATACAAAGACATTTTAACTTTATCTCTGTTTATATTGAAATGAATTAACTTTTCTTATTTGTGGTTTCTACAATAATGTGGTGTGATTATCTTGTTATGGATTTACTCTTTGGATTGGTCATGTGAACAGGTCACATGATCTCCAGGTATAAGAGTTCTGGCAGCCATTTTGTTTCTTTTAATGATGCACATGCCCTGATGAAGGCCCTGAGAGGCTGAAACACGTTGGCATTTTTAAACTAAATACTGCCCCTGAAATGAAGGCTTTTTAAATATTTTTTAAATCCCATTGAGTGCCTCAGTCTCTGTTTGTATCCTATGTGATCCCTAACCTGAAGAGCACCTGGGTAAAACTTTTGTAATCTTCAGACTCAAGTGGCATTCCAGTAGCCAAGTAATTTTGAACAATTTAAACTTTATTGCAAATGTTACCGTATTTTCCGCACTATAAGGCGCACCTAAAAGCCTTTAATTTTCTCAAAAACCGACAGTGCGCCTTATAATCCGATGCGCCTTATATATGGATCAGTGTTGGTTAATTATGGCTACCGTATTCAGGGGGCGTCGCCGAAGTGACAGCGGTAAAAACGGTAAAGGGGAATTCCAGTCCCAGCTGTTCATGTGTGCCATAGGTGTGTTTATGGATCCTGCCGCAAAAGAACAAGGAGGCGCGGCCTTTGCTCCATCTCAGTAGAAGAGTTGCGACATTGAGGGGACAGAAAACTGAGCGCTCGAACGCTGTTCATGTAGCTTTGAACTGTGACAAATGGACTTACATTGTTTTCAACGAGGGAGTTGTAAGAACGCTGGTTTGTATTCTATTAATAAAGTTTGACTGACTGACTTATCTGACTGTTTTATTGACATTCCCTTTAGCGCAGCGCCATCTAGTGGATGCGCCTTATAATGCGGTGCGCCCTATATATGAAAACAGTTTTAAAATAGGCCATTCATTGAAGGTAAGCCTTATAATCCGATGCACCTTATAGTGCGGAAAATACAGTAATTCTCCTGCATTATATAAAAATATAAACAATATTACATTGACTTTACACTGACTTATTTTACTATCTATTTTATGTTAAACTATACTTTAAAATAAATATTTTAATTCCATTTTCAACTCAATTTCACTTCAGTATCACAAAAGTCGCCTCAAAGGGCTTCACAAACAGTTAATCAAACATAAACACACAATCGGACATAACACACAATCAACACAAACAATGACTACACTAACCCTAACAGACCCAGGACATCCCTGTGCTTAGACCTTCGGCAAGGAAAAACTCCTAAAAAACCCAGCTGTGGTGAAAAAAAAGAAGAAACCTTATGGAGAACAACACTAAAGGATGGGCAGGATATAAATGTGTCTAGGACTGTTGAATAAAGTCCTTTAGCTCATCTATAGTGTCATAGTTCAGGTCTGTTTTAAAATAACTAATATAATACATTAACTGCAAAGAAAATGTAAATAATTTGAAAAACTCCCATTTAAACAAGCTTTTAAACCTAAAAAATATGTAAGAAAACATGATACTCTAATAATATTCATGAGCATTTTCATTAGTGAGACACTTGAGCTTGTTTTAACTTTGAACAGTTCAATATGAAAACAAATTATGGGAGTGACAAGATCTCATAATCTTAGTGATCTCCAAGATCAAAATGATTCTGGTGAAGGTAAAAATCAGTCTCATTGTCTCAGGATCAGGTTCTGTTTGGACTTTTTAAGGGAAGAAGTGAGTCCAGTTGGTGGCAGTATATATATTCTACTATAGCATATAATCTAAATAACAGAAGTAAATATCGTTCATTACAATGTTGATTTTAAAAATGCACCTAAATAGCTATGTATTTTATGGGTTTCAGGTGAATAAATTACATTTTCATTTGTGTAAAATCCATATTTCAATTGTGTAAAAATCTTGTCCCATCCCAATCTCATTATCCCAGTCCGGTGTCTTGTCTCGTCTCATGGGATTTGTGTCTTGTCTCACCCCTTTTGCAAATATTTTCTTTTCTTTTACCCCCTCGTGTACACCTAGGGGACCCAGTACCCTGCTTTGGAAACACTGGTATATAAGACAGTGTGCATCTCTATAAAGACAATAAACAAACAAACAAACATGATGATTATCCCCAAAATGGCACCAGCGCAAAAGTAAACTACAAAACAAAACAAAAAATGCTTCCATTCTTGACCCAGTTTTAAAATGCTCTCTTAAAACAACTTCCTCTTTGTGTTTTTAGATCCTTACTTAACTCGTTCATGTCTCTGTCACACAGCCTGATCTTCCTTGACGTTTTTCCCCCCTCTTTAATCTTTTTTTAGTTACATCTGACGCCCTACGAGCCCACTGATAACTGCTGCCGATATAGTAAGTGTGTAATGTATAATTTCCCTCTCTCCTTTTCACATAAAGGAGACTGTGAGAGAAGTGCTCGACTCGGCACTTTTAAAAATGTCACTGCTTCCCGGGCCTTTTGTGGAGCGCTCGGCACAGACACCAAATGTCAGCCGCCCTCCTCAGTCGCAGCCTTTGTGTGCAGTCCCCACATCTGGAAATGTCAATGAGCAAACCACAATGAGACGGGAACAAAAATCTGTCGGAAAAGGCGGCACTCGACCGGCGACCCGCTCTCCCGACGCTCCACTCCAGAGATCTGTGGCCGAGTCCCGGATGCGAGCCAATGTAAAGAAAGCCTTCACCTCTGTACAGCCATTTTAGGGAGGTACAGCGGATCAGGTGAAGCTGCGCAGATCTATCCCCTGCATCCTCTTCTCTCAACTCTTTTACTACATCAATAACTTCTACCCTGTGACGAAGGACTTGATTTGTTTGTAGCTGATGTGTCGATTGACAGCTAGAGTAGCCAATCAGAAGTGAGAGTTTGCTAAGTTCGGTTGAGAGCACTACGTTCGGTCCGTGAAGTCAGATAGTCGTTATTAGAGGAATGTTATCGGCACCGTTGTTGTATCGGTGTGCGTGATAAACGAGGGAGTATTGTATTAATTTCTCCTTAGTATATCTGCCCAGAATATGATTACAGTGTTCATTATTCATAGGGTTGTGTGTTAGAATAACACTTAGGGACAGGTTTTGGCATGCTAAGCTAAGCTAATAAATTAGCCTAGTTATACAGACGTTCTTTTTTTGCTACTGTTCTGTTGTTGCATTACTCGATCATGAAACTGATCCCTTATTTCTTATTTATTTATGTTACAGAACCACACCAGACCAACCAATATAGCCTCTGAATGTTTAATAAATGTTAAAACGGAATCATCTCTACCGAGCATTTTTACCGATGCACCCTGGCGCCACAATAATAATTAGCCACACATTAGCTCTCCCCAAAACATACCCACATATTCACTTTCCTTTTCTCCGTCCAAGGCTGTGTCCGAACGTTCTCCGTAGTCCTCAATCAGTGTATAGTCCCGCACTATATAGCGCACTAGTGCACTCATTTTCTGAACGATCTGGACACTTCGCTCACTATTTTTCGCTCATCTTTGATCATGTGGCTCTGCCGTATGTATAAAAAAAATAAATAAATTTGGCAATCTCCACTGATAATGGACTTCTGTGATAAAGCCTGCAGTGGTGGAACGTAACGAAAGAAAAAGTATTCAAATGTGTACTTTACTTTTACTGTCACTACATTTTAAAGCAAGTTGCTGTACTTTTTACTCCACTACTTTTGTTGTAGTTGTGTGATTGGTTTGAAATAAGAAGTATTTTGAGTTTGATTTAAAATCATGTGTTTTTGCCGTGTCCTCGTTGTAGACACAGTACTTCAGTATAAAAGATTCAGTAAAGTAGTACTCTTCAGAAAAAGCTCACCTACAGATTCAGTGTCTTCTGTTGCACCGTTAACTTTAGTTTTCTGCACAGTTTTTCAACAAAATCCCTCACATTTAGCACATTCATTAGTTCTTGAATCTGTGCAAAATACTTTTACTTTTTTACCTACAAGTTCATTTGAAAGTAAGTACTTTTATACTTTTATTTAAGTAGAAATAGTCATGTGATACTTTTACTTGAGTCAATTTTTGCTCCTGTATCTGTATTTCTACTTAAGTAAAAAAAAAAAAAAAAAGTGTACTTTTTCCACCATTGACAGTTACAGAAGCAAAGACACAATCAATAAGCAATTTATTCAAGATTATCGAGGAAAGTAAAGAACAAAACTCAATGCTATAAACAATTAGCATTAGCTCAGCTACTAATGACAGCAGATAATTAATGTAGTATTCAAGTCTGTAAATGTCTCAAATGAATTATAACAGCAAAGAGCTGGAGTTTATATATTTACAGCCGAGTCTGACTCTCAGTGAGATCGATGCTGATGTTTTGTGAATGAAAACATGCTCATTTGTGTAAATAACCTATTTTAAATCAAATGTAATAAACTGTATCTTTTGTCTCTGCATCTGTATGAAATGTAGTCAAGGGACCAGAGCAAAAACTTTTCTTTTTATTTTGGGGCTCAGATATCGTACAGCCACTTGCAAACGCTACCGGAAGCATTGTGACACGATTTCCGGTTTAAGTCGGGGAAGGGTGAAAAAAGTCCTATTGTCCAGGGTGTACCCCGCTTCAGGCCCATAGTTTCTGAGCTAGGCTTCAGGAACTTAACAAGAAAACAGAAGACGATGAAAAAATGAATTTGTGTAGTCTTTAGATGCCTTTGGTCACATATGATGGATAAAGACATTCCTAAGCAATCCTGCAAAACTAAATGAATCTTATACACGCCAGGAATAAACTTGAACTCACTAGATTTTTTGCCTAATATTCTGAAATCTTTCCAAAGCACATCTTCATCCTCTTGGCCTCCTCTTTCTGCTCTCATGTTGTGGAATGGCTTGTGGCCTAAAATAAACTTTACACAGGGCTATAAACGCTTGAAGTAATCAGTCCTTCACTCTGATCACCATCTGCCATCTCCACAAACTCACAGCTCCACACTCAGTCAGGCTCAAAACACTCCGGGATGGAAACAAGGACGCTTCATTCAGCAGATTTACATCACAGACAAGAGCGTACTAATCCAGACCAAGACCAGTTCAAGTCCTGAGTGAACCGAGATCAAGACAAGGCTGAGATTTTCAGGGTTCAAGGCAAATCGAGACCAAACCAAACACTAAATAAAGAGGAACAGTAAAAGGAAAAATGCATAAAACTATGAAGAATAGCATTTTCTTAAAATGTTTGGTAAATAAAATCTGAGACCACCAGATCCAAGATTGAGACAAGGTTAAAGGAGTAAAAATGGATTCAAGACCAAGAACAAGGCTGAGTCAAACTGCAGACGAGACCAAGACCATAAAAAATTTGTCTCAAGACCAGACTTAAAACCAGACTGAGTAACATTCTTGGAAGAGGGGCCAGTTTAGAGTAAGCAAAAATGTCCAAGGGCCGGCAGTTGTATTATATTTATATATAAAATTAGTTTTCAATTACAAGAAAAGTATATTTGTTTAAATGGCACTAAGACAACATTATATTGTCTTAAAATATTTTTTTGTGAATTGATAAACTTACCAAGCATGGTGTTGAATAATTTTGTTTTAGGTTAAGGTACATTTTTTATAGTAATGAGTGTTATAGCCTATAGTTATTATAAAACAATCAGTCATAAATTCAAATTCAAGTTGATTTCAGACCAAAGAAAAGGTCAGCTCTGGCTTGAGAGTGGTAGATGCACAGTTGTATAGAAATGCTTGCTTATTGGTACTAGAGGGCCATTAAACAATACATTTAATAATGGAAGCTGAGGGCCCCATGAAATCTCACTCTGTGCTATAAATGGCCCCCGGGCCGCACTTTGGACACGTCTGGCTTAGACCGAGACATGTACCAAGACCACAAGAAAAATAGCTTAAGACCAATATCATGACCAAGTAAAACTGCAGCTAAGACTGAGACGAGACCAAGACTGTAAAAAATTGTCTCAAGACCAGTCTCAAAACCAAAACTGAGTAAAACTTCAGCTGCAAAAAAGACAGGACCAAGACCATAAGAACCAAGACTGAGACATCCAAGACCATAAAAACACTGTCTCAAGACCAAGACTGAGTCAAATTGCATGCTAAAACCGAGACAAGACAAAAATAATGCATTTTTTTTGTCTTGTCTTGGTCTTAGCTTGGTCTCAATCTGGAAAATCTTCATCTGCATGTAGGTTATAAACATTTATGAACGGATATTTTTTATCTGTGCTTAGGTTGGCACAATCATAAAAGCGCTATTTATGAGGCAAGGTTGAGGACATCTAAGCTTGAATGTGATTGGTCGTCATCTGCCACGCTCTCGTCGGAGTTCGACCAATCAGAAGGCTCGGTCGGCGCTCTGCTGGAACAAATGTGCTGACTGTCCCCGCGCTTCATTTAACTGCATTTGCCTTTAATGTTAATGGAGGAAATATCATGAGGCAGCACTTATCCGATCTGTCATCTGCTCATCAGCGCCGAGCTCACTGTGATGTGGACCGCATGTGCTACTTGCGGATTCAGGATTCAGTGACCTTGCAGTTACTTTTTTAGTTTTTTTATTCGGGCTATCCTAAAACTGGGACGGGCCAAAACTTTATTATTGCTTATCATTTTACAGAACCTAGACTTTTTAGGTAACATTTTCTTGGTTTATAAAATGCTTTTAGAGTTCTTCATTATATATTTGAGGTTGCAATGTTAAGGTTATATCAAGGAAAGTCAGTTTGTGATTTTATACATTATTTTGGTGGTTAAAATGATGGAGCCATTAGCTTAGCAGACCACAATGCATTTTCTTCTGAGGAATAGCATTAAGTCGGGTATACAGTGCACGATTTCAGCTGTCTCAGGTGAAAGATTCCTAATTGTGGGGTAAAAAAACATCCGTAACTGCAAAACAATGGCATCTTACAGTAACACAGGAACAAAGATCACAGATAGAGCCATCTTACAACAAAAGACGAGCTGCGACAGATATCAGGCAGTGTCTAATATTTTGGAAAATTTGTTGTCATCTTCTCCTTGCACCTTCGATCTCTGTCAGACATTTGACCAATAAAAACACCAGCGCATCCTCGGAGTAAGTGCCCAGCCACAACTGTGACCACATTTCCCAGGTTGCTCTTTGATTTATTTACTTTTCCACACACATAAACGCTATAGCAAGCGGTGTTAGCATCCAGATCACCAGCAATGACGTAAACACGCTGCGTCCAGAGCCTGAAATTTGATCTGACTGACTTCAACCATAGCCACGATTCAATGTTTGAACCATCGCAGTGGGAAAAAGCACTTACTATTTTACTTTTCCCACATACCCTAACAGGAAATGCCAAAAAGTTAAGTTGTTGTTTTATGTTATATAGTTTGCTCATTATGGGGATGATGAAAACTACTCATGATTTTGTACATAAACAAAGAAGAAGTGGAGCAAATTCAAGTAAACTCAATGAACAAAGATAAAAGCCATACTCCATTGAACCACAAACGATCAACTACAGCCACAAGGCATCAGAAGCCAGTGTACTTTTTGCCAATCCCAAGCCTGGATAAATTAAAAAGGTTGCTCTATGTAAAAGTCTATGCCAAATTAAATGCAAATGAATGAAATGACTTCTACACCAGATCTGTGGAGACGGATAACTGTGGCAAACCTTGAAGGTAAGTGAGCTGTCAAAATGAAAGATGCTGCAATTGTTTAGGAATAATATTAAGAAAACCATAACATAATTTAACATTATGTTGCCATATTTAGCTTTTTTCAGCCTTTTTGAAATAGATGTATACACCTTTGCATTAGTTTTTCATGTTTTATGGCTTAAAATAATGTGTCTTTTGAGGAGCTGTTACTTAGGGAATGGACAGAGCATAAAATGGCTATCTAACACAGCTATTAGCAGCAACATGACACTAAATAAATGAGCTGACTGCTTCGTAGTGACGGCTAATTTAAGCGCCGAAATGATCAGAATTAGTCCAGTGACAGTGCATGTGTTTTAGCATAAGAGGGGACCTTTTAAGTTTATCTTTATGTATCATTACATCTATGATTTAGGCATTGTTCTTTAGCCAGATGCTCTTTCTGATGCATCCCTCTCTATTATCAAGGTTGGGGACTGGCACAAAGAGTGGTTCGTAAACCCTACTGGTTGGATTTAGTTGAGTCATTAAAATCGCATAATACTCATTAGTCTGTGGAATTGTCTTCTCGCTGTGCACTCCGCTACCTTCTCAGTCGGCCAGGTGTTTGAAACCACTCTGCCGCTGTGCTAAATCTGTTTCTTATCAAGCTAATTCCCCGTTTGCTGAGGCGGGGATTGGGAAGGTGTCTCTCTGCCTTATTCCAGTCAGTGAGAAGACACCGTTCGTTAATAGCACGGGGACTAAATCTTATTATTTCTCTTCCTTCCTCTCTTCCTCTCCCAGCGTGGATCTATTTGCTTAACAATGATAACAATCCCCACAGCTTAACTCGCCCAGGCTCGGACCGATATACTGCTGTGTTTGCTCGCTCTCTTTTTAATGAGTAGCATTGGTTTTGAACTTAGCAGAGGCGTATTGATTTTTTTTTTGCGGCAAAGCGAGGGTCTGATATTATCTGGTGTAAAGGGGGTAAAATGAGGAAGACGAGGGGTCGAGGTGGTGGATTTCCTCTGGGGGGCTTTTTCGACTCGATGCAAAGGAGCAATGACCCCTGACCTCACTATTGTAATGTAATCCAGAGCCGTTTAAGAGATCAGCGTCAGAGACTGTGAGCAGATATGAAGACGTCTAGGCGCATCCATCGACTGTGCAAAATGAGAAAATCAGACCGCAGCTGCCAACAGGAAGAACCATACAAGGCAATGAGCTTAATACAAAAATAGTGGCCTTTCTTATTCACTTATAACAGAGGGTGAGGCCAGCCCTTCCTACAGGCAAACTAAGCAGCTGCATAGGGCCCCACAGGCATTAGAGGGCCCCCAGATTTATATTAATTGCTGATTTGATTAATTTGTGAACTCTATTTGATGAATATTCAGGTTATAAAACTCTGTTTGCTATTGCCAGGCCATTGTTGAGAGCTTAAAGTGGGGGCCAGTGCAGTCTAAATATATTCATTCTGTTTTAGTTCCTGTTTACCTGGGCCCTCCTTGCTAAGATTGCAAATTTAAAAAATGCCTTAAAGCATCCATCCATCCACATGAAAATAGTCAATCAGCAGTTTCAAAGAAATTAAAATGTTATATAGTTAAATTTCAAAAATGACTTGCAGCTTTGGGACCCCCAGATGTTCAAGACCGGCACTGCCTAGGGACCAGAGCTGAATGGGGGCCCACCTGAGGATGATAATTTATCTGTACAATAGTGAACAAACTGTTTCAGCTGACAGAAAACAAACCACTGAAGTGACACTGCCTCACGATTCTCCTAAAAGGGCCCCATGTGGAGAGAAGTCAGATCATAAACTGTAGCTGACACTGTTGCACCAGAAAACAGGAAATCACATGTTTTCTTTAGATTTTTCTGGGGGAAGTCTCCCGGACCCTCCTGCCTTATACTGTCCCACATATTCAAAAGAGGCAAAAGGAAAGCTTATATTATTTCTCAGTAAATTGTTATCAAATGTACCGTTGTTACCATGTTTTTGGTTTGAGATGGAATTGGGGGCCCCTATAATGTCTAGAAGCTCAGCCAAGTCCTCCTACTTTCTTTTCAAAAGCAGGAGATTCTGAAACTCTCCTGCAAACTTTAGTTGTCATCCATGGTTCTGTAACTAGCCATCCATCCTGAATAACAGTGAATTCTAGTCTAATTTTAGTGCGTAGCCTTTAGCTAAATACCCTTCTAGTGATTAAATGAAATAGCTAAATATCAAGCCAGTCACAAATGTACCCAAGCACTAAAATTACACATAATTATGTAGTTGGTTACCATTGGCCAAAAACATCCTTTTTTCAGCACAGTTTATGCTTTTTATGGCCTAATGCTAACTCATGCACAGTCCATAAAATGTGGAAGTAGTGCTCAAAATCCAAAGGCAAAAAAAAAAATCTATCGTTTATCTAGGACTGGGCCGCGGAGGCAGAAGTCCAAGCAAAGATGCCAACACTTCCCTCTCCCCAGACACTTCCTATAGTTCTGCCAGGGGAATCCCAAGGCATTTCCAAATCCAGCCAAGAGACATAGTCCCTCCAGCGTCTCCTAGGTCTTACCCGAGGCGTCCTCAAATTTACCAAACTACTTTAGACCTACCACCACTGCTACTGCTATTACTACTACCATTAGGGTTGTAGTCAAGGCCAAACTAATCGAGACCAAGAACAGTCTGAGACCACAGTGGACTGAGACCAAGACAAGTTCAAGACTTTTAAGGACAGAGACCGAGTTGAGACCAAAGCAAACTGAGACCAGGTTGAGCCCAAACCCTGTGAACAGCTGAAAACAGGGAAAAAGAACATGTATAAATCAGTGGCTCAAATATAATGAAGGATGAATAAAATAATTTAACAATAATGTGTGAAGCCAAAAATGAGTTCTGAGCAAAAACCTGAAACAGACGGAGCACAATGGTCTTGTGGTTTGAAGCCTAAGCTTCTGACTTCCAGAGCTGCGTTACAACTTTGAGACCAAGTAAAAATGCATTCAAGACTGAGACGAGACCAAGTAAAAATGCATTCGAGACCGAATAAAAATGCATTTGAGTCGAGACTGAGTAAAAATGCATTTGAGACCGAGTAAAAATGCATTCAAGACCGAGACGAGACTGAGTAAAAATGCATTCGAGACTGAGTGAAAGTGCATTCGAGACTGAGACGAGACCGAGTAAAAACCATTCAAGACCGAGATGAGACCGAGTAAAAATGCATTAGAGACTGAGTAAAAATGCATTAGAGACTGAGTAAAAATGCATTCGAGACTGAGTAAAAATGCATTCGAGACTGAGGCTGAGTAAAAATGCATTCGAGACTGAGTGAAAGGGCATTCGAGACCGAGCCGAGACCAAGTAAAAATGAATTAGAGACTGAGCAAAAATGCATTAGAGACTGAGTAAAAATGCATTAGAGACTGAATAAAAATGCATTAGAGACTGAGTAAAAATGCATTAGAGACCAAGGCTGAGTATAAATGCATTAGAGACCGAGGCTAAGTAAAAGTGCATTCGAGACCGAGCCAAGACCGAGTAAAAATGAATTAGAGACTGAGTAAAAATGCATTAGAGACTGAGTAAAAATGCATTCGAGACTGAGTGAAAGGGCATTCGAGACCGAGACGAGGCCGAGTAAAAGTGTATTCAAGACTGGGACAAAACTGAAAATGCAAAAAAGTGGTTTCGAGACCGATCTTCAAAAAAAGACTGGTCTCGAGCGCAACAACACTAACTACCATTACTAATATTACTACCACCAACCTGGCTCTGACACAGGACCTCCTGACTGCTACCCACCTTGTAAATAAAAAAATAAAAGTTTATAGTTACTTTCCACCACTGCCTATGTTAATCACATACACTTACACTATTGTACACTGCCTCTTCACTTTCTCTGCATTTTGGATTAATTAAGCTATACAAACCCTGGACGTCTGGGCTGCAGCCTTGTCTATAAAGTCTCCCAGCCGTAATGGGATCAATACAGGATCTTTAATGCTCTAAACTAGAGGTTGCACAGGTCACAGCAGTCCTTGCATCTTTACACGGCCTCCCCTCCTTCCTCTCTTCCTCTCTGTCCGTCCGTGGCCTGTACCGTTGTTGAATTCAGGGCGCATTTTGTTGCAGAAAGCCGAATTGGAGCTGCCAGTAGCCTCCAAGTTGTGCCAATATTCAGGGCCAACAAAGACTTAAGGTTTACTCACAGTGTCAATAAGGGTTCAGGCCGGGCCAGAGCACACACAATAAGGAAGTGGGCAGAGAGGAAGTGAGATACGCCAGTCCCAGTGTATACGATAAAATCAGGCCAGTATTAAGTTGCCACTGTTGGATTTAGCTGCTCAATGAACAGCAGAGATGGCTGGGTTTTTCGGGGCTAAAATAACAAGGAGGAAATGAGAAAAACTAGATATAATTGAATGTCATCCTCGTTCACTTTATTTTGGTCATGCTTTGCAAGTTTCAGAGCAGAACAGCAGGGTTTCTACAGGTTTTTAAACTGTACACAACACATTTAAATAAAAACAGATGCTTTTTTTTCCATGGTTTAATAACAAATAAATCTTTCTTTCTAAATAAGCAGCAGCAGTATCGTCAATGTTAGCTGACCTTCAGCCTGTACAGATGACAAATTCCCGACAAAAAGAGCTGGTCAACGCCATAAGGTCATAAAGGTTTGATAGGACCTGGGCATCCCGAGCTGTAGATGGATGCAGATGGCGATCCTTAAAGCTACACAATTTTTTTGCTCGATTTCACATTCACAGTTGCACCGAGTCTGTACCAGTCAGCTCTAGTTGCACAAATTTGCCAGCCCAGAAATCTGTGAGTGTGGGAGGTTTAAAGACTCGAGTCGGCATCGCAGAGACTCCCAGAAATCAGTTGCAGAGAATCAAACATGTCTGAATTTTAAAGCCAATTCTCGCTGATGATCACGTGATTCAGCGGATTATGAACTTCTGTAACAAAGCCCTGTCAGACCTGGGTGGTATTTAAGTACGTATAGGATAGATAAAAAATTATAATCTGTGTTCTATTTAACGTGAATTATGACTTTAATTAATACAACACACTGAATTATTGTAGCTCTTTTTGCCTGAACGTTACATGGGGAAGCTATCATCTGTACAAACTAAGGTCAGCTAACATTAAAGATATTAACAATTTGTTCATTATTACGCCACAGAAAAAGCATCTCAACTTGTTTTGTGTACAGTTTTCCCGTCTGTTTTTTTAGGAGTTTTTCCTTACCGAGAAGGAGGGTCTAAGGACAGGAGTGTCCTGGGACTGTTTAGTTTAGTGTAGTTATTGTTTGTGTTGATTGTGTGTTAAGTCTGATTGTGTGTTTATGTTTGATTAACTGTTGTGAAGCCTTTTGAGGCGACTTTTGTTGTGATACTGGGCTATACTAATGAAACTGAATTGAATTGAATTGAATAGTGCTCTTTACAGTGCATGGGGATGATATTCGGACACAGCCCTGGTGCAGTCGCCAAATATGTGATCCCCAGTCTTGCAGTCATCAGTAAAATCTGCTGAAACTGTGTGCTCCTCCGTCTTTTCAAAATCTGTACAACTGGGAAAATCCTGCAGTGTTTCCCAGCTTTAGGGAAGAATTTAATTTAGAACAATGGACACTTGTGTGAACTTCAAATGTCCATTTCTAAATATGGTCCTGGGCTACTTCAGAGTAATCGTAATTTAAATCTATTGGCTCCGGTTCCGAAAAAGCACAATTCAGGTGTAGTGAATTACTGTTTCTTCTTTGCATGGTCAATTTGAGTTTGATGTGCATGGGACAGAACAAATGGGGAGAAATAATATAACCTCTGAATGCAATTGGATCAATACAACCAATCAGAGACAAGGGGGCGGAGCCAAGTTGAACTCTGGACAGATACCATTTGAAATGCATGCTACCAGTCAGAGCAAAGCCACCTTGTCTAACGCCCATCCCATTTATTAAGATTAAGGTTATGACTGGTCAGGAATGATTGATTTAGATGGTTTTAATAGAGGGGAGTACAGACCCACTTCACTCTGCAAAACTAGTCAATGGAAATGACAACTGTGACCATGTATGTTTTTTTAAACTGAATCACAGTAATATAATGATACTTATCATAATGCACATTTTTTGATTATGATACTACAGAATGACTTTATTTAACAGTCCTAGACATTTATAGCCTGTCCTCTCTCCTTCAGTGTGGTCTACATAAAGTTTCGTCTTTTTTTCACACAGCTGGGTTTTTAGGAGTTTTTCCTTACCAAGAAGGAGGGTCTAAGGACAGGGTATGTCTGGGACTGTTTAGTTTAGTTTAGTTATTGTTTATGTTAAGGCAGTGGTTTGTAAACCTTTTTTGTGTTAAGTATCAGCTGGGCTTTTTCTCCTGCTGTGAGTACCCCCTCATTCCTTTACATGTTAAATTTCCAAAAAGTGGTCATAGAGTGGTCATCTGTGTTTATTAGTAC
Organism: Bostrychus sinensis; assembly: GCA_020698575.1. Taxonomy (NCBI): domain Eukaryota; kingdom Metazoa; phylum Chordata; class Actinopteri; order Gobiiformes; family Eleotridae; genus Bostrychus; species Bostrychus sinensis. The sequence goes on from CM036247.1 coordinate 7,769,075, forward strand.
GAAGACAATTTATACTTACTTTACTGTAAAAAAAAATCCCTTTATAATAACAATACAAAACAAATAAAAAAATCTAAATGAATAATACAAAATATAATAAAAACTTCTATTACATTTACTCGTTACTGTATTTTTTAACAAAAAAATTAAAACTGATAATAAATTGACAAACAAAAATGATGAAAAATAACCATTTAAATAGCTCTCCTTTGAAACAAGCTTTATAACAGGCCTATTCAAATAATATTTCTAGTAGTTTCAGCTCATTTTAATCAACCGAGCGTCAATGAGACACTTGAGCTTGTCTTTCACAAGTTTCAATAGTTTAATATGAAAAGATTGCAAATATTTTTTATCATGTTATGAAATAATTCCAAGTACCCCCTGTTCGTGTACCCTGAGGGGTCTCCGTACCCCTGGTTGGGAAACACTGTGTTGAGGTTAAGGTAGACTTTAATATCCCCTGTAGTCAAATTTGTCTCTGTTTTGAGGTTGATGAGGGAAACTGGAGCATTTGTGTTGGATTGTGTTACTATGTTTCATTTCCGTCTTTATGCTTGATTGTGTGACTAATTGTTTGTGAAGCTGTATAAATAAAACTGAATTGCAAAATTTAAAAAGGGAACAATACTGTGGCCCCATCCTGAGCTGGTGGAAGGAAACGTCTTGTCCATTGTGTCGACTGATATCAAGCCAATCTCTCTAAATTGTACCACCGCCGCTCTCCTAATATGTTTTCGTGTTCCCCGCTGGTTCCCACAGCCTCTGGTGCCAGCTCTAAGTGGCGCCTCGACCAAATCATCATGTTTTCTTCCCCTCCGCACTGTCTCTATCCCTCTCCTCCCGTGTGTAATGAAATCTCACGGCAGCGGGCTCACGGGGGTCACAGGTCTGATCTTTATCAAAGGGCGGACCGTGCGGGGCTTGATTGTTTTTCAGCCTCCTGATTCCTACACCAAACTTATTCCAGCTCTGAACAAAACGAAGACCTGATGGATGGGTGAAGGATCCGCCCAGTCCCTAATGAACTTGTTCCTTTTGATCCGGGGCGCAGTGGAGAAACGGAGAGAGAGGAAGGAAGGAAGGAAGGAAGGAAGTAAGGAAGGAGGGGGAATTAAGTGTTCGCTCACCTCCACTGCACCACTACAGCGCTGCCGGCTGATCAAAGTCCGAGTCAAAGGACGATCAATAAAGCATGAGGCGTGAGCTTGAGGAGCTCTGAGGCTGGATTTTAAATGGACGACTCTCCAAAAAAAAAAACTAGAGAGCCACGTTTAGAAGAAAGGAACAGGTCAAAGGATAAGACAGCTCTCATAAGGACAAAGCAATGTTGTTGTGAGTTCCAAATCTTGTATTTTTTCCTTTTTTGGCTTTTCCCTTCTGGGGTCACCACAGTAAATCAGCTGCCTCCTAGCATACAGTGATTTTTATAATGAATAGGCATAGGTTTTATGTCAGATGCCCTGTCTGGAGCGCAGAATAGACAGCTCTGAGAGAAAACTTGAGCCACTGTTTAGGAGTGTACTCTCTGGTCAAAAGATAAAAATACATTTTTCCTGCCTCTCATAACGATAATGCAATGTAATTCAAGATATGATTTTCGTGCCAAACTTTTCAAATCATGGTCAGGTTAATTCACAAAGTCACATTGTCAGCACAAAAGCAATTCCAAGAAAACCGCAATGTGACAACAATGAAAATGGCCTCCCTGAGAGTCTAAAAAAAAAAAAAAAAACTTATAACATTGGGCTCCGCAAAACAAAAATCCCTGACAATATGTGGCATGAATCCAAGAAACATATTTTCACTGCAAAACTATAATCTATTTTTCCTCCTGAATGGAAAAAGAGAAAGGGAATCCAGACCCATTTTTGTTTGGGGAAAAAAAAACTGACCTGGCTAGTATCTTTGCCAAAATTAGTTTGTTAGTCTGTTAGCAAGATAACTTAAAGTAATGGTCATACTGTAGTTATATACATTTTGCAGGAAAGGTCAGAAATTATTAACTTTTTGTGTGAATCTAAAACATCATCTGGAGCTGTGATTTTTTAAAGATTGTACCATTGCAAAAGTGGTCAGTAAATAAAGAAATTATTAGTTTTAGATGAGTTGTGTGGCTCAAGAGATAGACCATTTACCCTTGAACTACAGAACTCCTCTGTTCTCTCCTAGCGCTTCTATTTTCAATTATAATCACAAAAGCCCTCCTTCTTTTTTCCATTCTCATGTGTTGGACCTGCTGTGACCTTCAGCTACCTTCTCACAGCGTCACACCATTTCAATCAGATCTTTCCGCAGAGTCGCTGACATCTACAGCTCAGTGTTAAATATCATTTCCTCCTCTGCGGGGGATCCATTGTACGGCTCTTACCGCTTCTAACCAGGTTTCTCCACAGCTGCCTTCCTCCTCCACAAACGGTAACGCAATCATCTCCATGTCATGTGTTTCTGTGATAAACCTGCTGTACCATTACTCACCTGCACCAGAGACTCTCACACCAAGTACCGCCGCAGGAAATATTAGGAAATCTAAGGATCGGGACTAAAACAGGTCTGATACTGGACTAAACCAGGAGAAAAAAGAAAAGGTTATACCAGGTCTAAACTAGGTCTACATAAGACTAAACCAGGACGTGACTACTGCAAAAACAGGATGAACTAGGACTAAACCAGGAAAAAACAAGACTGAACCTATACCAGGATTAAACCATGTCTTGTCCTGGTTTAGACACAGTTTAGTCCTGGTTTAAACTAGGAAAAAACAGGACTAAACCTATACAAGGACTTAACCAGTACAATATCAGGATTAAAGCAGGACTAAACAAGGTCTAAAACAGGGCTAAACAAGGTCTAAACCAGGACTAAACTATGCCTAAACCAGGAGTAAACAAGGTCTAAACCAGGGTTAAAACAGGTCTAAACCAGTACAATATCAGGACTAAACCAGGACTAAACAAAGTCTAAACCAGGACTAAACTATATCTAAACCAGGACTAAACAAGGTCTAAACCAGGACTAAACTATGTCTAAACCAGGACTAAACCAGGTCTAAACTAGGACTAAACGACGTCTAAACCAGGAGTAAACAAGGTCTAAACCAGGACTAAACTATGTGTAAACCAGGACTAAACCAGGTCTAAACCAGGACTAAACTATGTCTAAACCAGGACTAAACCAGGTCTAAACCAGGACTAAACTATGTGTAAACCAGGACTAAACCAGGTCTAAACCAGGACTAAACTATGTCTAAACCAGGACTAAACCAGGTCTAAACCAGGACTAAACCAGGTCTAAACCAGGACTAAACCAGGTCTAAACCAGGACTAAACTATGTTAAAACCAGGGTTAAAAATGGTCTAAACCAGGATTAAACTGTGTCTAAACCAGGACTAAACAAGGTCTAAACCAGGGGTAAAACAGGTCTAAACCAAGACTAAACCATGTCCAAACTTGGACTTAACTAGGTATAATCCAGGTCTAAACTAAAATATACCATGGCTCTCCCTGACTAAATCAGTCCTAAGCCAGGTTTAAACTAGGACTAAACCAAGACTAAACAGGGACTAAACTAGGCATAAACCAAGTCTAAACCAAGACAAAAACAAAGCTTAAACCAGGTCTAAACTAAACCAGGACTTAACTATGAAAACAGGATAAAACCAGGTCTAAACTAAAACTACACCATGTCTAAACCGGGTCTAAACCATGTCAGACTAAACTAGTATAAACCAGGTCTAAACTAAGATTACACTAAGACTTAACTCGTGTAAAAACAGTATAAAACCAGAAATAAACCACTTTAAATAAATAAATATTTTGAGTACCACCAGCAGTACCCATACCACAGTTTGAGAACCACTGACCTTAACCTGTGATCATTCATCCATTTTCCCGTCTATTCTTGCTTCCTCTGTCCAGATTTAGTGGTTTGTTTGTGTGTGTGTGTGTGAAGATGAAACGGCCCAGACGTGTGTGCACGCTCCAGCCTTGGGATCCTGTAATGTCTGGCTAATACATTAAGAGACATTTCAAAGCGAATCATGGCAGGTGCAGAGCAGTCCTCCCTCTGGGCATGCTCGGGCATCTGTTATGACAAGAAAACCAAATCTCCTCTCTCCCCCTGGTTGAATTAGAAGTCACCTCCAGTCACATACACAGACATTTATCCGGCTAAAGTCTGAACGTTTTGTTTTTTTTTCCTTTCCCCCTTGCATCATGCACCTCTGCTGGGCTCCTGTCACTTCCAATATTTTACTCTCCACCGGCTTTGTCGCCAAAACTGAATGGATTTGTAGTGTGTAGTGTATATTTCTGTAAAATGGTGGTACTTGGAAAAGCTTACAAGCAAAACAAACCTCAGCCTTGTGATGAATGTTAGAACAATAATAACCTGGATTAAAAGTTGTATTTTTAGAGTAACAGTTCATCATTTCTAGCCAGGATTTTAACACCAGCACACAAACACTGAGGCAGAGGAAGAGGTGTAATGCAGTGGATGAAGAATACAAAAATCCCTACGTGCACAACGATGTATATGCCACCAGTCAGGCATAACATTATGACCACTGACAGGCGAAGTTAATGACAGATTATCGCTCCATCATGGCACTTGTTTAGCCTGGTGAGTCAGCCTCTCCTACTTGCTTTTTGTAAGCAGGACAGTCTGGTTCCTCTCTCGGAGGGAAGCGTTTCTCGCCGAGCGATTTAGAACTGGCCTATCACAGCCGTTTATCTGCAGCCCGTCTTACAAAAGTGGAAGAGCAAACCTGATTAACAGCGCTCTTTCCTTTGTTGGCTCTGAAAGATTTTTTTCTTTGTCTTGTTGACATTTTAACAGCAGTAAAGACCTGTTGATGTCCCACGCAACAACAACAAGGAAGGAAACCCAACTTTCTCCGCAACTCTTTGTACAACTGGCTTCTGCTGCTGTCCCCATTCAGAAATATGTGCAGAGATGCTCATAATACACCGTTTTCTGCTGTTTTATGAAAAAAAAAGAACTGCAAGAATCTGCCATATTTGCTAACGTCCTGCCCTTTGTTTGTTTAATTGGTTACTCTGCCTGTGATTGTTCTCCCCATAGAAACAAAATTTACGTGAAGGGATACCAGACAAACTTCTTGGTATAGAATAGGAAAAGAGCTCAGCACCTGTTAGTGGGTGGGATATATTAGGCAGCAAGTGAACATTTTGACGTCATCCGGTCTATAACTTGTGCAGCCTCCTGTGCTCAGATGAATTGCTGTGGCAACCCCAGAAAGGAAAAGCCCAAAGAAAAGAAGAAAGAAGACTACCAGGTAATTCCAATGCATAAAGCGTTTTAAAATGTGGTTTCAAAGAGTCAATAATTGAAGGGAGATGCAAGTCTGACAGTAACCTTCTTCCTATCAGCAGCGGCAGTCGTATGGTCTCTATAGGGCGACTGTGTGCGGCTGTAAAATCAAAAAAATCGAAGCGAAGGGAGCAAAATGGTGCCCGGGGCAGTAACATAGAGATAATGGTTTCATTTGGAGAGCTGGTGATGAGGCCCTTGAAGGGAAGTCCCTCGTCGGATAGTGCTGAGTTACCTCTCTCTTTTCATCTGCGCACAGAGCTGATCACAATGTCCTTAAAGCGACGGCACCATCGCAAACCTCAGCCTTTAACTAACCCTGACAATCTCTGCTGTGAGGAGAGAGAGACATGCGCGTGGTGCCTGCAGGCTGCTCCCAAAACATGAAAGACGCACAAATGAAAGGACAGGAAGGGTATAATAAAAGACCCGTGCCACAAAAGAACCGCCAGCAACGAAAAGTCAATCAGGAATCAGAGGTAACGCTCTCTCTCTCTGACTCTGACGCACAATACTCTCGCCTCTCTCTGTATGTGTCCAGGTAATATAAAGGCAAGCTATCCATTTGTCGCAGTGATTTCTTTGAAAGAGCTTTACAGTAAATGTACGAGCTATTTTATCCTGTATCATAATGTAGACGCACTTTTATTTTAGTCGTGGAGCTCAAATTGACAATAAAATGGTGCGAAATGAGTCACTTTCTGTAACAGGTTTGAAAGAATTTCAGACCTGAATTGCAGTGTCTTTGGTGAATCTTGATATACTGAGCACGTACAAGAAAACTGTTCTTTTCTTTTGGCTTTTTCCGAGGTCGCACAGCAAAATCATTTGTCCTCTTCTAGTGTGCAGTGATTTAAAAAACGCCTTCCTAATGCAAACTTCTCAATATATCCAGGTTTGGGACCAGTGCCAAATAGTACAAGGGCTTGTGATCCTCTGTGGCTATACAGATTTTTACACAGATGCTACATATACCATCAAAAAGCAGTGTTGTGCAAGTTCACACTTTTCATGAACTAGTTCAAAGTTCAGTTCACACATGTTCAAAGTGAACTGTTCACGTTCATAGTTCACAATTTTAATTTTGAACTAGTTCAAAGTTCAGTTCATTTTATTTTTAGGTGAGATATGTAAATGAAAGGCATGTAAATGAAGGAAAATGAACTTGTTTTTCAAACTATGACTTCTATCACTATACATCTACCTTCTAGCCTCACTGTAGATCTTAAGGTGTACTCACACCAGGCCAATGAACCGTGCCCAAGTCCGGAACGCCCCTAAAGCATGGCACGGTTGCCTAATGTGAGTGCTCCGCAGCGCGCCCAGGAGCGGTACGCTTCAGGACTTTGGCGCGGTTGGAGGAGGTGGGCCACGGCACGGCGCGGTTGCTCATGCATGCGCGCACGCACGACTATGAGGCGCGTCATCTATGCAACTGTTCTTCTCTCGGTAAAAAGTGAATAAACTCCATTATCAACACTCGTACCGATGCCAGCGACTTGCGCTCACCTTTCTGAAGAAGAGAACAGACAGTGGCAGTAGTTTTGAAGCCTCTCTCATCGTCTGCGGTGCCTTCACTGCTCCTCAGATGTGGTTTATTCCAAACATGAGACAGAAGACCGCGTCTCACGAACGAGACTCAAAGCAGAATCACAACAACACAGATACTTCACGCTGCTGGTCTCACGTTTTCCACTACACCAGTTTTAAAAGTGTTAGCGGCTCGCTCGACTTGTAAACAAACTGCGCATCACGATGACGTAGCAGTCTGTCGCCCTCAGAGCTGATGACGTAACCGGGCCACGGCACAGATCGTTTGTGCAGGTGAGAGTGCGGGCCGGCGGGGGACTCAGACCCCTCCCCAATCTTACCTGGGCACAGCACGGTTTGAATGGCCCTAGTGTGAGTGCGCCCTTAAATTCTATCACACAAAATGGAAGTTTTTGCATATATAAGATAACAGAAAGGTAATTTTTTTCCGTCAGAGTCTTTGCGTGACAATGTGTAAAATGTCTGTAAATGATCATAGTTAGAGGCAGCATCGTCTGTGTTCTCTGTGCCTTCACTTGCACTGCCATTGTCAGACTGACTGCTGCCTGCTCCGGTGTTGCTATGAAGGCTACGCTTGTTGTTATGCTTGCTTGTGCAGTGCATCATGGGTAACGTAGTGTGAAGCCAAAGATATTAGATTCGACTATCTTTGGCTTCACACTACGTTACCCAAGATGCATTGCACACACAAGCGCTCTCTGGTGAAGCTCTGCAGTTTTGGAGTGGAGCCTGTGAGGGACAGCGCTGTTTAAAAAGTACGATCAGACCTCGTCACTCGACTCTGGTGAAAACAAATTCTGACGTTTAATTGATATGATGTACGTCGTTCATCTCACATAATCTGAACAATTTCACGTTCAAGTTCTTGATTTACAAATGTGTTGCGTTCAGTTCAAAAGTGAATAATCTAGCCTTATGTAGGGCTGGGTACGTTCAAAGTTTTTCAATATCAGTTCCTAAACATATCCCCGTACCAGAACAATATTATTTTGACAGTTATGCTATTTTAATTCATTTTCTATAACCATAAATGTAACAAAACAAAAATATTACATATATTAGCGAAACCCTAACCTGTAGGTGATAAGGAGTAGAGTTATCAGTAAAGTGTTTGTTTGATTCGTAGCAGGAACATTACATATATGATATATGATAGAGGATTAATTTTGTATTTAAATATTCTTAAGGTGACTGTGATGTCTTTACGTTAAAGACAGACGTTCAGAAGATTAGACACTTGAGCAGGTTCATAATTAAGTTAATAGCTGATGAATAAATAAGTTAGATTTATGGTAAAAGCTGTTGGAAAGTATTGTATTTTTATGTATTTAAAAATAGCCAGAGTGAAATGTCTGTACTGTACCAGATCTTTGTGCAGTATTTGCAGTAGTTGATGTTTGACGTCTTTTTCTTGTTGGTACAAAAACGAGCTGTGTTCATGGCAAACTGAGGTTTGAAATAAAAAGTAGTGGGAGCAGAGACGGACTCTGTGTGAGACTGCCCCCTGTGTTCTGGAGGTAAATCATGTCCTGACTCTTTCTATGCTTAAGTTGAAAACATTTGCTTAAAGTGACTCAGCTGCTGTGTAGCTTTCTGTAACGCTGTCCCTGAACCCACCAGGTGTCTTTTCAATACCACCCAGTAGCAGAGATTTTTAGGTCGGTACCACAAAGTTATCATTGTTCAGTACCCAGGCAGATGGCAGCAACAACTTTTTTAAAGTCTTCATCTTATAAAGCCAATAATGGCATTTTGTAATCATCACTACTGCATTTACCACGATATAAAATATGAACTGAACTGGGATTCACTAAATACATTGATGCCCCTCATGGTTTGCCACTTGCTATGTTTTCTTCATCTCCCATTTCAGTAGTAGGCTACATTTGAGTCATCAATATTTTTTTGTCTTGTTGGCAAAGTGATTAGCACGCTCACCTTGCAGTCAGAGTTGTGGGTGCAAGCCAGTTTTGGAAGTAGTAGTTTTCGTAGTAGTTACTAGTAGTAGTAGTAGGTTTAGCAAACATACTTATTATAATTTGTACTTTTGTTTGTACTTCTAGCGTCACATAACAAGGAGCAATTGCATATCTCTAATTATTGTGAATTTACACCAAAAAAACATTTCAGAATAACATTAACATACCTTAGCAGCCAAAACCAATGCTGTTCTCTCTTACAATGCTTTACAGGAGCCTTTTCCTATCCGCCGCTCATAAGTGAATATCCAGAAAGGCCTTGCAAATCCACAGCGACAGAAGCACTTATAAATATTCATCGAGGCTTTTAAAAGTGGGTAATCATTTTCGCTTTTATGCATAATGCAGCTTATTTATTTCAAACATTAGCGCGCATTTGGTGGAAATTGTTCCCGGTCGGAGGAGATCTCGGGACACGGAGCCAGCTGCTGAGTGTGACTGGAGGGGGGGATGTGAGTGCCACTGTTAAACTATGTGTTGCACTTCACAGCAGTTTGTTTCTACAGGCTGCTAATAATGATGATGAGGATGATGATGAGGATGATGCTGCTGGTTGAGCTGGTGGGTTAGGGGACTATTTACAAGTCAGATTACGGCACTAATTCACAGAGAAACAGCCGCACTGACACCAGATTAAAACAGCACAACAACAGCGTGCTCCAAGTTCAGCTTTAGTATCATTACAGACACAAGACTTTATCATCAAATGTTCAGGCATAACATTATGACCACTGCCAAGAGGAGCGTGGACAAAGTACTTAACTTCATTACTTGAGTAAAAGTATAGCTCCTCCTGGTCAAATATTACTCCAATACAAGTAAAAGTTGCTAAGTAAAATTTAAAGTAATAGAGTATGTCCATTCAAAAGTACTGGAGTTTTCAAAGTACTAAAACCATAACAAATAAGATTGTTTATGAGCAAAAATTAGCCATACGTATTCTAAAAACATACAAATCCATTATTTTTAAATTGGTTTATTACAGAATCTTACAAATAATATTCAAAGCAAAAGCTAAATCATTTCCAGATTGTGTCCAGAGGTTCTTTTTAGTTCTTGAGAGCAAATATGAGTTTAGAGATATGTGTACTTTTACTTTACAAAAGGTCTTAAAGTACAAATTACAGTTAGTAAATAATTATCTTAAATTATCTTATAAAACCTATTGTATTGAGGTTTGGGGGAATACCTATAAAACTAACACAAAACCAATATTCAGTTTGCAAATAAAGGTCATAAGAATCATTACTTGTTCTGCTTATAATGAGCCAACTAATACTTTATTCATTAATCTACAAACATTAAAATTCTACGATTAGTGGACCTCTACACCTTAAAAATTATGTTTAAAATAAAAAATAAGCTCTTGCCAAAAACACTGCAGAATATGTTCACAATTAAAGATAGTCACAGAGGAAGTGAAATGTTTGAAAACATTTACAACAAACATAAAAAAATCTATCGTATGTGTGTCCTGAGTTGGACACTTTCAGCTAAAATTCTATTACTTTTTTATGTTCAACAAGTCATAAAGTTGCTCATTTATTATCTTCATTAATGCAAATTGTATAAAATAAAAGTACATTTTCTTATGTTTATAACGATATAGTGTTTGGATAGTTTCTTTTACAGATTATTTTATTGCGGCCGTATGAAAGAGCGCTTTTATCCGAGGTTTAAGCTCGGCAGTGCTATGGCCCTGAGTCGGACACGCTCACCTTTCTGGATTTTTCAGCCTAATTTGTTGGATTTTTCGGCTCTAATTTAAGGCTGCGATATTTACGTTAACAAATTTTCACACCCGGTACCTTGTTTCCGTCTTTCAAAATAAGATTGTGGGCTGAGCTAACGTTAATCAGAAAATAATAAGACGGACAAAGTTAGCTACAAAATCACTACGATCACTGAAAGAACGTCGCCCGAGTGTGACCTGAGCATTCCCTGCGCATTTCCCTATCAAAATTATTTTCATATCATGATTATTTTATAAACACTTAGCATAAATACACAAAAATTACCACAGAGGTACAGCAATATGTGGAGTTTTTGTTTATCTACCATTAGCCAGTTAACGTCTTTGCGAGCGTCTGTTAGAAGACTGAAAAATAGCAAAAGGTGAGCGTGTCCCACTCAGGACACACATACGTTATATCAGTCAAAGGTATAGATCTATGAAAGAGCTGCACAGAGGAAATTAAATTATGTACCTCTCTCTTCCACCTTAAAAAAACATTCAAAAGAGTGACGTTAAGCAGATATATACAGATAATTATCTGGTTTCATTGTAATGTTTGGTTTTATTAAGAGCTTCTCGTTCTATTAAGTAAAGTATTAAGTGTAGGCAAAATAAACTTAAGCCAACACCTTTTCAGTCTGTTTGTTTAAGTGCAGAAGGATAATTTATTTGTATGAATGTATGGCATGTAATTAGTTATAAATGTATCTGTATGAATTTTGTCATACTTGTGACTGAAATAAACTAAAAAAATAAAAAAAAAGATACAAAGTACAGTGCAGGATGGTAATAAGAAATGAAATAAGCAGACAGCAGCTCCTTCTGAAGTCCAGCTGTGTGTGCTGTGAATCTGAGTTGACAAGTTGTGGACATGATATAAACTGGCAGCTTCTTTAATAATGGACTGATGCAGTTAACACAGAGCGGCTGAGGACAGAAAGTACATCGCCATGACTCATTTAGGTGAATAAAAAGCTGCACAAGCTACATCTAAGGAGAACAGCAAAGGAATGGATTGGCTATTAAACTAAAATGATCGTGTTTGACCTACAGTATGTCTTAAAGTTACACTGTGTAACTTTTCTCCTAAATATGTGGGGCATACTGACTTGTTTTTGTGATTTTTTGAGCGATTATAAGGCCTGAGGCGTGATCTGTTGCTCCGAGCGGGGCTTCTGTACTGAGAAATCACCCTCGTAGTTTGGCCAGGAGCGCTCCGATGTTCAGTGACAGGGAACGACTTGCTTTACGGCATTCCCTTCAGCTCTTATACCTGAGGCGCAGGTATAACCATGAAGCTACTTTTAGCGTTGTTATTTTCGCCAGTTCGTCAGGGCCGAAGGACACAAGAAGATGAAGACAATGTCGGACGAGGCAAGAAAAAGAAAATGTGAAAGTGACCGCACCAGATCGCAGACAAGAGTCAACATCGGACAGACTTTTGCTCGCTGGCGTCAGATGCGAGACAGAGAAGGCTGCAAATCGGATCACGTTTTTGCTTCTTTATTGTTGGGCAGGTAAATTAGCCTCTTTATTTTTTCTTTAGAACGTGCTTTTTCATACAGTTATTAGTTGTTTTTACTGCGACCATTGTGCGATATTTGTTGATAAGCTAACACTAGCGCTAACTCTATAGAAGATCCAGTCCAAACTTCCAAAGGTAGCAGCAGGTCAACTAAAGCTGAAACAATGATGGAAATAGACGCATGCTCGCACAGTTTCAGAAGGAGGAGGGGCCCTAGTGTTTACGTTTTGCGACGGTGCAGTGGCACCTGTGGCCTCTAGAGGCGCAAGACCGGGAATCTTACACAGTGTAACTTTAAATAAATTCAGATTTCAATATCAAAAATGCAGCTTAATTTATGTGGCGTTCCAGCAACAAACTAAGAAAACTATAGATGAACACAATGGTACATAAATACTAATGCTACTGTCATCCCACAGCATTACCCTAATAATAAATCCTTTAGAGTAAATGTAGCCCAAGACTATCTTTGTTGCATCTTCTAAGAATAAAAAAACGAAAGCCATTATTTTGGTTGTTATTATTTCTAAAAAGAACAAAGCTTAAAGGCTCGTATTGAGATTCACAAAGAGCTCAACAGTTTCCGAGCACCAAAGGATAAAAAGGGGAACAAAAAAAAATCAACAACAGTATAAATAAATTATGTTTGTAAAAAAAAAAAAAAGCGCTGACGTCAGCTCAGAAATGTGAAAGAGTTTGGAAATACCTTTGATTACAGCGAACAGTGAAGGCAGCATCAACAGACTCCACCTTAAGGAGCGTTTGTTATACAGAGGTGAGGGAGAGGTCAGCGAGGTGCACTCCAAAATAAGTCCTAATGACGTGTTTCCATGGTAACCTCTGACCTTTGAACTCGGCCACAGGTACATGGAGATCTACTGTATGTCTGTGCTTCTGATTTTTTGTCTCATTCAGAGCCAGTTTTATTCCTGGTTTAGTTGGGGCTAGTCCTGGTTTAGACGTGGTTTAGTCTGGGTTTAGACCTGGTTAGTCTTGGTTTAGTGTTGGTCCTGATTTCGTTCTTGTTTAGTCAATATTCAGGTTCATTCAACTCACACTTGCTTAATTTGCCTTCAGTCCACTCCTGCAGACTGAGCCACTGGTACCTGCTTATTTCCACTCTGATTGGTAAAACACCGGCATATCTTTGATCATTATTCCACATCCATAATTCCAGTCGCATGTCGCGCTCTAGCAGCTGGATTAGTGTGGTCATCCGCAAAGCCCATACATCTTTTGGTCACCTCTCATTTCAGTTTGCTGCTGCGAGTGAGTGGAATCAGCTTCAACAATCTTTTAAACTCAGTTCATTCATTTCAGTCTTTGCTTTTAAGAATTCATTACAAGCTGTGGTGCAATATGGCTCAAAAATAAAATCAGAAATGTATTAACAGTTAGCCTTAAAATTACACTGTGTAACTTTTCTCCTAAATATGTGGGGCATACTGACTTGTTTTTGTGATTTTTTTGAGCGATTATAAGGCCTGAGGCGCGATCTGTTGCTCCGAGCGGGGCTTCTGTACTGAGAAACCACCTTCGTAGTTTGGCCGGGAGCGCTCCGCTGTTCAGGAAAAGTCACGTGACAGGGAACGACTTGCTTTACGGCATTTCCTTCTGCTCTTATACCTGAGGTGCAGTATAACCATGAAGCTACTTTTAGCGTTGTTATTTTCGCCAGTTCGTCAGGGCCGAAGGACACAAGAAGATGAAGACAATGTCGGACGAGGCAAGAAAAAGAAAATGTGAAAGGGACCGCACCAGATCACAGACAAGAGTCAACATCGGACAGACTTTTGCTCGCTGGCGTCAGATGAGAGACAGAGAAGGCTGCAAATCGGATCACGTTTTTGCTTCTTTATTGTTGGGCAGGTAAATTAGCCTATTTATTTTTTCTTTAGAACGTGCTTTTTCATACAGTTATTAGTTGTTTTTACTGCGACCATTGCGCGATATTTGTTGATAAGCTAACGCTAGCGCTAACTCTATAGAAGATCCAGTCCAAACTTCCGAAGGTAGCAGCAGGTCAACTAAAGTTGAAACAATGATGGAAAAAGATGCACGCTCGCACAGTTTCAGAAGGAGGAGGGGCCCTAGTGTTTACGTTTTGCGACGGCGCAGTGGCACCTGTGGCCTCTAGAGGCGCAAGACCGGGAATCTTACACAGTGTAACTTTAAACAGTCAGACGCGCTGTCCCTAAATAAAACTAAATTTAATTGGAAGTAAACAAATGTCAGCTCCATAAAGAACTAAATTAATAATAATAAGTTAGCCTAATGAAGAAGTGAGTTGGTCAGAGCCCACTCAGTGCTCCTATCATAGTTACCAGCTCCAATGGCCAACTGCTGTTTTCACCTGGTCCTCTGTGTTTTTTCTGATGGCTGTAACTAACAGCTCATCTCTCAGACAGCACTTCTCAGAAAGTTTTCATCTACAGAAGCTTCTTAGCTAACTTTTACCAGAGAAGCTACAGCCCAGATGCCTCTCTCCTCTGCTGGACACAGTGAGGAGTTAGTTTACAGTGGTTACTGTACGTGTTTTGCTCAAAAGCCACTCTTGGGTCCATATTTACTAAGACGGGTGCTAAACTGCGAGTGCAGTGAGAAAATATGCGGCCGCTATTAATGGGCGTGTTGCACGTGAATTGCTAAGACAAACTGCGTGGCCGGTGTCAGCTGCAAACAGAGGGGGCGGAACTATTTAAACGGCATCATTGCGTGTATTGTTTTGCGTCATGGAAGGTGCAGAAGTGGAACACAAACGGAAGCAAAAATTTAACTAAGAAGAGCTGAAAGTGCTGGTGAATAATTTTTTCATCCGTCATGGCAAATAGATCTGCACGCGTGGCAAACACTCTAACCCTACGTATTTCTTAATTTCTTCTCCTTCGTCTCACACGAATCACAGCAGCCAAATCTATGCAAAAGAATAGCACGTCCTTCTCCAACGTGCTAAATTTATACGCTATTTTCGCACGCAAAGTCATGGTGAGCCTTGATAAATAATATTGCGGGCGGTAAATGAATGAATTTGCATTTTCTCCGCCTTCCATTTTGCGCACTCTGGGAAGAACGCCTCAGTTTACAGATTCATTAGGTCACAGGAGCAAAATCTGCACTGCGTTCGCTCTGCTCCTGTAAGACACGCAAATCTCAACTGCGTCTGGGTTTGCTCCAATTTTAGCGCATATTATTCAGTTAGCGTGCACCCAAACCTTTGATAAATCTGGCCCTTGGAGTGTGTAATGACGCAGTGTCCGCGGTGATGAAAAAAAGTGTGGAGGAAATGAGCGGCGCATTGTTGCATATAAGCATCTTTTTAGGAAAACACAAATACAAAGTTAAGCTTCAGACAAATCCTAGATATTGATTATTTTTGCAGTTCACACTGGACAACTAGGAACGGGACCTGCAGCCTGAGCCTGGTGAGTTCAGCCACTGCTCTGCTGAGGGAGGTGGGGCAGAGACAGAGACAGGCTCAGGGAAACTAAACAGCTGATCAGCAGCGTGGTTCTGTTATTAAGACTATTTTTGACATCATTCAAAACTACAAACCCAGATAACATGAATTAATTAAACTAATAACAATACTGAGTGCCTCTGAGAGTGAAAGAGAAAATTCATTCATTCAAAATAATTGTAGTAATAATAGTAAAGGCAGAAATTATCAGGTCACACGTGTGAGTAGTAAAAAACACTGGCACAGACCCAGAAAATGGTCACACAAAGCGAGCATTTGGTCAAAGTCTGAAGCCCTGATTAGCATTTCACATTTTATAACTTAAAATAATGTATATGTGTGGAAAAAAATCTACTTTTGGGATGCTGTTACTTTGACTTTGCAGAGGACGCTTGTCTGTCGCCTCCTGCTGGCAACAATGGGGAATGGACAGAGCATGAAATGGCTATTTAGCCCGACTATTAGCAACGTGATGCTAACAGATAGATAAATGAGCTGACTGCTTTGTAATGACAGAAGGAGCACTTCCTGGTTTCACTTGTAAATGTACAGCAGTGAGACCGAACATTTTCAGATCTTGTGAAGGGGACGGCCTCAGCATACAGGATTACTCAAACATATGTGAATGAAACAGAATATTACTCCAAACCTAAAAAAAAAAAAAAAAAAAGTTGATTTAGCAGAATAGGAGACATTTTTGTGTGTACAGAATGTAATTTATACAGTACATGTTTCATTACTAATCAGTGTGCGCATTTTAGTCACTTAGTCTATAACAATAATTACAACAATTTACTGAATAAGTGGATAATTACAAGACTATATTTAACATAATCAGACCAAATGAGTGCCTGTTCTATGTACCAAACCTAAACCTGAATGTGAGTTGTGTAATTACTCTGAATGCACTATAGGTGGATTCTGTAATCTAGCTCTATTCTCCTGACAGCCCCATTACCGTAATACACGAGTTAATGACCAATCATTTTCAGGAAAGGTCAGTAATGGGCCAAGGATGAGAGGATTAGTAGTTCTTGGTGTGAATCCAGATCATTGTCTGGATCTAGGGTTTTTATAAAGGACTCATAAAGGTTGCAGGATAGGGCCAGGGATACTACCTACAGCCACAAGGGGTCGGTAAAGGAATACATTTAGTGCTTGAGAATCTTTAATATTGTGAGACAGCGTGAATGTTTTGACTGAGGTTGGCTTTCAGTAATTGATTTGTGTATCTTCCTTCAATGTATATTTTTATAATGATCATATTCTACAATGGTGGTTTTCAAACTGTGGGATGGGGTCCTATGGTGGTACACCGGCGTCTTCCAGTGGCAGCAGAAGTCCTGATTCAGTTTAATTCAAAGCTTGATCCAGAAGTGCAGGCCATTGCTTAGTTTAGTCCTGGTTTAGACATGGTTTAGACCTGAAAAGCTGGTTTAGATCTGAAAAAGCTGGTTACATCCTGATTTAGATTTGATTTCGACCTGAAAATGTTGGTTTAGACCTGATTTAGACCTGGTTTAGACCTGGAAGTGCTGGTTTAGACCTGGTTTAGACCTGGTTTAGACCTGAAAATGCTGGTTTAGACCTGGTTTAGACCTGAAAAAGCTGCTTTAGTCCTGGTTTAGACCTGGTTTAGAACTAAAAAAGCTGGTTTCGACCTGGTCTAGTCCTGGTTTAGACATGGTTTAGACCTGCCAAAAGCTGGTTTAGATTTGGTTTATTTTGGAATGTCTATCATATGTGTCTGTACGTAGCCCATAGCCAATTGTATCACTGCAACGACTGGGGTCTTGCTAAATCCCATTAGCTTAGCCACTAACGGGGCTAGTTGGTAGATTAGGCTTTTGCCAAATTCTGTTGGAAGCAAGGCTAAAACATTTTTCTTGGTGTTGATAAAAGATTGTAAAGCCAAATGCTGTTCTTTTAAAATAAACTTTCAATCTAAACAATTTAGAGCATTGTCTAAAGCTTCATTGAAAGATACCTTCGTGTCTGCTGCTGCCATGTAGCATCCATAAAGAAACTACAAGCTTCCATCTGTCGAATAGTACACGTTATCTTCTTGCCATCCCTCCTCGTTCTGTGAGTGGTCAACAAACTCATGTGAAGATTTCGGCCTTGGTCTCCAGGCTGCCGGGTATACCCAGGCTAGTTTAGTGCTGTTTTAGACCTAAAAAAAAGCTGGTTTAGTCCTGGTGTAGACCTGATTTGGTTTAGACCTGCCAAAAGCTGGTTTAGCCCTGATTTAGACCTGGTGTAAGTCCTTGTTTAGTCCTGGCTTAGCTACAGTTGAATCTTTCTTTTGGAGTTTAAAGCACAGCAAATATTTTCTGAGGTGAGTGTTAGAAGTTTGAGAATCACTACTCTACAAAATGCGGTTTGTGATGCTTTTGCAAAGCTATATTTGGATAAAAAAAGAGTTTAAACTGCAGGCACTTTTGTATTTGCTACTAACCAGAGAGAGAGAGAGTAGATCATTTTCCTCTAACAATGTTTTCAATAAAAATTAGCCAGATTACAAACATCTTACATTCATCTCCTGAGTTAACTTTCTGTTGCTAAAGTAAATAAACAACTTGCTCCTGGAAATGTTAGTGATAAAACATGATAGAAATACTGTTCATTAACATTAACGTTATATTTTACCCAGAATTGATTGCCTTTTACCTATTAACCATCAGTCTGTCACCTATTTACCTCTCCTTTCCAACAATAAGTATGAGTCATTACCCAGTTGTCTGCTGAATGCTCCAGTAATTTGCATAAACATTAACATCTCCACCTGGTTAATGGATTGGAAATAACCAGTGGCCCCTGACTGAAGCCCTTTAATGCAACACGGTGCCCCTCCCACTCACAGCGAAGACCAGCTCTGACTACACAAACCACAACAACAACAAGAAGAACAACAGAAAAGACCAGCTGGGGTCTCACCCACACCATACGATCACACACCACCTCTGCTTCAGCTATACACCCACCGCTCGGTCCCACCACGCTGCAGCCGCCCACACTTTACACACAGGCAGGACGCGCAGTGACAACATAACACTTACTCTCATAGCACTTCAAAATGAAGCCTTAAACATACTACAATATGTGATTGTGTGATATCAGCTGTGCCAGATTGAGAAATAGTGCGGTGCAAGTGTATAAAAGTACAAATACACTGCCTGGCCAAGAAAAAAAAAAAAAAAAAAAGTCGCCCCCTGGATTTAAAGTTACACTGTGTAACTTTTCTCCTAAATATGTGGAGCATACTGACTTGTTTTTGTGATTTTTTGAGCGATTATAAGGCCTGAGGCGCGATCTGTTGCTCTGAGCGGGGCTTCTGTACTGAGAAACCACCCTCGCAACTTGGCCGGGAGCGCTCCGCTGTTCAGGAAAAGTCACGTGACAGGGAACGACTTGCTTTACGGCATTCCCTTCTGCTCTTATACCTGAGGTGCAGTATAACCATGAAGCTACTTTTAGCGTTGTTATTTTCGCCAGTTCGTCAGGGCCGAAGGACACAAGAAGATGAAGACAATGTCGGACGAGGCAAGAAAAAGAAAATGTGAAAGGGACCGCACCAGATCACAGACAAGAGTCAACATCGGACAGACTTTTGCTCGCTGGCGTCAGATGAGAGACAGAGAAGGCTGCAAATCGGATCACGTTTTTGCTTCTTTATTGTTGGGCAGGTAAATTAGCCTCTTTATTTTTTCTTTAGAACGTGCTTTTTCATACAGTTATTAGTTGTTTTTACTGCGACCATTGTGCGATATTTGTTGATAAGCTAACACTAGCGCTAACTCTATAGAAGATCCAGTCCAAACTTCCAAAGGTAGCAGCAGGTCAACTAAAGCTGAAACAATGATGGAAATAGACGCATGCTCGCACAGTTTCAGAAGGAGGAGGGGCCCTAGTGTTTTCGTTTTGCGACGGTGCAGTGGCACCTGTGGCCTCTAGAGGCGCAAGACCATGAATCTTACACAGTGTAACTTTAACTAAGCAAATAGGTAAGAGCCTTCTTGCATTTGGTCAGGTCTGGGTTCAACAATGTTTAGGATGTGAGTGACTAGTATTTTGTTGGACCTTTAGCTTTGATTACAGCATGCATTTGCTGTGGAATTGTTTCAATTAAGCTCCTGCAATGTCACAACATTTATTTCTGTCCAATCTTGCATTAATTTTTTGCCAAGATCTTGTATTGATGATGGGAGAGTCGAACCACTGCACAAAGTCTTCTCCAGAACGTCCCAAAGATTCTCAGTGAGGTTAAAGTCTGATGTCTCATGCTCCCTGAACCACTCTTTCATATTTTGAGCTCGATGAATCCTGGCAATGTCATCTTGGAATAAGCCCAGTGCCATCAGGGAAGAACAAATCCATTGATGGAGTAACCTGGTCCTTCAGTATCTGCAGGGAGTATCTGCTGACCTCATTCTTTGGACAAATAACGTTACTGAACCCAGACCTGACCAACTGCAGGGAGGCTCTTACCTGTTTACTTAGTTAAATCCAGGTGGCAACTTTTATTTTGGCCAGGCAGTGTACTTATATACACTTAGTAGGTTTGCGTTATACTACAGTGAAGCACAAAACAAATAATTTATTCTCTGGTTGTGTGTTTCCAACAGCCAATAGCTTTTAAGGTTGTGGTCGTCTTATTTACAGTTTACACAGCAGGAGAACAGGCAAAAAAACAACAAAAAAAACATACTTGATTAGGTTATGGTCAGCAGCTATGAGCCTGAGGTGCGTACCCCCAACAATCACACTCTCTACCCATTTAAAATACACAACTTTTTTATATTTTTCCCATAGATATCTATAATAAACATCACAAAAACATTGTCTCTTGGCTAAAAGTGCCTCAAAGTAATATTTTTAAACACGTATTTAACTATACATCACTGCAATTAATGTTTAACAGATTTTTGAGAACCTCTGGCGATTTCCTTGCAATACCTTCGTGTCACTGACCGATAAGATGCAAGCCCAACACTGACAGTCAGCCTTTTACTCTCACATTCATTGTCAAGCATGACTCACCAAAGCTGACCCCACACAGACAGATGGTCAGTGACTGGGCATCAAACCCACAGCTTCTTTGCGAGAACTCTGCCAGCGTGATGTTAATTCAATAAAGATGCACCAGGTTAGCAAGATATAAAAATCATAATAAAAGCAGTCTTGTACCATACGATAGCACTTTCCTAGACACTCAAAGTTACTTTACAATTTGTTGCGTTATTCCTTCTCTCCTCAGTCACACTCAGTGGAGGTGAGCTACCTCTGTAGCCATAGCTGACAGCCAATCTGCCACTGCTAGGCCTCTCCGACCTCCACCAATCACACAGTCACACTCACACATTCATACAAGGTGGGTGAAGTGTCTTGCCCAAGGACAAAGCGGCAGTATGCAAAGCTGGTAGTGGGAATTGATCCATCAGCCTTCTGGGTGAATGTCTACTAAGCTACTGCAGTACTTAATAACAATAAAATGAATAATATGTTTTTTTGTCTGCAGTAACGCGGTCGTTGTATCGGTCCATTGTGGTGAAGAAGGAGCTGAGCCGAAAGGCGAAGCTCTCGATTTACCGGTCGATCTACGTTCCTACTCTCACCTATGGTCATGAGCTTTGGGTCATGACCGAAAGGACAAGATCCCGGATACAAGCGGATGAAATGAGTTTCCTCCGCAGAATGGCTGTGTGCTCTCTTAGAGATAAGGTGAGGAGCTCAGTTACCTGGGAGGAGCTCGGAGTAGAGCCGCTGCTCCTCCACATTGAGAGGAGCCAGCTGAGGTGGCTCTGGCATCTGTTCCGGATGCCTCCTGGTCGCCTCCCTGGGGAGGTGTTCCAGGCATGTCCCACCAGGAGGAGGCCCTGGGGAAGACCTAGGACACGCTGGAGGGACTATGTCTCTCGGCCTGGGAACGCCTTGGGGAGCTGGAGGAAGTGTCTGTGGAGAGAGAAGTCTGGGCATCTCTACTTAGACTGCTGCCCCCACGACCCAGCCCCAGATAAAGCAGAAGAAGATGGATGGATGGATGTTTTGTTGTTTGTTTGTTTGTTTTTGTTTTTTGTTTTTTTTTTTACCCCCGAAAGCACAGGATTCTGACATTAGATACCAGAAGGCATTCACTTTTTAATGTAGTAAAGTAGAAACAATAAAGCAGCCATGGTATTGACTCTTCGTGCTTGAAGTATTAATGCAGGACTATTTGAACCTCTGTAGCTGTGGTAAAAGATCCATTGGCAAAATGTTGCTTGCCCCAACACCTCACTCCTCCTGTGTTTCCAGAATAAGCTCTGAAACAATATTAACGTTTACTAAATCAACCATGAGTTACATAACAGCAGTACTGCCTCAAACACATTAAAGTGTCTCCATCCCATACACACACAGACACACACACTTCACACACTGAGCATGTGCAGAGCCGTAGCCACACTCCTCACGGTGTAAACATTATACCGCTCGAGGTGGGAATACGCTGGGAAATATTTCACACTTTCGGCTCCGAGATGCTTAAAAAAAAAACGAAGCGTGTGGAGAAAATGTGCCGTGAACATCCACAGGTAGAGGACCCATAGGCGCAGCGGCCCCTGGTGAGAGGCGGGGCAGGAGCGGGGCAGCTGGACAATAGAGGGGAGAGAGAAAGGCACAAGGGCACAGAAAGAATGGGGGGCCCACACAATGACAGCAGCCGGCGGACACCTTCACTAATCCACAGCACTGGGATTTTAACACCGCCACAGTGAGCAGACACAGACAGGAGAGCTGCATTTAACTTCTTCCACTTATTCCTGTTACTGGTCATGGATAACAGGAGCATAACCCAAAAACTATGGGCCTTAGGCGAGGGGTGCACCCTGGATAATAGCCAAATATTCACAGGGCAGACTCAGATACACTGACAGGCAACTATTCACTCTCACATTCATTCACTATGGGACATTAAGCAGTTTATCTAACACATGCCCTAACCCTTGGAAAATGCTGGTCACATTTATTACCTTATTGCTCGATTCAACAAAGCTAATAATAGGAATTTTTAAAGTACAAATTATTAAAGTAGGCTATGTTCAATACAAATCTCATGCTACAGAATTTGCTGCAACTATTATTAGTTGTCTAGTTTTGTTTTTTGGAGTGTTTAAACTTGTGTTTCAGATATAAATATACAATTAAAATGAATTGATGTTGAAGAATTAACGCTGACATGAACTAGAAAGGTGTCTGATACATTTATGAGTCAAATTGTGGGCCTCTGAATCAAAATCAAATTGAATTGTGAAATGCCCTAAGATGCCCACTCCTAATAACCACTCTGCCACACCCCAATCAAATTATATTCAATTATATGCTCCAAATTGTCTGCAGACTGCATGTCATGTTACCATTGGCTCCCTCCTCCCACTGTCCAAAGACGTGCATGTAACTAAATCTCCCATAATGAATGAATGTGAGAGTGAATGGTTGCCTCAGGCCCAAAGCAGCTGGGATAGGCTCCGGACCTCTGTGGCCCCTTAACAAAACTAAATAATATAAGACAAAAGCCAGAAGAAAGCTCTTTTTGGAGTTAACTCTTTTCCTATTCTATACAAAGAAGGCTGAACAATGAGAGGCGGAGTAACCAATCAGAGAAACGAAGGGCTGAATGTAAGCAGTGTGACCTGTAAGGAAAACAAAAATGGACGATTCTTGCCGGTTTTGACATAAAATATCAGAAGAAAGCGTAATATGAGCAGCTCTGTACTTATTTCTGAACGGGGACAGCAGCAGAAGCCAGTTGTACACCGAAAAAGTGAGTTTGTTTGAATGTGGTCGTTACATCGGACGTCAGTGGGATTTTACTGTTGTTAAAATGGAAACAAGATGAAGAAAAAAACACACAGAGGACTGAACAACAACGAGGACTTCAGAAGAACCAACAGGTGACAAAGAAAAGCACTGAACACTGTTAATCAGATCAGAGATGTTGTTAAATTCACTCTGCTTTCGTATTTGCACTGTAAAAAATATCTGTAGATTTCATGGTAAAAATCTGTAAAATCTCAACAGTAAAAGACCGTAATTGATATATCGGTAAAATACTGTTTTGGTTACGGTAATTAACTGTAATATTAAAAGTAAGGCAAAATTGTATTTTTTAGTTTTATTTTTTGTAATGTATAAAGTATGGCACTGTTAAAAAAAATCGAGTCCTGTGTTTATTACAGTTTAACACCTTTTCAAGAGATAAAAAACTTTACAGTAAAATTTTACAGTAAATGTTGATTAAAAGTTAAGTCACAAACTAAAATATACATTAACCTATTTTTTTGAAAGATAATAACTTTATTTTGCTGTAAATAATAATAAAAACTCAAGTAAAAACTGTAAAAACAACATTTGTGATAAAATTATACTGTAAAATGAAATACAGGCCTCTTGTAGTTTTTACGGTAGAATTCTGGCAACCACAGCTGCCAATTTTTTACCGTAAAATTTACAGATTTTTTTTTAAAGTGTGTAATACATGCTGCAGATAAACAGAGGAACCAGCCTGTCCTGCTTTCAAAAAGAAAGTAGGAGAGGCTGGGTTTCCAGACTATTCAAGTGTATGGTTAGTTTCATTTTGGATTTTGCACGTACCTGTAATGTTAATCTGTTTCCTACAAAAGTTGTGTTCAATTGTGCGACTAACATGACCTGTGATGCTTTACCTGTTAATGTTTTCACCCAAACCTGATCCAAACAACAACCTCAGTGACCCGACACCAAACCCAGCACTCTCCCAAACATTTACGCAATATTTTCCAGAACTAAAATTAGACATTTTTACATTTTCTTCCAGTCTTAAGAAATGACGTTATTAAAAGCGTGATTATTTTTAGCCATTGTAGTCTTTGACCTAATCACGCTGCGCCGACAGAACGAGAGCGAGGCGTCTTTTTAGTGACAGAGGCCTCTCAGGAGAGCAGCCCGCGACAGATGTAGGACACACAGAAGATTAAAAATAGACAAAGTAAAAATAATCGACTAAGAATTTGTGACACGACGCCGGGGCCGCGAGTGATCTTCTTCCAGTTCCGGAGCATTGAACATTGTGTAAAAAAGAAAAAAAAATAGTGTTTAGGCTCTTTCTGGTGACAAGAAAAAGAAGATGAGGAAGATGGAAGGAAGAGGTTGTCTTTAATAATTAGCATCCAACAAAAGGTGCTTGTGTGAGTCAAGGGAAGGCTGAGATTTGTTCATTATTTTATATTTCTTGCCACTGGATCAGCTGTAAGGAAACCAAACTGAAGTTTAGAGCTTGCTTTCATTTAAATGTCATTAATTTTGTTGAAAAATTATCACCATTATATACAGTGGATCTTGCTTTAAAAAAATCCTACCCTGAAATAAAAAAAAGAAAATACAAAAACTGTAAATACATGTCTATATTTAAAAAGGAGCATCATCAAAATTGTTTTTGTCCACTAAAAAAATAAAAGCAGAGGAAGATTTTTAAAATGGGTCAAAAAAGAAACACACCTCTAAAAATTAAGAAGAGTCCATTAAAATAAAGCCATGTCTCAATTTTTAAAAAGCTTGTTTAAAAAATCTCATAAAATAAACTTATCTAAAAATGTAAAAAAAAAAAAAAAAAAAAACACTTTTCAAAATAAAAAAGCATGACACAAAATAAGAAACAAAATTCTAAAAATACTAAATTCTTTAAAAAATAAGACTTTCCGCTGTTTAAATAAAGTTCACCTAAAAATAAAAACATCCAAATTAAAAGAGGGCGCTGTTTCCCCAAAACATCGCCTTCTTTTAAATTAAGGCTCTAAGAAAACACTGCCTCTGTGACACACATTTAAAAATCTTCCTCTGCTTTTATTTTTCTAGTGGACAAAAACAATTTGAACTTTTTCCTTTTTTTGCAAGACAACAACAGAATGCACACAAAGTTTAAAGACACATTGCCTAAACACAAAACATCACACCCACGATTATTCAGCCTTTACCGTTACATTAGAGCCAGCTCATAAAGGCACATAATTTTACACATTTAATACATTCATGAGGTACTTTTATACTTTTACTTAAGTAGAAATTGTAAGGTGATACGTTTACTTTTACTTGAGTAAATATTTGCTCCTTTACCTGTACTTTTACACTGAGAGTTTGTATTTTTGGGGTGTAAATATGTAAAATCCTTTCAGAAATTCCTGTTTCTAGACACTGATCAAGCTCCACACCAAATCTAATCAATACTTTTTGAGTTTTCTCGCTAAAAACCTGTGAAAAAACGTGCTTTGGCGTAGGTAATTACAGCCGCCAGGTTACAGAACAATGTTTAAAGCATAGCAACGTCTTGAGAAAAATCGCTTTTCATTTACTATCCACACAACAGCTTTAACCCGGTGTCCCTGAAAGCAGCAGACTTTTATATCTAACACTTTGCCTGCTGCACGCACTTCGAGGAAAAACTAACTCTGCATTCGTCTCCTCCCCAAAGCCAGAGAGAAGTCACTAAACTCTGTGTGTTATTAACTAAAGCAGTTCTTGTTCCAGGGCGCTCCATTTAACACCACACCAGCAGCATTTGTGTATTAAAAAAAACAAAAAACAAAACAAAAAAAAAAAAAAAAACACTGGTGCCAGCTCCATGTTGTGGTTGTTTCGAGCCTCGGGCGGCGCAGTCAACATCATTAGGCGTTTATAATAATTCAGGAAGTAATTACAAGCTCGAGCATTTTATTACCAATCGCGCTTTCTTTCCCAGTTCAGCCGCCGCAGGGATCACACGCGCGGAACAAAACATTAATGAGGCGAGCCTGCAAATAAAATCTCCACTTCCGGCAATGAGCGCAGGAAACCGGAGAGAGCAACCTCAGACTGTGTGGGCTGTTTTCGGAAAGTCTAGGACGAAAAAAAAAAAAAAAGAAAACACACACACATAGCCCAAGAGTTCAAATATTAACACTGAATTTATTGTGTTAGGAAGCAGATTATTAGAAGTAAATGGGAATAAGATGGATGGATGTAGTGCCAGAGTTTTTGAGAATGTCAGAATAAAATCTCTCCTCTTCTCTCTTGTGCTTTGTTTCTCTTTTTCTGTCTCTGTTCTTCTGTTTTGTTTTGTTTTGTTTTTTCTGCTGTTTTAGCTGCCAGCGCCAGGGCTGTATACAGGATTTTAGAAATACTGAGGTCCATCAGGTTAATGACCAGTTTAGTCCTTGTTTAGATCTAGTTTAGACCTGGTTTGGTCCTTGTTTAGACCTTGCTTAGTCTTTGCTTTGACTTAGTTTAGTCCTGTCTTTTTCCTAAATATCTCCTGGTTTAGGCCTGGTTTAGTCCTTGTTAAGACTTGACTTAGTCCTCTCTTTTTCCTAAATATGTCCGGGTTTAGATTAGTTTTTTCTAGTTTAGACCTGGATTAGTCCTGGTTTATTCCTTGTTTAGAAATGGTTTAGACCCGGTTTAGTCCTGATTTAGTCCTGGTTTGGTCCTTGTTTAGACCTGGTTTAGTCTTTGCTTTGACTTGTTTTAGTCCTGTTTAGTCCCAAATATGTCCTGGTTTAGTCCTGGTCTGGTCTTGGTTTGGTCTTGGTTTAGCTATTAGCCCTGGTTTAGACCTGTTTGGTCTTGGTTTAGGCCTGGTTTAGTCCTTGTTAAGACTTGACTGTCTTTTTCCTAAATAAGT
The DNA here is from genome assembly GCA_020698575.1 of Bostrychus sinensis. Classification (NCBI taxonomy): domain Eukaryota; kingdom Metazoa; phylum Chordata; class Actinopteri; order Gobiiformes; family Eleotridae; genus Bostrychus; species Bostrychus sinensis. Next base: position 7,796,325 of record CM036247.1, read on the forward strand.
TTGGGTTTAGATAATTTTTTTCTGGTTTAGACCTGGTTTAGTCCTGGTTTAGACCTGGTTTAGTCCTTGTTTAGACCTGGTTTAGTCCTTGTTTAGACCTGGTTTAGTCCTTGTTTAAACCTGGTTTAGACCTGGTTTAGTCCTGGTTTAGACCTGGTTTAGTCCTTGTTTAGATCTGGTTTAGTCCTTGTTCAGACCTGGTTTAGTCCTTGTTTAAACCTGGTTTAGACCTGGTTTAGTCCTGGTTTAGACCTGGTTTAGTCCTTGTTTAGACCTGGTTTAGTCCTAGTTTAAACCTGGTTTAGACCTGGTTTAGTCCTGGTTTAGACCTGGTTTAGTCCTAGTTTAAACCTGGTTTAGACCTGGTTTAGTCCTTGTTTAGACCTGGTTTAGTCCTAGTTTAAACCTGGTTTAGACCTGGTTTAGTCCTGGTTTAGACCTGGTTTAGTCCTGGTTTAGACCTGGTTTAGTCCTAGTTTAAACCTGGTTTAGACCTGGCTTAGTCCTTGTTTAGACCTGGTTTAGTCCTAGTTTAAACCTGGTTTAGACCTGGTTTAGTCCTTGTTTAGTCCTAGTTTAGACCTGGTTTAGTCCTTGTTTAGTCCTAGTTTAGACCTGGTTTAGTCCTAGTTTATTCCTGGTTTAGTCCTTGTTTAAACCTGGTTTAGACCTGGATTAGTCCTGGTTTAGACCTGGTTTAGTCCTGGATTAGTCCTTGTTTAGACCTGGTTTAGTCCTAGTTTATTCCTGGTTTAGTCCTTGTTTAAACCTGGTTTAGACCTGGATTAGTCCTGGTTTAGACCTGGTTTAGACCTGGATTAGTCCTAGTTTAAACCTGGTTTAGACCTGATTTAGTCCTAGTTTAGACCTGGTTTAGTCCTAGTTTAAACCTGGTTTAGACCTGGTTTAGACCTGGTTTAGTCCTTGTTTAGTCCTAGTTTAGACCTGGTTTATTCCTGGTTTAGTCCTTGTTTAGACCTGGTTTAGTCCTTGTTTAGACCTGGTTTAGTCCTTGTTTAGTCCTAGTTTAGACCTGGTTTATTCCTGGTTTAGTCCTTGTTTAGACCTGGTTTTGTCCTGGTTTATTCCTGGCTTAAATCTGGTTTAGTCTAGTATTAGAAAAGTACCGTGGTCTGGACCTCTGTGACCTCTGTGACCTCTGTGACCTCTGTGACCTCTGTGACCTCTGTGACCTCTGTGACCTCTGTGGTGCGTACGGCCATGGCCAGCGCTGGAATCTGTATCTTTCCTGTCAGATTTGCTGCCACCAGTGCAGCAATTCCCAAAGTCAGGAAAGTCACGGCCTCCTTAAAAATCTGAAAATCCCCCAACAATAAAACTTCCCTCCATCATCTTTTCAAACTCCAAACCCATTTCATGTTTATTTTTTCATAGATATCTTTAAAAAACATCACAAAAACACAGACTGGTGGTTAAAAACTGCCTTAAAGTATGTTTAAACTAGTATTTTACTATACATTATTGTGATTAATAAGTGATTTTTTTTTTTTTTTCCTAATGTAAACAACATTAACGACCTCAACCAAGTGTCCCTGAGCCATGGGACCATCCCGCTTTGTTCTGAGCCTGTGATAAAAAAAAATTCAAGTCTGGTTCTTCTGGTTCCCCCTCTGCTTCATAATAAAGCCCAGATGAGTCAGAGAAAGTACACATTTTCTTATTTCTTATGCGTCTACTTTTACTACTACTGCTGTCCAAAACATGGCTCCAGCCCAGGACCTTCTGCCATCAACCAAATAAATCCCTTTACTCATTTAGAAATGTTAAAACTTTCCTCAAGTAGAAGTAAAAGTGGCAATGACAGTCGAGCCTTGCCTCTCACCTCTGGTCCCCGCTTCTCCTTCAGTTTTCTCACTTTTGATGACTGCGCAGATCTGCAGAACTTGTGGTAATCAATTTGACGCTTGACCTCTGACCTGCGCAGGAAGTATGCAGCTCACGTCCGACGAACAAAACTACAAATCAGCATCTGACAAAAAAAATCCACTTATTGATCAATGGAGTTAAAAGCTGTCGTTAGGAAATGACACTTTATGCCAACACACTTCAGGAACTTTAAAAAAAATGAAGAGAAAAGCATAATTTTAGATGTTTTTTTGTTTGTTTTTTTTAGTTTTTTTTTTAATAACTTTTCAGCAGTTTTTACCTTTTTTATGAAATGTGTCTCAGGTGTGTATTTTATCACAAATTTTCATTTTCATTTTGTTATGTTGCTCCAGTGATAAAAGTGTCCCCATCACAAAACATCATAGAAATAGTATACATTATTACTCTTCTATACTTTTTTTTTTTTTTTTTTTGCATAAACATTTTAATCAACTTCTGCTCTGATCATAGATAATAAATATTTCATTATTGTCAGTATTTTGAGCCTTTTTATACCATTGTATGTAATAGCATCTCAATTTCTTTTGTAAAAACACACACAAAAAAATGTAAAATTTTCAGTATTCTCAGTGCAAAGTGGATTTTTCTAGGGCAGTTATTGGGTATGTCAAAGATTAAAAACAACACTGATTTAGATGGATTTGGATATCAAAAAGTTTACGTTGTTACTGTTACAAAATGCCCCCCGTTACAAAACATCATAGTGTACATAACAGTATAGTATATAATAGTATTCGTTAATTTCAGTTCTCCTTTTTTACATACATGTTTTAATTAATGTGTGCCCTGACTGTTCTGCAAAAATAAAAAAGTATAAAAAAAATTAATGTATACTAATTTTCTGAATTTTTGTGACAGAGCACTTTTGTCACTTAACAACTCAACTTTTTAAAAAAATTAGGATATAAGGGTTAAGCCAATCCCAAACTTCTAACTCTGAATTTACCATTAGACCATAATGTCTCACAATTATCTCTTATGTGGACAGTGCACTGCAAAAATTCAATGTCTACATTAGATAAAATTACTTAAATTCAGATTATTAATCATGATCTGAGCAAAAAAAAAAAAAAAACTAGGTTAGATTTATTTATTTAACTTATTACTAGATTATTTACCTTGTTACCAAAGTATTTTTCCCTGTTTCAAGCTATTTTTACTTATTTTCAAATTATCTTACCCCATGCACATGACATTTTGCTTGAAATAAGTAATAAAAGCTTGAAATAGGGAAAAAAATACTTTGAAACGAGGCAGATAATCTAGTAACTAGTTACCTAATAATTAAATAAATCTAATCTAGTAAAAATTGCTCAAATCAAGATTAATAATCTGAATTCAAGTCATTTTATCTAATGTAGATATTGAAATTTTGCAGTGTGAGACAATACACTGCAAAAAATCAATATCTAGCATTAGTTAAAATGACTTGAATTCAGATTATTACCCTTGATTTGAGTAATGTTTTATTAAATTAGATTTATTTACTAATATGTCTAGATGATTTGTGTAACCCACGTCACAGAGTGAACCGCCACTGATTTGCCCGCCACAAGTGGCGCTGCCATAAAAGAGAATCGCTCCCGAGCAACTTTCTGCTCAGACTTCCTGTAACCCCGTTGGCGGCTGTGCATGGCTGGTGTGGAGCAATTTGGAAAACTACCTATAACTTGACGAAAACCCCAGTGAAGTTCTGAAATTCAGTGGTCAGGTTTTTTTTGGACCACAGAACCTCTTCTTGAGTGGTGAGCTGGTAGTACAGATTTTTTTTTCTCTCCCTTTATTATCTCCGGACCCCGGACGACCTGTGTTTATTTAAACATTGTTTTTTTTTTGTGTGGGAACTTTTGAACTAAATCCAGTGTGAAAAACTGAAACTTGAACTGAAGTCAAAGTGTTGGTTTTTTTTGTGTGTGTCATTTGTTAATATAAGTTTGTCCTAATTTATTAATTGCTCCTAATTTATTCATTGACTTATTTTTTTCAATACATTTTTTGCAATTAACCCAAATTAACGTCTCTTGTCTTCCATTCACCACAAGCTCCTATAACAAGCCTGGTTTTCTGTCTTTAGTCATATGCAACCCATTGCAATAACTAAGTCCTAACGTCAATATAATTTTTCAAGCGTTACATTTGACTTGTTTCAAATAATTTCTGTCTTAATTTTAAGCCATTTTTACTTATTTCAAGCAAAATTATCTGCCAATGGGGTAAGTGGAATTTTCTTACCACATTGGCAGATAATTTTGCTTGAAATAAGTAAAAATGGCTTAAAATTAAGACAGAAATTATTTGAAACAAGTCAAATAATCTAGCCTAGTAAGTAAATAAATCTAATCTAGTAAAAAAAATTACTCATCGAGGTTAATAATCTCAATTCAAGTCATTTTAACTATTGCTAGATATTGATTTTTTGCAGTGTGAGACAATAATTACTGTCCTCTCCAGCTCTGGTTCGTATGGGCCATAAACTAACATTTATAATTTCTCCAAAACTGCTCGTTACATGTTTCACTGCCATTCAAATCCTCAGCCGTCCCTCTCTTCTCCTTCTCACTTCCAGCACAGGTTAATGAGGTCTCAGGTCTAAACCAGGCTTTTCAATTAGCCCCTGCTCCCTCTTCCCTGTCCCATTACAGCAGGCCTTACCCCCCGAGATCTGACACCATGATACCTGCTCATCAAACTAATTACCCACAGCACAAAGGCCTTTTTTTTTATTCTTTCTTTCTTTCTTTCTATTTACAACTTTGAGACTGAAATGTTGACCCATGGTTTTGGCTGAAAAAGAATAGCAATGGGTTTTACAAAAAAAAAAAAAAGGTTTGGCAGAGAAGTTCATTTAGCAGCAGCTTTGGCACAGTTCGCTGTCATTCACTGACCACTGCCAAAGTAAAGCATTTGGGATAAAGACAGGGCACAGAGTTCAAGGCAGACACACTCCCCAGGTTGTTCTAATTGGTGCAGGACACAAAAAAAGACACTGTGTTGTGCTGAAAGTGCCGAGAAAACCAACAAAGTAATTGGAAATCACTGCGTGGCTCAGAAACACTTCCAGAAGTCAGTGTTTGCTTTAAATGCAGTGTCGATTGAGGACCTGAAGATCAGAAGCCTCCAATACAAGGTTGGTGGTTCTTCCCTGCGCCCATGGAGGTAGAAAAATGCTCTATAAATTAAACTATTTCAGCGTTGCCAGGTTTTAAAGTAAAATTCCGCCCAACAGCAACCTTAAAAACTGCCAAAAACCCAAGGAAAAGTGTATGAAAACACATAATGAGTCCTGCTGCAGTGTGATTGGCTTTAAGTTTTAAAGATTTGTCATTAAAAATATGAAGAAATAGCCATTTTGCAACTTTTTTCACACACGGCAACACTTCAAAAGCCACTCCTTTTAAATCCAAACGTCTCCCTGAAATGTTGCTAATTAACAAAGCTCCTCCGGCTGTATTTCTAAAGATTTTTTGGGCCTTTTTGGCTTTATTTGACAGGACAAATATTGCAACGCCTGATATACTGTTTATGGTCACTTGTGAATACAGTTTTATGAGATTGTTTGTTGGTATTGCCACTCGATGTAGCTTTACTGTCGCACAGGTTCGGTCTCAGTGACTTTAATCTGTTCTGTGCCTTATGTTGTATTTATTTTTCATACTTTTAGAATAGCTTTGGCAGAATAGAAAAGCAAAAAGAATCAATGACCATTACGTGAAACATTAGCTGCCCTTGCTTTGAAACTTCATGCTCACCATAAGCTTTATGCTACACAAAGTTGGATGTTTCATAAAGCATTATACAACGGTTGGTTTACCTTCCTATAGAGACAGCTACAGTACATAGAAAGAATGTTTTTCTCCATTGATTTGACCGTCACCGTGTACTCATTGTCAATCTGAAAAGGCGAAATAATTATATTCATGTGTTTTCTTGACTGTACAACGACGACAATGCAGATAACGTTCAGTGTCTTTACAGCAAGGCCAGTACAGCAGTGCATTATGGGAAATTCAAAAGCCACTTCACTATTATCATGGTGCTGTAGTGCAGTTCATGCTTTTATAATGACATTTTTGTGCCAAGAATTTGAACTTGTTTTTATGAACAGCATCATGTTGCAGACTAATATTTAACATTTAACTTCTGCTAAATGTTTATAAAGACAGGTATTTGGTATTATGATAATCTTTTAAGTCAATGAGAGAGCTCCCATATGAACTGTAACTGTCTTTTATTGTTGCATACATTTAAACCCTAATATATTGTGATAAAAACCATGTAAAAAAAAGACTTAAAGTGTCGTCTAGGCTTTATTATCAAGGATTTTAATGGAAGACAATGTTCAGCACATGGTAGCAAGCTTTGGCCAATAACATGCTTACTATTGGTCCTTAGACCTTAAAAAAGCCAACTGAAAAGGGAGTACATCTTCTTTAATTTAATTTAATTTAATTTAATTTAATTTAATTTAATTTATTTTAATTTAATTTAATTTTATTTTATTTAATTTTGTTTTATTTTATTCATTTTTATATTGTTTTATTTTATATTAATTATATATTTTTTTTATTTTATTTTATTTTTTTTTATTTATTTTTTTTTTACGTCTGTTTGAATTCATCCCAAAATTAATCCACAACAAATCACTATTGTGGGCTTTTTTTTTTTTTTTTTTTCCATCAGTCATCTTTCCTTTTTAACATTGATATGGCAAAGAAAAACTCTTTTTTTTTTTTACAGCCTTTTTCAGATGTCAGTGGCTGCTGGAGAAAAGCAGAAGTAGAGTCCTGTACTCTTTTGGGCTTGTGTTGCCTCTGCAGTTAAAGCGAACAGGAACGGGACACGAGAGGGACCGGTCAGGTTTAAATGAGAGCGCTGCTGAAATGGAGATGTTTTAGTACAACGCACTTAGGCTTTAGGCGACAGGAGAGCGAGGAGACGAGAGGAGAGGAGAGGTGAGTCACTCTGAAGGTGCAGTGGAGGCAGAGCAGTCAGTGATTCATAACTTTTACTTGGTTTATGCTGCCAGAGTGGAAATATGACAAGTTATAAAATGTCTAGAGGAGGCTAAAAAGCTTAAGAATGCATTGTAAAGCTAGTTTCCTAGCTAGGCATGTCTGTGGATGGAGGGAGAAAGAAAGAGGAGATACAGACTCCACTTAGTAAGAAAACATGTCTCATTTATCCGGGTGTGGGACTTGCACAAAGAGTACACTGGCTTGTGATGTCCTGTGACCAGATTCCTAAATTAATATACTTTTACTTCCCGCTTATTCCTGTTAAGGGTCGAAGGCGATAGGGCCTTAGACGGGGACAGAAACATACACAGACAAACACATTACTCTCAGATTCATTCACTAGGGGTCTAGCACAAAGAGAATGAATACTGACTTGTGACCCCCTGAGGCTGGATTTATCCCAATTCCTGGATAACAATAAGTAGTCAATTAAAGGGTTCATATTATGCTTTTTTCAGGCTATTTAAAAGAATTTTGGATAAATTTGCATTAGTATTTCACGTTTTATAACTTAAAATAATGTATATGTATGGAAAATGTCTTCTTTTGGGGAGCTGTTACTTTGACTTTGCAGAGAATGCTTGGCAACTTTGGGAAATGGACAGAGAATAAAATGGCTATTTAGCAACACAACGCTAACAGTTAGATAAATGAGCTGACTGCTTCGTAGTGACGGCAGTTTAAGCAATGAAATAATCAGAACAAGTCCGGTGACGGTGTATGAGCTTTAGAAACGCGCATGAGCACTTCCTGGTTTCTCGTGTCTACGTAGAGCTGTGAGACCGCGTGTTTTTAGTTGGGCTGTAACGATAAAGTAACTGTATTGATGTATCAGTTTTTTTTTTCCTATGATACAACTACATCGATACACGTGACCATGTATTGAATCGTATCGTTTTCTAGGAAGTGAATATCGTTACACATGAAGTATCAATTGATAATATAGGAAATATCGAAATTAGAAATTTGTATGTTAAAATAAAACCACATATTACTTTTTGGAGATGAATTTTGTGTTTTGTGTGTTAATTAAATAAAATTTGTTCTAATCCTAATATTCTACTTTTCTTCACTCTCTGTCTGCTGGACATAATCAACCCCGGCCGCGGTGCTACATTTGAGAGTAAACTTTTATGATTTTTGGCAAAAAGTTGCTGTATCGATTATCAATACAAAGGTGCTGAATCATATTGAATCGTATTGTTCCAAATTAGCCGATATCGTTCTTGAATCGTATCGAAACACTTCTAATAAATACATATTGTATCGTTGCAAAAACATATTGTTACATCCCTAGTTTTTAGATCTTGAGAAAGGGATGGCCTCAGAATACAGTATTATACATCCTGTGAAACATGCATGAATGAAACAAAATACTACTCCAGGTGTGTTTTTGAGAACATAGTAAAATCTCAAAAAAGTATATTTAGCAGAATAGGGGACCTTTAACTAACATAAACAAAAATCTTAGTCATTACTATTTACATGACAAATAAAAACATAAATAAATGAGGCACATCTGTTAATTGTTGTTTAAAGGTTACTATTTCCACATTTCAATTTAAATACAACAGATAAATACAATGTTAACCTCAAAGGCTTGTTAGGACACAGGACCACAGTCTGCCCCGCTCTCTGGCCTGGGACCAACTACCTGCTGAAGCTGAATTACCTGCACATATGCTCCACAAACCACTACAGAGCTCTTTACAAGGACTCCCTGAGGAGAAGGGAAAACAGGCCAAGATACAGCTGTCCCGGGGCAGGGATCAGGGGCGGGGGTCAAAGCTGAAGGTGAGGACCGTCCCGGGAACACTCAGAGGTGGACGACCTAAGTCACTGAGGGGACAGTCTACAGGGTAAAGGGTCAAATGCAGGTCGAGTGTAATTGTTAATGGAGTTTAACTGGGTCCTTTTACACCTAGAGTTTTAACAGAGACATACAATAACAACTTTTCGCTCTAACATTCATTCACTAGGGGAAATTTAGAGCCATCATGTCTCTGGATGGTGGGGAAGCTGGAGAGAACCCACAGTAACACACAGAGGACATGCAGACTTCAGATTATTGAGTGCTTGAAGGAAAGTTTTGGCCCATTGTATGTTCATGAACAAACAGTATCATGTTAGAGCTACTCCCATTGGCCGTTGGTACACACAGCTTGTCAACATCAAATAAATGGAGCTTGAATCTGGCTTTGAATACATCTACTTACACAGAAACGCTGCTTAAAAATACAAAAAAGGAAAGCAAAGTAACACATGGATACATATTCGCAATGCATTCACAGGATAATTAGAATGGTCGTATGAAAGGTAGGAGGTCAGCATTATGTCTCACCAGCACTAATGTTCCCCATGGTTAAGATTAGAACTACGCTTATATTCTCTAATACTTAGGTTTCCGAGTTTGTATGGACTGTGGAACATAGGTACTTTCCCAAATGTGCAGGTACTTATGTTCCACTGTCCATAGAAACCGGGAAACATAGGTATGCATCCAATGGGTACCGTATTTTCCGCACTATAAGGCGCACCTAAAAGCCTTTAATTTTCTCAAAAACCGACAGTGTGCCTTATAATCCGATGCGCCTTATATATGGATCAATGTTGGTTAATTATGGCCACCGTATTCAGGGGGCGTCGCCGAAGTGACAGCGGTAAAAACGATAAAGGGGAATTCCAGTCCCAGCTGTTCATGTGTGCCATAGGCGTGTTTATGGATCCTGCCGCAAAAGAACAAGGAGGCGCGGCCTTTGCTCCATCTCAGTAGAAGAGTTACGACATTGAGGGGACAGAAAACTGAGCGCTCGAACGCTGTTCATGTAGCTTTGAACTGTGACAAATGGACTTGGAAATACATTGTTTTTAACGAGGGCGGCGCAAATAAGAGCTACCGGTACGTACGGTACCGTATTGTGAATGCACTAACTTGTTTTGGGAGTGAACAGAGTTGTAAGAACGCTGGTTTGTATTCTATTAATAAAGTTTGACTGACTGACTTATCTGACTGTTTAATCTGATTGATTCCCTTTAGCGCAGCTCCATCTAGTGGATGCATAATGCAACCCCAGCCACTACAGTTTTTACAGCTTTTTACAGTTTTTTACAGCTTTTATTCTATGCGCCTTATAATGCGGTGCGCCCTATATATGAAAACAGTTTTAAAATAGGCCATTCATTGAGTGTGCACCTTATAATCCGATGCGCCTTATAGTGCGAAAAATACGGTAGTATTTTAACAAACTGTGATCTAAAAAAAAGACTTATAATTTTAACTCACTACAATTAGAGGTAAAATGTCACTTTTGGTACACCACCTGGAATGTGGCTTAATTTTTTTGAAAAATATACTCCTGATAAACCTAATTAAGTCAAGCAAAGTTATACTTCAATGTTCACATAAGAACATTTGTTCTCTGTATTTGATGCATCCATCCACTCCGAGCATAGCCTGGCCGCCTACGACAAACACTTTTCCTCTTCTATACAGAAAAGTTAGTCTGGTCCCCCTTCGCCTAAATTGCATTTCTATGGGAGGAACAATCACAGGCAAACTAACCAATCACAGAAACGAAGGACCGGACTTAAGCAGTGCACCGCTGACCCACACACATGCCAGTTTGCCATACGTATTATGAGCAGCTCTGTACTTATTTCTGAATGAGGACAGCAACAGAAAAAGTGGGTTTGTTTCAATGTGGGCATTACGTTGGATGTCAAAAGGACTTTACTGTTGTTAAAATGGAAACAGGAGGAGAAAAAAAAAACACAGACGACTGAACAACAACGCAGAGTTCAGCAGAACCAACAGGTGATGAAAGAAAGCACTAAACGCTGTTAATCAGGTCAGACAAGTTATTAAATTAGCTCAGTAGCCAGCGCTACCTTGGTTAGCTTCGTCATTCGTAAGCCGCGCTGCAGATAAACAACTGTGATGGGACAGTTCCAAATCGACCGGAGACAAAGTAGGAGATGCTGGCAAACTCCACAACAAACAGACCTAACTGGGAATTGAACTCAAGACCTTCTTGCTGTGAGTTGACAATGCTAACCACTTTGCCAAAGTCCCGATGAAGAACATATCATATCGCATTAGGCCATGGACGATGCATATCTCACACACCTTTTTCTCTCCACATTTACAACTGGACAACAAAACCAAAGTATACATAAGTGTGCAATGTCCAAAGTATGGGCAGCCAATTATAGGACTTTGATTATTTTTTAAAACAATAGACATTTGCAAATATCCAGATGTCTAAACACTAATACTTATGGTAATCCAAATGCTTTTTAACAAATGAAGCAGGGCATTAAGAACAAATGAGTAGGTGTTAAAAGTTAAAAGTTGCAAGCAGTGAAATAGTTTGGTGATGGACTTTTGGCTCCAGAGAATCCCGTAACCTTTCGCTGGGTAAATGCAGATTACATTACACGCCTAATGATTATGCAAAAACACTCATAGCCAAATGCTAAAATGCTGTTTGATGACCATTAAGATCAGAGCTCATCTACATCACAAATCAGTGGATAATGTAAGGCGTGTTTGGCAGAGCCCACCGCCGCCGCTGCTGCTGCACTTAGCGGGTAGTCGTGTTGTGAAAACAGGTGATTCAGCCCAGCGCACAACTAATCTGAATAAGTGGCACTTAATGCAGAATGGGGCGGTTATATAAGGCTTCAAACCAACACACAGCACTTCATAAAGACCAGTGGGAAACAGGGACAAAAAGCCACTATGACATCAAGAGGAAACACCAGTGGACTCAAAAGGACTAAACGTGATTACAGGTTAATGACAGAGGACGAGGTATCTTTAAACACACTTTGATAGGGGTCAAAAATCACAGTTTTGTGTGATAATGGCTCTTTTAGATGAGCAACTAAGAAACCTTTCTTTCAGTGGGTTTTTCCATTTTCTAATGAAGCACATTTTAGCATGGATTACACATCTCATATATGAAAAGTTGCAAATTGGTGCAACTTTAGGTTTGCCCATTTATCTGGGCTCTGAACAAGCACAATGTGACTGAACAGTGTTATGTTGTTTTGGACACTGGGCGGAATCAAATCCATCGTCTCTATTATGAGTAATAGATTATGTTAGGGCATTTTCCATTGGTCATTAGTTTATTGTTTAAGCAAACTCAAGAAATGGTCATGATTAGAAGGGAGCTGCACATGAAAAAGTGACAAAGTGAGACAAAAAGGTTAAAACTAAGTGAAATTACTCTCAAATACCACATTAAAACATGTATGAACCATCTAAAAAAGACAAGTTGCAGTCACACAGTAGTGCCCAAAGAAATCTGTAGCAAGTTTGTAGTCAAAAACTTCAAAACATCAAAAGGTACAGTTCACCTATGCTACACAAGAATCCATTTAACCCTTCTTTACAACCTTTGATAATGTAACAACATTTAGGATATAACAAAGTCCAAAAACAAACAAGCAAAAAAAAAAAAGATTTACAGTTTATACACAACGCCAGCCTTCCACTTATGTCCACAAAATTCAACAAAATGAACACAGGGGTCTATAGCAAACCAAAGGCAAGGTACCACATTTTTTTAGTTAGATCTTGAACAAGCAGCTGATAATCTCTGAATGACTGCAACTTAAATAAGGGCCAAAGAAATGGCCTATATTCATTATTCATTACTGCCCGGTGCAGACCCCACTTCTGAGTTTTTATTTTTGGCAGCATTTGTAAACGGTAGCACTTCCAGCCATCATCATTTTCAGGTTAGCTGAAATTTTAACAATCTGCACCCTGCGTTATCCATAATTTGATTCTCATAAAAATAAGACATTGTGGCTGTTTTGGTTTTGGAGCCAGGCAGTGCAGTCTGGCCAAAAGTAAATCATCTTCAGCTGCCTGTGGACACTGTTGGCCTGGTGCTAGAGTTAAGATCAGAGTTTGGCTGCAGAAATGTGGTTCTGCCCTAATTAGTGAGCAGTGGAGAGGCTTTAGCTCGGAGGGATAAGAGCATTGTGAAAATGTGTTGTTGCCTGGGCCAACTTGTTGATTTTAAAAGATGCACCGCTGGGAATAGTAACAACCAATGCTTTGTTAATGAATAAATTATTGTATTAGGAATTTGGAGAATTGTGAGTTAGAGTTGCAAGACTAAACCCACACCAAACCCACGCCATACTCACACACTGTAGATTCTTAGGTGCAATAAAAAGAAAATGTTGTTACAATGGTATGTAAATAGGTTTTCAAAATAAGAAAAATTAAAGTAATCTTAAAAGGGTCATAAAGGCTTTAAGACCTCCCAAGATGAGGTATGTACAGTTTTAGTCAAGTACCGTATTTTCCGCACTATAAGGCGCACCTAAAAGCCTTTAATTTTCTCAAAAACCAACAGTGCGCCTTATAATCCGATGCGCCTTATATATGGATCAATGTTGGTTAATTATGGCTACCGTATTCAGGGGGCGTCGCCGAAGTGACAGCGGTAAAAACAGGTAAAGGGGAATTCCAGTCCCAGCTGTTCATGTGTGCCATAGGCGTGTTTATGGATCCTGCCGCAAAAGAACAAGGAGGCGCGGCCTTTGCTCCATCTCAGTAGAAGAGTTGTGACATTGAGGGGACAGAAAACTGAGCGCTCGAACGCTGTTCATGTAGCTTTGAACTGTGACAAATGGAGTTGGAAATACATTGTTTCCAACGAGGGCGGCGCAAATAAGAGCTACCGGTACAGTACGGTACCTGTATTGTGAATGCACTAACTTGTTTTGGGAGTGAACGGAGTTGTAAGAACGCTGGTTTGTATTCTATTAATAAAGTTTGACTGACTGACTTATCTGACTGTTTAATTGACATTCCCTTTAGTGCAGCGCCATCTAGTGGATGCGCCTTATAATGCGGTGCGCCCTATATATGAAAACAGTTTTAAAATAGGCCATTAATTGAAGGTGCGCCTTATAATCCGATGCGCCTTATAGTGCGGAAAATACAGTATATCCAGTGATAACTTTTCATAGAGAGGTAAAGGACCAATCGCAGCAGAGGAAGCTATCTGATTATTTGAAGGGAGGAGCCTAAAACAGTTCAACAACAACAGCCATTCTTGAGGTAGAGCGGGTCGTCAAAAACCCAGCAGTTTATAGTTCATACTATCATTTTATTGTTGGGCAAGACACTTCACCCGCCTTGCCTGTGTGAGTGTTTGTGTGATTGTGTGTTTGTTGGTGGTCAGAGAGGCCATGGGTGCACAAAGACTGCCACGTCTCTGTCAGTCTGCCCCGGGGCAGCTGTGGCTACAGAAGTACCACCATGGAGTATGAGGAGTGAATGAATAAAGCATCTAAATGTGACTTTGAGTGTCTAGAAAAGCGCTTTATAAGACAAATGAATTATTATTATTATTATTATTATTATTATTATTATTATTATTATTATTATTATCATCATCATCATATTATTATTATTAGGATATTTTCATAAACAGACCATTTTAGTCACATGCTGGCTTGGTCAAAGACTGCACTGATTCAGACTGAATTATTTAGTATTACGTAATTTTAAAAACTGGCATCTGAAAAGAAATATTGTATTGTGTTTAATATGTAAAACAGGATATGTAGGATACATGATTTTGGCTTTGCATGTAAAAATTATTATTCTTTCAGTTGATTATAGTACAATAAAATATTAGGTCACAAAGCACCCTATTCAGTGACAACTGAAAAAGCTTCTTAATTACTCAATGACATTGACACACAAAACAAAAGACTTTCCAGCCAAAGTTGATCCTAATTTTCCAAGGTTGGAGAGACTTAAAACAAACAAATGAGTGAAGTGTAATGGATGATTTATGAAAGGAATAAACTTTGGCGCTTAGATCCCGGCAGGTAGAGACATCAGCGATGAGAGGGAAGGAGAGTTTGACACTGATGGTGGTGGTGGAGAGAGATGGAGAGGCTGAGGAAGCTGATGGTTCTGCTGCTGCGGTACAGGAGGACGGGTTGTGGCTCATAGCTGAAACAGCAGGATGACTAAGGGAGAGGACGTGTATATATATATATATATATATATATATATATATATATATATATATATATATATATATTATTATATATTTTTTTTTTTTTTTTTTTTTTTTTTTTTTTGACTGATTTTGGATGAGAGGCAAAGATGGGGAAAAGAAATAAGTCTTCCTGTTTGAATTTACGCTACAGCTTTATTTAGTTTATTTAATTGACCTGTTTTAAAACCAACGTATACTGTACACATGGAAAGAGCATGCACTATTGTTTTGTTTATGTTTTTTTTTTTACCTTAGTCAATCCAGTCAGTCCAAGATAGTGCCAATTTCACTTTCACTGTGCACTTCTGGCAGCTCTTGTTAGTACGTTACACCACATCATGTTATCATTTGATAGAGTAAAGACATTATATGTTGAAAAACTGTTTTATGATTACCTTTTGCAAGCACATCATTAAGTCTCGGGTGATTACAAATTCTCAAATGTGTTACATGCAGCTGTTGAGACGACAACTGTGTAAGTCTTGAAGGTTGCTCTGTGATAACATCAAAATTAAACCTTGTTGGCGAAGAGAAAGCCTTTCCTGAGTTACGGGCTCAGATTTTTACAGGAGCGGAGAGGCTGTAAAGAGCTTGATATATTTGTCCCGGCTAAGTGCCCGTGATGAGTGGTGAGCGGTTGTGGAAGATTATACGCTGTTAACATCAGTGTTATTCTGATGGAGCTGTGTGCTGTGTATACGGCGGGAGATACACTGTGTTTCTTGGGCTGTTTAATGGGGCCTCCTCCACAAATCTCATAATGCGCAGCCGGGCGTGGACAAGGCGCTCCATAAAGTGAGCTGGACAGGGAGAGGACCGGCTGTGTAAAATAAGACAATCCAGTATATAGTGGTAGAGCAATTGAGTGTGGTCTCTGTGTTGAAAGGACATAGGAAATTCTTAAATCACCAAATAGTATAATGTTAAAAGAATAAGAAGAAAAAAAATGCTTTTCATCGTGCAGACGCATTGGCTGTTGGTCTACACAGCTTACAATATACTATTTTAAATCAATTTCTTTCATAAAATTAAGAAAATCGGCTCTGAAAAGATAGCAGTGCTTATTGGCCATAGAAAAACTCATACCAGTCTACTTACTTTCTTTTCAAAAGCAGGACAGTCTGATATCGCACTCGCAGAGAAGCATTTGTCCTGGGTCAATTCAGAATTGACCTATCACAGCCGTTTATCTACAGCGCCTCTTACAAATACTGAAGATAATTACTTACCAACAATAACCAAGACGGCATCAGAGCTAATTTAATAACTTCTCAACTCAACCCAATTATCAGTGTTTAGTTCTTTCCTTCGTCACCTGTTGGTTCTGCTGAAGTCCGTGTTGTTGCTCAGTCCTCTGTGGGATTTTTTTCTTCATCTTGTTTCCATTTTAACAACAGTAAAGTCTTGTTGCCATCCGACATAACGACCCCATTCAAAAACAAACCAGCTTTCACTGCATGTCTTTTTACAGCTGGCTTCTACTGCTGTCCCCGTTCAGAAATAAGTACAGAGTTGCTAATAGTATGGCGTATTCTGATGTTTTATGTCAAAACCGGCAAGAATCCACCATGTTTATTTTGGTTATAAGTCAGCGGTGCACTGCTTACGTCCTGCCCTGCTGATTGGTTACTCCGCCTGTCATTGTTCCACCCATAGAAACAAAATTTAATCAAAAGGGCACCAGACTAACTTCTTTGTATAGAATAGGAAAAGAGTTTGTCTGGCCGAACAGGCTAGGTCTACCTCTAGTTGTCAGTGAAAAAAAACTATTTTAAAAAGGTCTTATAAGTTCATTATAAACAATTAAAAACACAGTAATTTCAATTTCTGATTTCTATATTTTCATGAGATGCAATCGTATGTTATTGAAGCTATACTACGTTTTATTATACTTTACAGATATCCAATGATGACAAAGGACTTAATATTTTTAATTCAAACCCTCTAGACTACCTTCACTAATTACTTGTGGTTATTTTGATAGAATTAAAAGTGCTAGACAACCAGCAATAAGTCTATATACAGCGCAAGACTGTTCTTGTAATCTTGCATCTTGTATCCTTTCCTTTGCTTCATGCATTGGCCTTGGTTTTGACTCAGTCCCTCCAAGTCTTGGTTTTCGTTCAGTCTAGTCCGAGCCATGCTTTAGTCTCAGTTTCCATGGTCTTCACTTGAACAACAGCAGGCTCTCAATCAATAGCGCTGGCATCAATATTCACCACCTCACTGCCTCTATACCAGCCTTCCCCTTAACTAACACCCTGTATCTCTGCCTCTCAGAGTGGTAGACCAAAATAGAGCCAGCAAGAATTTGCACTCAATATGTTATCGATTGAGCTTTTGCTCATTTCTCATGTCTGCAGCCAGTTTAATTGGATCCACCATAACCACACATCTAAAAGGATGAGGGCAGCAACCACAAGATCTACCTGCCAAAGAAACTATACCATCTTTTAAGCGTCAATGTATTTTCAATCGTCTTTTGAGACTTTTTGGTCGATCACAAATGAGACAAGCAAAGAGGAACTTGTCTCTCCCCACTGTATTCTTGCCCACAATCGATTTTAATCCTAAACAAAATCTTAGTAAGCATTAACATATCAAGAGCTATTAGCTTCATCTGTGTTTAACGCAGGCAGCGCAAACATTAAGGCAATTCTGCTAAATGTAACAGTAACAATGGACCATTAGACTGAGCAAGAACAGCGTTTATGTTTCTAATGCCACAGCAAATTAGAAAGGAAAGTAATGAGCAAAACAGAAATCAAACAAAACAGATTCATTATAGTACGCAGGGGAATTACACACAAAGTTAGAAAGCAGCGTAGATTATCTGATAAATAAAGGGTTATCTGAGCCTGCCACCAAATGCATGAGCGCTGGAAGTACAAAAGCAATCTCCACATCTCCTCATTTTTTTCCTACATAATAAGAAACCATGTTGTAATTGCTCTAAATGAACATTTTATAGTGTGTATGTGATCATAGCTGATTATATTTCCTTAAGAGTAATGTGCAAAAGTTTGAAAGCACTATTGCAGAGGTCCAAACAATTTTTTTTCCTTTTTTTTAATTGGCCCACAGAGTCAATTCTCAATTTTCCCAAATTTTCCACAGGTATAATACTGTTTACTACACACTAAAGTGCCGGGGAAAAACTTTGGCCTGGAATTAAAGGTCCCCTGTTTTGCTAAATCCACTTTTTTTTTTTAGCTTTTAACCATGCTATAATGTTTCCACCTCAAAAACACATCTGGAGTAGTATTTTCTTTCATTCACGCCTGTTTGAGTAATTTTAATAGCTGTGCAGTTCCCACGGTTGCCAGCAGGGGGCAGCAGACACCTAATCCAAGTGTTTTCTGCAAAGTCAACGTAACAGCTCCCCCCAAAAAAGATGTTTTCCATAAATATACATTATTTTAAGTTATAAAATGTGAAAGAAGTGTCCAAAACTATTTTATTAAGTCTGAAAAAAGCATTATATGGGGCCTTTAAGGAAGAAAAAAATGGAAATTAGAGGTCAGAGGCACCTGAACAATTTAGTGATATACGTGCCAGATGTAAGCCTGGATACGTGGGGTTGTGGAAGGTCATCTTTAGTAAAACTTGGACAATGTAAGTACCTAGAATGTACTGTGAAGACCCCGAAGGAAAGGCAGCAGCTGAAGTAGACTTTGTTTAATGTAAGGTTTGTCAACTTGTGGCCCTCCTCAACATGTATTTTTCAGTATTTTTTAGACACCCCTGCTCTAGTGTCATCTCCAAGACACTGTTGCTGTTGCTATAGTGCTCAGTTACTACTTGGAAATATTAAATGTGTTACTGGAAGTCAAACAGCGGATTCTTGGTCCAGAGAAAACCCATAAACCAGACCAGAGTCCCATTCAGTTAAAAATGAGACTACACTGATAAACATAATACCAAAACCTGATTGCAAAACGTCGCCATGTGTTACCATTTGACACATGCAAAATAATTAACTATGAGAAAGGAGGGGCAAAGCTTGTTGCTGCTGCTGCTGTGAAGAATTGAACCACCAGCCACCGCATGATACTGTATTTGTAATGAATGTCTCCGAGCCAAAACCGAAATCCCATCTATAACCAGAGTGGATGAGCTGCGCCTGTGTAATGTAGCTACAGCAAAGAAGGAGTGCATAAATTTTGGGAGAAAAGCTCAAGAGCCTAACCCACTTTCAGTCCACGGTGCATTATCAAACGGCGGCAATGAAAAAGACTGATGGTCGTTTTGCTCTTTCAACAGCAAACATCGCAAAATGCAAGAATGTGAAATGTTATTGTGCAGTGTCCGAGGCAGAGTTTGTCCCTCCCAAAAATCCAACACAGCACCGTGGTCAGATCATTGGCACGGGAAGCCTCTGTGTGCTCTTGGCAGCGAGCCGCACTCAACAACACAGCTTAATGTGCAGAATACATTTGGAATAAATACAAGTTTGTGCTGAGAGTTGTACTGTCTGTGCTAACGGGCTCTATAATAAAGTATGTGTGTGTGTTAGCACCTCAGCATCCTTCTACCCAGATATTTACTGTCCCTCCTCTGTACATTTCCAAACAATCTCAGTCTGGCCTCTCTGATTTTATCACCAAAACATCTCACATGTGCTGTCCCTCTGATAGACTCCTAATCCTGTCCATCCTCATCATGAACAGAGAACCTCAACATCTTCAGCTCTGCTCCTGTCTGTTCCTCAGAGCCACTTTTTGTAGCACTGTGCACTTTTTTATTCATTCTTGTTGAAACTCTTTTATCTACACCACTCCTATATGTTCCTATTTGTGAACAAGCTTGACTGGTTCACCCTCTGTCCCAAATCTGAAGAGCCAACTCCTATAAATGAGAGACGAATCTTCAGCTGCTCCTTCTCAACTCTGCTAAAAATCTGCACAAGTAGAGCAGAATTTTATTTTGATGGGCAGACCATGCAGCCACTCATATGTGAGGACAGACTAGGATCATATCATTATGTGACAGAAATGAGGTGGGCTCTGAAGACAGTGAGTGTAGCGGTATAAGGTAGGTACACAGAGCAACAGAGAGAGAGAGACGGGTAATGGGTTAGCTGGATATAAATGCAAGCTTAAGAACCAGAAAAAGAACCACTCTGACATAATAAAAGTTCTTTATTAAATGCGGGACATTCCGTGAAGCATGCCAATGCGTTTCGACCCAACACGGGTCTTCATCACGGGTCTGCCCTGATGCCTCGGATCCTTTTTCTGGTTCTTATTGTTTACTCCACTGATCATCGAAGAGCACCTGGCTTTTTGAAAAACAAACATTTTTTGACCCATTGATGCACTCGTCATTATTTAAGAATAAATGCAAGCTTGTTGGGAAAAAGTGAAAAAATGTAGACTAGAAATCTAGACGCACCCTAGCGGCAGAAAATATTTTTTGCCTAGCGGGTTGGTCTAGTAACACAGCATAGGGGCCAATCTTGGCTCCGTCCAGGGCTTCGTCGGACCAATCACAGCGCTCTATCTGTGTAGCGAGTCGTGTAGGCGGGGCATAGCACGATGACGACAGGGCTGGGCGACGGTGCAGAGCAGAACAACTACGATGGCTGTGGCTAACGAACAGCGGCCTTGACATCAATTTTGGAAGAGTTAGATTTGGGTTTTTCTTTGAAAGTGGAGCAGAAAGAAGAACTCAAATCATTCGTCTTAAAGAAGGATGTATTTGCTGTTTTGTCGACCGGCTATGGCAAAAGTCTAATACACCAGCTGGCTCCGCTGGTAGCTAAAAAAGTTCACCTTCTCCGTTGCTCTGATTGGTCAGAGCTCTGGTCGATTATGTGCAGAAGTAGTTTGAATGACATCCTTTGATTTCACCTCTAGGCTTGAGCTCTGTCTATGGACCGTCCCCAGACTTTACATTTATTGTTATAGTCTGGCTTGTCAGGCTAGAAAAAATAAGCAAATACCAAAAGAAGCAGCATCTGGCTGTATTTTTATCAGGCCTATATTGTAAACAGCAAAGATAAGTACAGAATTGTGTAACTGTATTTTAATAATTCATTCATAATTGCTAAATTAGGTCAAAATAAAATATTCGATGTGATACTAAATGAAGAGCCTTTTGTAGGCCTTAAAGGAGCTGAGCCAAAAGAGTCAAATCTTTGAAAAGCTCATGTTCTAGTTGTCCCGAAAATTATGCCAGCATGGAGTCTGAAGTAGGTGTTGTCTCTGCAAGTTTTGCTTAGATTCTCAATTCTCAAAAAAAAAAACTACTGGATTGTGGGGAATCTAAGCTTTCAAATGAGACGTCGCATGTCCACATTCAGCAAAGTTTAGCTGTGGTTAGTCAGCGTACAGACAGACCGCTCTGTGTTGTAGCAATGTGGAATGAGAACAGACGAGAAAAAAGATGACTCAGACGACTTTATAGGTACTCAGCATACTCAAATGGAAGTACTTTTATTTGTATTGGGTTGGAAAAAAAAGTGTTGTCGGTGCTTCCCTAATACGCAGGAGGGTTGGAAATACCCAATTTGCCAATAGCTTCAACACAAAAAATTTAAATATAGGAAGATATGTACAAAATCCATCATTTTTACCTCTTGATTCGTATACACCACTGAGCAGCATCACCCAGAGCCAGTAGATAATGTCCAACTCTGAATCCAGGCGCTAAACCAAGACAATGACAGTGATTGATCTATTAATACGCATGACATTAAATTCTGCTCACCTCATTTACCTAATTTAGCATAGTTTAATTTTTAATTAGTCCCGGGGTCGAGTGGAACAATCCAGTCTCCCACGGTACTCTTCTGTATTAGGGGTGAAGCGTGAAATTTATTTTGGCTCGAAGTACCTCTCTAACAGAAGGGAAGTAGGCAGTATATCAGAGAAAGAGAGAAAAAAACAACAACCAAAGGCACAAGGTCAGCTGGTTTAGATAGAAGATAAGAGATATTTTGTAAAACTAGAGCTACGGATCAGCTCGTCTGTGTAGAGTTTCCAGTTTTCGGTTTATTGTCGGGGCGAAAAGTGAGCAGGTGACAGATGGCGCACTGATCCCCGCGTACTCACTATCACATTATTCTTCATTACCTTTAAAACAAGAGCTAGGCTAATGTCCTGAAGCCAGCAGCGCTATGCTAATCAGGCTTTTCCCGCAACAGTCCAAAAAAAACCCCCCCAAGCCTCTGACATATGGACACTCAAAGACTCCCAAGCCAAAGCGACCAAGAACTTCGAGCCCTGCAGCCAAAAATCTGAGAGGGTGTGTACAATTTCCTTTTATATAACTCTCTCTCAACACCCACACGCTAGGATTATGATTCTCGCGGTGCAAAAATGAACCGGGCAATCAATCCGTAGATCTTGAAAAGAGGAGAGGTAATTTAAGACAAGTTGTTTAGAGTGTAACAGCAGCATGGGATCAAGTTATATCAGCAGTAATGTGTAATGAGAGACCCAGACCAGATGCATGTTTATGTAAATATCTACAAAGCCCTAAAGCCACGGTCAGATGGAGCAGTTTTCTTCTAAAAGATTGTATTTCTGTAATAACTTCATGGGTCTCTAAGTAGGCTACAAACAGCAGCTAAGGTCCAACTTGTGGTGTTGTAATGTTAGCAGGAGAGGAGAGCATATATTTATATTGTTCTCATAAACCTCTTCTTTCAGAATGATGGGTTACTGAGGACACAAACTGGAACAAAAATGTGTTACAGAAAAATGTAACTACTGAGTCCACTGAGTCCTGTGCACGAGTCTTTCAGGTCAGAGCAGAAAAATATAGAGCACTTGGACAGCGTCGGACTAAAACACTTGCAATATATGGCTAGTGTTTTTCTTCTGCCTCCTAGCGTGCAGTGATTTGTATGTTGCACACACGGATGCCTCTCCTGATGAACAGTCTCCATTTATCCAGGCTTGGGACTGGCACAAAGAGTACACTGGATTAGAGGTCAACCGATAAATGAGCCATCAGCCGATTCTTGCACTTTTATGGCAATTTTTTCTGTGCGACCATGTGACTGAAGGACCCCAACTTCCCCAACCATCTTGTAGCAGTCTGAGCTCTTACTCTGCAGTTCATAGGAAATATCCAAAATTGCTCACCTTGAAAAGCTCAATATTGCAATAAAAAGATTTTGTTCATATCTCTGGAACAAAACCTAAATTCTAACTCTTCTGATTGAGATTTCCTTTATTGGTTTTCTCAAAAAAAATCATCTTTAACTCTTCTTACTGTCACATTCTAACACATTTTTTCTGTTTTAATGAGCGTTACTAAAACAAATGGCTATTTTTTATTTATTATTATTATGTTATTTGACCTTTATTTAACCAGGAAATCTCTTTTGCAGAGGAGTCCTGGACATGTTTTTTTGGTGACAGGGGAAACCAGAGCACCGAGAGGTAACCTACGCAGACACGGGCAGAACATGGAAACTCCACACAGTCTCCCGCCTCACTCAGTCCAGAAATCGAACCCGGGACCTTCTTGCTGTGAGGCAGGACCACTATGCAACTGTGCCACAGTGCACTGAATTTTAAAAATCGGTATCGGTATCGGCATCAGCGATAGAAAATCCCATATTAGTCGATCTCTACACTGGATTGTGAACCCTAGCTTTCATGACTTGTGTAAATACTACATATTAGTTACAGTTAAGGCAAAGTAAAATAAATTAGTTTTGTTCAATGCAAAACCTCTGGTATAATCAAACTTTTAACAATATTGTGTAAATGTCCTACTCAGGCTGGACAAACTGCTAAAAAGAGTGACAAAAAGGTAAATATTACTAGATTATTTGACTTGTTTTAAGTTATTTTTTCTCTGTTTCAAGCTATTTTTTCCTTTTTTCAAGCAAAATTATTTGTCAATGGGATAAGAAAAATTCACTTACCCAACAGACTGATGAGAGAAAAAAGTTACATAATAAGTAAATAAATCCAATCTAGTAAAAAATGCTGGAACCAAGATTAATTCTTGTTGTGATTTTAAAATTCTATTTTTTTATATTTAGCTATGGACCATTTGATCTCTCTGTGTCCTTAATGAAGACTGAATGAATAAATGAATAATCTGGATTCAAGTTATTTTAACTAATGTAGATTTTGGTATGGAAATATGTAAAATCATGATATCCATCTCAGTACTAAATTAAACTCCTACTAATACTAAATAGTGAGCAACACACCAATAACACTGTCAACTCAAATATTAACACATGCTAATTAATTCAGACCCATTCACCCGGCTCATTCTGGTTTTGCCCTTTCATGTTAAAAGTCACTAAACGCTGCTCTTTTCTCCTCTTCTCAGTTCGTTCTGTCTTTGTATGGAGCGGCCCCTATTCCCCGAGCTGTGGTTTTGTGAGGAGCATTTCCGTGAACACTGTTTCAGATGCTGCGGGGAAGCAAAGACAGGAAGCACACTTTGGAGTAATGGCGCTCGGCGAATGCTCAGGAAAAAATGGAAAAAAAAATGATGAGAGTAACTTTTTCTTCCCGTTTCCTCTTGATCCTTTACCGCTCGCTGTCGCTCTGTTTGGATCAGACACACCAGGCCTTTTGCAGGAGTTATCTCTCAATTCCTGCAGCGTTTAAAAAGTGAAGGGAGGGAAATCAAAGAGCAGCATCTTCCTCCAAAATCCTGCCCTAAAGAATTAATGTTACTATTTTACACTGATAAAGCATAACATTATGACCACCTGCCTAATATTGATGGTTATAATGTTAACATAAAGGAAACGTTTTTTCTCACAATCAACATTTCTCTTTCTCTCACAATACAAACCTCTGTAAGATTTGTATGTTATTAATAAATCATAGCAAATGCCATTACATTAAAGGTTCTGTAAGCAGCATGTACTCCTACTGGTTGAAAATGGTACTGCAGTGTATATTAA
Source organism: Bostrychus sinensis (assembly GCA_020698575.1). Lineage (NCBI taxonomy): Eukaryota > Metazoa > Chordata > Actinopteri > Gobiiformes > Eleotridae > Bostrychus > Bostrychus sinensis. The sequence goes on from CM036247.1 coordinate 7,821,179, forward strand.
AACAATGGTCTGTGGGTTGCCAGTCTTTCTGCTTTTCTGATTGGATGATCATCAATGCAGTTTTAGAACCAGAACCAAAAAAATAACATAAAAAACTTGGGCATTATATAAAATATATTTTTAATTGTTATTATCTCAACTGCACCATTATTATCAGTAAAAATGAATATTTGATTTAAACATGTTTCATCATATCTTGGCACACATGTTAGTCATTTTTATGAAAAATAAAAATTATATACTGCTCATAGCACCTTTAAATATGACAGCATTTCTCAAACTGTGGTGCAGGTCCCAGTGGTGGTACCTAGGTTCTAGTGACTCTAGTGGCTCTGATCCAAAATTATGTAACATAAAAAATGTCTTATTTGTAATTTTTTAAAGGGACTAACCTCTGCAAAATTGACTTTTGTGTTCGTTCTCCTGTTATAATTTTCTTCCCTCATCAAAAATATATTCTTGCCTGTTTGAGTAATGCTGTATTCTCTGGCGCTGAGTTTCTGAAGCCTCAAACACTCAGTTCCATGAACGCTCTGCCCACTCCAGGAAGCACTGACCAATCAGCAAGCCCTCTACATCCAGTCTGCTCTCAATCATTTATCAAAAACAAAACAAAAACAAAAAACTGTGTGCAGCTGTTTCCACTGATTCCTCACAGACATTTTTCATTTTGTAGTAAAATGGCTTCATACAAAAAGTTTAAGGAAGTAAAGTGCTCTTTTTCTTTGATTATTTGTTCAAAGGCTGCAACACTCTGCTGTTCTCTGCTGATCTCCTTACCTGCTTCTTTATAACACCAGTAGAGTACTTATTAAAAACGTTCTCTTTTAGTCACATAATGTTTTTAAAACGGGCTGCTGTTCTAGAGGTGACAAAGATTGGTTTAAAAATATGAATAAAAGCAGAATATATCCTCTTTTAAACTATGAACCAGGAGATTACTCAGATCCTCTTGCAAATAGTTGACATTTGAGCAGGAAATTAGCATTACAGTTACAGTAAAAGGAAGGAAGGACATAAGATAGATGTATCCAATTATCTAGTAATTATTTTAATCAGCTATAATTAAATAATTACATGTTATTAAATGTTAAGTAGGTTACTCAGTTCCGTCCACTTCCCTGTTCTCTGTAACCGAACATATTTTACTCACTCGTGCAAGGCAGTACTACTCCCTTCAGTATAAAGTACAGTATAAAGTGGGATAAAGATAAGGCCATAAAGAAACAGGAGAAGACTTTTGAGTTTAAACTACTCAACAAAAATCTAATGCAGCAGTTTATTGTTATGTACTAAAAGGCCAAGACACAAGCATTGGCTGTTTCAGTAAAAGCTCTAACAGTAAAAAAAAACAAAACAAAAAAAAAACACTCCCAGTATTTATACTAAGAGTGGTATTATGAGTTCTCTATTTATTGAAGTTAACTTGTTTTATAATGAAAAGCCACGTCATCTCTCACTAACCTTAACCCAGCGCAAATCTTAACCATTTTATCTAAGAAAAGCACATAAAAGTAAAATATCTATTATAGTAAAATATCTATTATTATGGATCAAGGTTGACTATGGGCCTTAGGCGGGCTACCCCCTGGACAAATATAGGAGAAGGGGCTTAGCTGCTTCATAGACGAGTCTGGTCAGAGCTCAAAAAGCTGCAAGCTAATGCTAATGCTAGCGGCATTGAATAAGCCGCGCTAACGCCGTGCGTCAGTCTGCAGCCTGTTATGATGAGCCATGAGTCAACTAAGCCTTAACACATTTACGGAAGCATATTTTAGTTTACATTAAATATGATGAATTAAACTCGTGTCTTTATTTTAGAGAGAGTTCTGTTATGATGCAACTTGACGTTGATTAGATTAGCATGTTGTAGGCAGCTAACGTCAGACAGTGATGGTATTTTATGGACAAATGTGGACCACTGTGTCCTCCTCTATGTCTCCATGTCTTTTTAATGTAAAATATAAAATGTATATCCAGCTCTTGTTTGTATATTTGTAGTAAAGAAGGCGACAGAGTAACTCTTGTGCATTGTTGTGAGTGGTCTGTTTTTTCCCACGGGGGAACGGAAGTGACGTTTTGTGGGCGTTCCCACCGTTGCCGACTGTATTTGATATAAACGATTGGATATAAGACAGCCAATCAGGAACATTTGTGAATCCCAGTCTGTGATTGGCTGTGCTGCTCGCTACAATCGTAGTTTGCTTTGTGCCACCTCGAGCGAGCGCAGAGCCAGAGTTGCGAGCAGAAATGAGTTGTCGTGTGAGCAAAGATGTTGCGTGAGCGGGCATCCACGTACTCGCGCACCTAGGTAGACTTTGAGCGAGCATGTTGAGTTGAGTTGAGTGCGCACGTAACAAAGGTTTGTGTGCTCAAATTATTATTCTCTTTTCAAATGGTAAAGTATGTGCTTGCAACAGTCACACTGCGTGCGCTCGACACTCACGGCACAAATATCACACCATAGATTTTTGGCAAAAAGTTGCTGTATTGATTATTGATATTAAGGTGTTGAATCGTATCAAATCGTTCCAAATTAGCCAATATCGTTCTTGAATCGTATGAAAACACTTCTAATCGATACATATCGTATCGTTGCAAAAATGTATCGTTACACCCCTTGTTAAAAACAATAATGATAGTGAGTAAAACTTAAAATTGAAAGTTTTTAGATGTAGAAACATTAAATTAGGTGAACAAAAATATTAGTTGTTGAAAACTTGAGATTTTGAGTTGGCCCCAAAACTCTAAAATCTTGAGGGATCCTGTTGCCTTGAGTTTTTGAGGTTTGTTTACAGTGTGGCCCTCAATAAAAAATAAAAAATAAAAAAAGCTGGTACACCCCTGCCTTAATGTCCTTGGATGGTGGGAGGAAGAGGGGCGAGAGATCGTATGGGACCATCCCAGGGATCAAACCCACAACTCTGCTTGCTCTGAGGCTGTAGCGCTACCCACTCTGCCACTGTATGCTCCAGAAATCACCTCATGCTCTCTGTAACGACCACAGCCTTGTCCACAATTCAGAAAACATCCCATCACTACATTTGTGAGTCAGACACCTCTTCAACCCCAGCGCGGTTCTCTCCATTTCCTACGACTGCATCTCCGTTTGAAGGCGGCGGGTCAAGCACTAATTTCTTGTCGTAATGTTTCCCTGTCTCCATTATGGGCACACAGAGCGGGACAGAGGCGGCTGATAATTAGGGCAGGCAGGAGGAGGGAGGAGGCCATTTTAATAGAACATGTAATGGTTATTATGGAAGAGGTGAGGAGGAGAAATTGTAGGAAATAACACAATTAGCGGCAGGCTACAGAGGCGCCCAGGTGGAGGACTGATGTGGAAGTGTTAGGCTTTTAACGGCTTCATTCAACTCCTAACACTTAATTCATGTCACTGCTTTACTGTCAGGGGTTGCTGCCTTAGACATAAGCTGTGTCCCAATTCAACGGCTGCAGCCTTGAAGGTTGCGGTCCACGAAGGCTACTCCTTCTTGTGGCCTTCGTGGACCGCAAAGGCCGAGCCAAAATGGGACGGTCTGGTCCACGGAGCGTACGTCAACAGCTGCTCCTCCTCTCACGTTTGCGCCGATGTCGCCTAGCAACCAGGACCGCAGCTGCTAGCTAATTCACTTTATTCATCGGTCACATAAGCAGAAATGGAGCAAGAAATTACACTTATTTTATTTTGTTTAATTTACTCCTCGAGGAGTTTGAGCAGCTCTCTCCGCCTCTGCCATCTTTGAACGTCAGACAAGCAGCGCGCAATGAATCATGGGATACGTTGGGCTGCGAAGGATGCACCCGATGCAGCCTTCGTTCAGTGGGAAAGGAAGGCCGCATTCGTGGGCTGCATTTGAAGTAGCCTTCGAATTGGGACAGCCCTGTCGCGCCGACTGTGACGTAATCAACCTTCAAATGTAGCCGACGAAGGCTGCAGCCGTTGAATTGGGACACAGCTTCAGAAGATTTTCACATGGGCTTTTGTTGTTTGACATCCCCTAAATAAAAGGATAATCTTAAATAAAAAAGGTGTGCAAAGTTCAAGAGCCACAAATCCTGGTACATATTGTAATGGGCCAAAAGAAATAAAGACATGGCCACAATCTTTTCAAATTACATTAAAATGAGGAGATTTACGATTAATCAGAACAAAATGTGTTGAGTGGGTAAATATCTAAGTTTTCCTTGTTGTTAGAAAGCCACGTACATCTTCACAGCACTTCTCTGGACAAATTTGCCAATCCAAAGTACAAATACATTACAGACACACATCAGAGTATACAGCAGAGCTTTCCTTCCTTCTGAGTTCAGTGTAAGACCAATGTGTTGTCAAAATTACTTCTAAACGTTGTGAATGCTTTGTCAATATGAGCGATAACAGCGCTGGCTTATTATTATCAGCAATCAATAAGAAAATTAAAAGTAGAGGAGACCAAGCAATGAGAGCTTGATCATTTCTTTAACTGTGACATCCACAGAAGCAGCAATTTATGCATCTCTGTAAGGATAACACAGTACTGTACCGTCCAAAGACATGCATGAGGTGAAGTGGTGACTCTAAATCACCCCTAGTGAATGAATGTGGGAGTGAATGGTTGTCTGTCTGTGTTTGTCCCTGAGTGTACCCCGCCTACGGCCCAAAGTTACTGGGATAGACTCCAGTCACCCCCGACCCCTAATGGGAGAAAACCGTGTAAGATGAATGAATGAATGAATATATTGGAAGAGAAATACATATAGCTATGTATTATTCTGTATCAGATAGACTGATGAAACATGAGTTTAGGCAACAATTTACATTTTAATCAATCATCTTTTCTATTTTATTTTATTTTTTATTTTGTTTAACAGATTTGACCATCAGCTTTTAATACATACATTTTTTTATATGGTTTTTGCTACAATATGCTATTATATTCAATTCTATTAACATTTCAAAGCATTCAAAAAGCTTTGTCTGTTTAAAAAAATAAACTTTTTTTTTTACTTGCTTTAAAAACTTAATTAAAAGAATCATTGAAAACCCAAGCAGTAAAAACAGCCACACTACTAAATATTTCTAAAAACTATAGCTTTTGTAAACAGCAATCCAATAAATAGTCAATAAATAAGTTGAGATAAAAATGTCTTACCCAGTCTTGTTTTAGTTAAAGTTCTCTACAAAAACATGCAGACTTTCACCTTACATTTGAAAAACTTCTACTCTACAAACACAGAGTTCAAATGCATGTCTTTAATTTCTTTATGTACATTGTGCACCCGGAGTATCCCAATATGTCCTTAGTAATGTTGATATTTGGGAACACAAGGTGGTCTACTCTTTGTGCCAGTCCCAAGCCCAAATAAATAAGAGAGCACCAGTGTTAAACCTGCACAAAATCTTTAAAGAAATCATTGAAATTAAAGGTTTTCTGCCTCTCAACAGAAGAGTTTGCCATAATGACACACTACACTTGAAAGAAACCTAAAATAACCAACTGCTTCTGATGTTAAATCCTCTTTTTTTTTTTACAGTTTGGGACGTTTAGTTGAGTAAACATTAGGCACTCCATTTGAATCTCTGTCTATAATTTATACTGATGTTAAGTCTCCTTTTCAAATCTGTCTTTTCAGCGCGGCGAGCCTCCTTTCACAGTCGTCTGGACACTGTTGACTCTATTACACTCGCTCAGAGATTTAAGCCGCTCGTGACCTTTTCCGGCACAAGTCAGAGGCGCTCTCTTCCTCCGGTCCGCGGCTTACAAAACGTCCAACGCTTGGCCGGATATTTCTCTGTGGAAGTCTTCATGTTTTTCTTAAGTTTTGACACAGAAAAATAGCTGGATGTCAGTGTGGTTGCACTGCTCTCAGATCAGGTGGCTTAAGGGTAAAAAAAAAAAAAGATGTATGTGAGAGCCAAGACTACAGCTTCACCTGAGATACACTCCACAAATGCTGCTGAATACTGCTGAACTATGGACTAAAAAAACAGATTTAAGGAGTTCTCGCTTCTGATTTCATAAAAAGTTATGTGATAGAAGAGATTAGACAGTAATCTATATAATAATAATAATGCATCGGTCTTATAAGTACTTTTCTTGACCCTCAAAGTCGCCTCTTCTACAACCATAAAACACAATAATATTCAATAAAAGACACATTTTTGGAGCAAAAGTCTTAGCTGTGAAGTAAAACCAGCAGCTTGTATGATTTATTCTGTTTATAGAGGTCGGCCGATATATTTTTTTGTCAGTTGGGCGATTCTTGTGACCTCATTCATCTTCTATCAGCTCGGGCTCTTACACTGCAGTTCATATTAAACATCAAAAATCACTTTATCTCAGCCTGAAAAACTCAAAATGGTAATAAAAGTTTTGCATGTTTCTCTGGCATAGAACCTCGTAGAATAAAAATTTAAAATGCGTTTTGTAGCTCTACAGAAGCTCTTCTTGCACAGTGACTTTGATTGAAATTGCATTATTGGTTTTCTCAAAAAATCTGTAACTGTTCTTGCTGTCACATTTTGACACGTGTTTGCATTTTAATAAGCATTAGCTATTAAAACAAATTGTTGTATTATATTAATTTTTTCATTAAATTAAGAAAATCTGCCTTAAATATTGATCAAAAAAAATCGGCAGTGTTTGCCATCGGCTGCTTAGAATTGTAAAAATGGCATCGGCCATAGAAAAACCCATTTTGGTCGCCCTCTAGTTATTTATTTGATTCATACAAAGGGACATTAAAGGTCTCATTAGTATTGATTCTAATCTAATTGTTTATTTTTATATATTGTTATGTTTTGTGACGTGTGTTGCTGACCTCTTGGCCAGGTCATCCTTGCAAAAGAGATCTTGATCTGAATGGGTTGTTTTTAAATAAAGGTTAAATAAAAAAAATAGGTATGGAAACTTGGTATTGTTTTTTATTTTATTTTTTTCCCTGATACCAGTAGTAGTAACTTTTCTTTTAATACCACAAAAGTATCATTTAATGGTAACCAGTCCTAGTCTTGCCAAAGGACACAATGACAGTATGAACTGGGGAGAGCGGGATTCTAACCTGCAACCTTGTGGTTATTGGATAAGTCCTGAGCCACTGTTGCCAAAGTAGACGGACAAGATCTGCCATGTTTCTGAATTAACACGCTACAAAAGTGGTTGTCAACTGGTGGGGTAGGGTCCAAAAGTAAGTCTTGGGGGAGTAGAATATGATTTCAGTGTGGAGCTAATTTGGAATCTAAATGTGACCCCTTTCAGTGAGAAGGTCCTGGGTCAGATTCCTGGATAGGATGGGGCATTTCTCTCCAGGTGCTCTGGTTCAGGACTAACCCTCCATCTGATGTACAATGACAAATAAAGCACTTTATTTACTAGAAAATAACTTTAGTTCTGTAAAAAGTGGGTTACAATAAAATGATCAGAGATAAAAGTGGGTCCCACAATCACACTATGGTTATGAAAATGCACTAAAAAACTGATGTACAGCCATTTAATCTTTATCTTATATTATATTTTTATCCTCTAAAGTACAAGATCCATATAACATTGACTCCGTGCTACTCTTTAATGTTTTTCCCCTTTAACAAGAGTCAGCAATGCATTTTCAATATTAGGTTATTTGTAAGGCAATTCCCTCATAGGGCATCTTCTAGCTTTGCCTGTATGAATGCGTTTATGTGTTTGATGGTGGTTGGAGAGGCCACAGGCACAAAATGGCTGCCACATCTCTCTCAGTCTGCCCCAGGACAGCTGTGGCCACCAACTTTGACTGAGCAGTGAATGAATAATGCACCTAATTGTAAAACAACTTTGAATGTCTAGAAAAGCGCCACATTACAGCTGCAGACACAGCCCCCCGTCCTGACAAAAACAAGACCTAAAATAACCTTTTCAGTGCAATGAAAACCCAGCAAATGCCTTTCTTGGTCAGACCAGGCCGCTCACCTTAAAATGAGATCTGTCCACAGAAAACAAACACACACAGAGGAGACACTGTTACATTAATGCCATCGGTTCATCCACCTCAGACACTGTTTAAGGTTGAGCTCAGGGCAGCCATCAGGCAGAGGGATGGATGGTGTAATCTGTGTCCAACAGAGGTAAAATGGACCTGGAGCCGTGATGGAGGAAACTAAACAACACGAAGGCTGGATATGTAACAAATTTGTATTGAATTGCATAGAGAGGTCATGATTCTTTATACTCAAAGTAATAGAAATGCTGCTGAATTCAGATTTATTGGCATGTCGAAGGGAGAATGCGTATAAATTAGGCGTTTTAAAAGACCTCTGCTGGTTTTCATTCAAAACAATTCACCTAAGACCCATTTAAAAATATATATAAGGAGACAATACACAGAAAAAGGAGAAGAAAGGTTAAATTATGGAGAAGTCTTGCAATTAAAGCTGAACTATCCAACTTTGTTCCCCTGAGATTTAAAAAAAAACTGTTTAATCATCTAATATCACATTATAATAGGAATCTTCTGGAGAAAAACACCAGTGCTTCTGGATCACCAGTGCCACAACGGCATAAACACACTGCTGAAATTTGTTCTGACAGACTTTGTTCATGGCTATGATTCAACGTTTAAACCATCTCGCAGAGTGGACAAGCGTCAGTTTACGATTTAAGCTTTCCACATCCTGCAGTGTGACTTCTATAAATCTTTTAAGTCTAAAAAAATCATGCAACATATACCCTGGCTTTAGGGGTCACAGGTACTGGAGCCTATCCCAGCAACTTTGGGCCTTAGGGTGGGGCGTTCTGGGAAATTCGGTTCCCCCATGTTTCCCCTATGGAGCGCCAGGACTTTCTCTCTTTTCAAGGTCTTTTTACGAACTTGTTGAATTAAACACTGAGGGCCATATTTACTAAGACGGGTGCTAAACTGCGAGTGCAGTGAGAAAATATGTGGCTGCTATTAATGGGCGTGTTGTGCGTGAATTAATAAGACAAACTGCGTGGTCGGTGACAGGTGCAAACAGAGGGGGCGGAGCTATTTAAACGACATCATTGCGTGTATTGTTTTGCATCATGGAAGGTGCGGAAGTGGAACACAAACGGAAGCAAAAATTTAACTAAGAAGAGCTGAAAGTGCTGGTGAATAATTTTTTCCTCCGTCATGGCAAATAGATCTGCACGTGTGGCAAACTCTCTAACCCTACGAATTTCTTCATTTCTTCTCCTTCGTCTCACACGAATCACAGCAGCCATCTGTGCAAAAGATTAGCACGTCCTTCTCCAACGTGCTAAATTTATACGCTATTTTCGCACGCAAAGTCATGGTGAGCCTTGATAAATAATATTGCGGGCGGTAAATGAATGAATTTGCATTTTCTCCGCCTTCCATTTTGCGCACTCTGGGAAGAACGCCTCAGTTTACAGATTCATTAGGTCATAGGAGCAAAATCTGCACTGCGTTCGCTCTGCTCCTGTAAGACACACAAATCTCAACTGCGTCTGGGTTTGCTCCAATTTTAGCGCATCTTATTCAGTTAGCGTGCACACAAACCTTTGATAAATCTGGCCCTTACTGTACTGTCAGTTGTGTATTTTGCCAATGATTTAGAGTTGTTTAAATAGCTTACTATGACATATTCTGCGTAACTACTGAAAACTGTAATTAATCTTTTTTCGAAAAGTATTTGCACCAGCCATGTCTCACGACGACTGTTGTCATATTATTTATAAAAGACTTTTTTGTAGACCGTGTTTTGCCTATATTTTTTAATGCATTCAGTCATTATCTAGTTCTGTTAGGCCAATACAGTCTGTATGTGTATCAAATTTACAAATAAAGTAAATAGAGGTATTTTTTTATTATTATTCCTATCAGGATTATTTCTACATGCGTAAAATGAGAGAAAAACCATACAGTCGTTACCCAAAACAATAATCAGCGAGATAAAAAAACATCTAAATCATTATATTAGCATAAAATAGCCAAAAATGCATTGATTATGATGCATACAGTATGTGTTTAATTCAACAGGTTTGTAAAAAGACCATAAAAAGAGAGAAAGTCCTGGCGCTCCATAGGGAAAACATGGGGAAAACAAATTTTCCGGAACACTCTGCTCTTTTCATAGACTCTTATATAAAGCAATTATTATACAGCAATTTGTTAAAGTTATGACGAGGGCTATTACCATGTTTACCAAATTAGCGCTTCGGCAATAATCACTGCGGCCGATCACATAAAACTGTGAGGCAGATGGACAGCTCTAAACCACAGTGACAGAGGGCATAAAAATGTCTTCTTACCCCCAAAAATACACCACATTATTGGACTTTTAACAGTCTCATTGTCCTATTGACGCTGTTCATTTGACAAACACCCACGCATCCATGAACACATCGTGACTCAGAGCATCTGTCCATCCAAACCGAAACAAAAAAAAAAGAAAGAAGACACTCTCTGACCCTGGAAATAACCGTGTTTTGTATGTTTTTTTTCTTCTCTGCTTCTGTCCCCGGCTCCAAACGGCGCAGAAGTAATTTGATTTTGCCGTGGGCATTTGCCATCGATTGTGTGGCCCGCTGGACGCACTCACGGTCAAGTGTTTTTGTCCAGAGAGTGACTGACTGGATCACAGAGAGAGAGGCAGGAGACGGGCAGAGCTGGAGGGAGAGGTGCAGGAGAAAGTCAAGATTAACTCCTCAAATGTGCGTGTGTTTGTGTTTGTCTACAGAGAGCAGCTTAAGGCGATGATCCCTGATAGTTCACGCACAAGTTCAACACAAGTGAAGTCAAAACAGGGCTTATATTATAAACTGGAACAACGGTGGAGATGTAAGGCCAAGCAAAGTCAACATTATAGATTTAAAAGTTTTCATTTCTCACATTTAAAGCTATTCCTTTGTTTGGGAGGCAGGTTTTATAATGCATTTGTGTAAATACATTTGTCAGTTTAACGTCGCTGAGTTGGGTCACATTGCAACAAGGACAGAAAATATTTATGAAACACAAATTTTGCAAGAAATTCTGAAAAAGTTGAAAGTGCAAAGCTAAATCTGCTAATGTACGAATACTACTCCTGCTGCTGCGACAAGAGCCACCATCATTTCTATATTTTTATGCATTTTATCAATATTTATTTTATATTCCTGTGTGCCATGTGATCTGTTACTGTACTAGTTTAGTTTTTAGCTACTGGATACAGGAACAAAAATACATTACTACTACACCTGCTACTACTATTACTTTTACGACTACTACTGCTGCTACTACTACTACTAACTTCTACTGCTACAGCTACTACTACTATTGTTTGGAAATTGCAATGTATAAGTTGTTGTTTTTTGTTTTTGTTTGTGTATTACTGATATGCTGCTCAAACAAATAAACAACTAGAACTTGTGCTGCTACTACTACCACTAGTAGTACTGACACTACTACTGTTTGGAAATTGCAATGTACATATATGTTTTGTTGTTGTTGTTGTTGTTTTGTATATTACTGATATGCTGCTCAAACAAATAACTACTTCTGCTACTATTACTACTACTGCTACTACTACTGCTACTACTGCTACTACTACTACTTCTGCTACTACTACTACTTCTGCTACTACTGCTACTACTACTACTGCTACTACTACTGCTACTACTACTACTGCTACTACTACTGCTACTACTACTACTACTATTACTACTACTGCTATTACTGCTACTACTACTACTGCTGCTGCTGCTGCTGCTGCTATTGTCGCTGCTACTGCTACTTGGAAATTGTAATGTATATGTTTTATATTGCTATGTATATGTATATTGTACAAACAAACAACTACCACTGCTACTACTAGCTTGTCCTAGCTTTACCACCCAGCAATCCTACTATGGCTAAAGCTACTATTACTACTACTACTATTACTACTACTACTACTACATACTGCTGCTGCTACTACTCCTGCACGCCCACACCTGCACTTCCACCCCAGACCAACTTCTGATCCTGAGGTGAGTGTTTGCCCAGGTCAACTTTTATTCTCCTAAAGCTTTAAAAATGTTACACAAATCACCAAAATATTTTGGAAAATGTAGGAAGTGAAGGCATCTGTACTTGACTTGACTGCTCAAAGAGTCTAAAAACTG